>NBSA01000017.1:1918906-2314218 GCA_002916415.1 Talaromyces borbonicus | reverse complement strand
TAACCCTAACCCTAACCCTAACCCTAACCCTAACCCTAACCCTAACCCTAACCCTAACCCTAACCCTAACCCTTAACCCCTAATAAATAATAAAAGCTTTGTTTAGATCTAAATTAAATCTGATAATTAATAATTAAAATCTTTCTCAGATCTGAATTAAATCTGATAATTAATAATTAAAATCTTTTCCAGATTAAAATAAAATTCTAACTTTAAAAATTAAAAAAATCTGAAAGATATGATTATAATATTAAAATTATAAACTAGATTTTATCAGAATCAGAAGCATTTAAATATAATTATTTTTAAATATTAAGAATAAAATAAATTCTAATCTATTTATAGATAAATTAAAGATTATTTTAGCACTTTAAGAGTTTAATTATAATAAAGATTGCATGTTAATCTTTATAAGATCTTTTATATTAAGATTATCTATATCTCATATTAAAATTAGATAAAAAAGAATACCCCTATCCAGCATTAATAAAAAAAAAAAAAAAAATTAAAAAAAAGAAAAAAATTAGAGATTCTTTTATAAAGTTATATAAAGAATTAAAACCCTTCTTAAATCTGGATTAAATTTTATAAGCTTATTATAAGCTTATAAATAAGAATATAAATATATATAAAATATTCAAAATCTATAAATATAAAAATATAAGCATATAAAATACTATAAGCATATAAAACCATACAATCATATAAAATAGAGGTTAAAATAAGGTTTGGTGCTAAAATAAGCTTAAATATAAGCTTATTTTTAGTTCTAAAAATCTTATTTTAATATCTAATTATAATAAGAAAAGATTGGAATTAATATTAAAAGGTATATTAAGCCTTAAAGCAAGCTTCAGAAATATTAATCCTGCATATAAAAAGACATATAAAAGTGATATATAAAAAGGATTAACAGTAAGAACTAGAATCCATATAAATAGAATCTAATCTCACTTAGAAATTTTTGAAACGAATTAACATTTCATAATAAAAAAATCTTTCAAATAATTCCAAATACTTTTAAAAGTTTATAAATCAATAAAAAATAATAGTTATTGAAAAAGTATAAATAAAGCCAATATCCTCAGCTATAAAATTTTATTAAATAAGCAATATAGTAAGAATCAATATAATTTCTTATTTCTTATTTTTACTTTTATTTTTATTTTTCTATTTTTTCTTATTTGTTCTTTTTATTTTCTTATAAATTAATAACCTGCTTAAAGGTTATAAGCCTAAAAATTCTTTATTTTTTATAAAGAATTCTACACTTTCAAAAACATATACAAATATTATTTATTTATGAAATCTTTTTTTTGATTCTATTAAAAAAATGTCTTCTATAGGTAAAATTCAAATAGATCAATTAATTAGATCTGAAAATTATATTAATTAGGCTTTAAAAATTAAAGCTGTATTAATTAAGAATGATTTATTAAAATTAATTAATAAAGAAAAAGTTTTAAATAATAATAAAAATCTTAAAATATTTTTAATAATTTAATTATTTTATGCAAAAGGATCTCTGTTATATATTAAAAATTATGAAACAGTTTTTAATGCTTAATATATTCTAGAGGATATATATAATTCTAAAAAATTTACTACAGAATTTCTAATATTAAAAGAATTTTTTGATTATAAATTAGAAAATTTTAATTCAATAAAAAAATATTTACATTAAATTAAAATTTTATTAGATGATTTATTTTCTAAAAAAATTGATATTACTTTTTAAATTAAAATCTCATGGATTTTATATTCACTTAGAGAAGAATGAAAATTCTTTACTTAAAATATTATATAAGTATTCAGAAAAGATTCTAATACTTATATATTTGATTTTTTATGTGTTAGTCTTTTAGATAAAGTAAAAGGAAGATCAGCAGATCAAATATATATTATAAAAACAAAAAACAAAAATAAATATAAAAAGAATAATAATTTATTCTGCACTAATTGCAAGAAAATAAATTATAATATTTTAAATTACTATTTTTTATACAAAGAAAAAAGACCTGATACTTAGAAAAATTATAAAAATAATTCAAAAATAAAAAAAAATAAAAAAATAATTAAAAAATTAGATAAAAAGAAAAAATAGACTATTTTAAATGCAATTATTGATACTAATTCTGATAAAAAATCTGATTCTAAAACAGAAGAAATTAATATTATTAAAAATATTAATTTTAATGAAGAAAAAATGGATTTTGATCTTAATATTGATTTTTTAAAAGTAAATAATATATCCTCTGATAAAATATATACATATATTAATAATAAATTCACAGATTTAAAAAGTTATTTTTAAAAAGAAATTGAATTTATTATTAATACTGCTGCAACTATTATTACTATATATAATTTATTTTATTTTTATACTTATAAAAGCACAAAAAGAACTGTATAATAAAAAAAAGCAAAAAATATAAATATAAAATATAAAGAAACTCTTATATTTAGATTAAATATAAAATTTATTTATATTTTATAAAATATTTTATTTATTTCTGAATTAGGAATAAATATTCTAAGTATTAATAATATTAAAAATAAAATATGTCTTTTTACAGATAATAAATGTATTATATATAATAAAAATAAAAAAGCAAAACCAATATTAATTGCTTATAAAAAAGAAAAACTATATAGAACAAAAATAGATATTTTATTTAAAAATAATAATGAAAATAATATATTAAATTTAGAACTGAATAATAAAGAAAAAATAAAAATATGACATAAAAAATTAGACTATATAAATTCAGAATCTTTATAAAAAATTCTAGAACAAAATAATATAAAAGAATCTATTAAAAATATAAATAAAGAAATATTAAATTATGATATATGCCTAAAATCAAAATATAATAGAAATATAAATAAAGAATCAACCAATAATACTGATTTTAAAATTGATGAAAGAATTTATAGTGATATTGGTGGATCTATATTACCTAGAACCTTTGATAATAAAAAATATTATATTACTTTTCTGGATAAAAAATCTAGATATTTGTTTATAAAAATAATTAAAATAAAAGATGAAACAATTGAAGCTTTTAAAAATATTAAAAATAATATAGAAAATTAAAATAATATAACTATAAAAGAATTCTTTACAGATAATGAAAAAGAATATATTAATAATAATTTTAAAAATCTTTTAAATAAATATAGAATTATATATCAAAAAACACCGGCTTATATAAAAAAACCAAATGATTTAATAAAAAGAATAAATCTAATCTTAATAAATAAAGTTAGAAGCTTTCTAATAAATTCAAAAAATAATAATAAATTATAGGGGGAAGCTTTATTAGCTTCAGTTTTTATATATAATAGAACATCTCATAAATCATTAAATTATAAAAGCCCTTATGAAATATATTATAATAAATTACCAAATATTAATTATATAAAAATATGGGGATCTATAATATATTACCATAATAATAAATCATTAAATAAATTAGATCCAAGAAAAAGAAAAGGAATTCTAATAGGATATAGTGATTATAAACATTATAAAATATTTGATATTGAAAATAATAAAACTCTATGGACTAGAGATATAATAATATTAGAAGGAAAATTTATAAATAATAAATCAAATATAAATGAATCAAATATAAATGAATCAAATATAAATGAATCAAATATAAATAAATCAAATATAAATGAATCAAATATAAATGAATCAAATATAAATGAATCAAATATAAATGAACCAAATATAAATGAATCAAACATAAAAAATAAAGAAAATGTAAATAAAGAAGATAATTCTATAATAAAAATTCCAAAACAGAAATTAGAAATACAAATACCAACATATAAAGAATCTATAAATAAATTAAATAAAGACTTTATTTATAATTTATCTGATACAATAATGAATAATATAATAAAAGAAATAGAATATAATATATTAATAAAACAAATATTAATAATCAATAATAATAAAGAACTAAATACTTTTAATCAAGCAATAAATTCAGAAAAAAAAGAATATTAGTATAAAGTCTGTTTAGAAGAAAATAATAAATTATTATTACAAAATACATATAAAATAATAGATATTCTAAAAAATATTATTCCTATAAAAAGAAGATGGGTTTTTAAAAGAAAAAATATAAAAACAGAATTAATAAATATAAATAATAATTATATAATAAATAAAAAAAATAATATATATTATAAAGCCAGATGGGTTATATAAAGATTTAATCAAAAATTAGGAATTGATTATTTAGAAATCTTTTCTACAACAGCTAGAACAGAAACCTGGTATTTATTATTAATAATTACAATAAATAAAGGATGGCAAATAAGATAATATAATATTAAAAATGCTTTTATTCATGCAGATATTAATGTTGAAATCTATATAATTTTATTAATAGAATTATATAAAGATTTTAAATATAAAAATAAATACTGTTTATTAAATAAAGCTTTATATAATTTTAAACAAGTCCCAAGGCTTTAGAATAAATTTTTTAAAAATATAATTAAAAAATTTAATTTTGAACCTTTACCATAAGATGAAAGAATATTTATAAATATAAAAATATATACTATTCTTATTATATATGTAGATGATATATTATTTTTACATAAAAATATAATATATATTAAAAATATTACAAAAGAATTAAATAAATATATAAAAATATAAGATATAGGAAATATCTCAACCTTTTTAGAAAATAATATAAATATAGATTATAAGAATAAAATAATAAATATAGACCAAAAAGAATATATAAATAAATTATTAAATAAATTTAATATTATAAATAATTTAAAACTAAAGAAAATACCCGGATAACCAGAAATAAAAATATATAAAAATAATAATATAAGCTCAGAAAAAATTACTGTTTAATATCAAGCAGAAATTAGATTCTTATTATTTTTATTTTTAAAAACAAGATCTGATATTACATATAATATGAATTTAATAGCTAGATTTATAAGTAATCCTGCAGAAGAATATTTAAAAATAATAAAATATATATAGCAATATTTATTATATATTTTATATACTAGAATTCAATATAATTGCTCAGAAAAAGATTTTTTTATAAAAGAATATTGTGATTCAGATTGGGCAGGTAATATAAATAATAGAAAATCTATTACTGGCTATATTTTTAGTCTATCAGAGGATTTAGCTATAAATAATCCAGTTAACTGGAATTTAATATTACAAAAAGTTGTTGCTTTAAGTTCTTATGAAATAGAATATATGGCTTTAAAAGAAGCTATAAAAGAAGCTATTTATTTAGCTAATTTATTTAATTATATAAATTTAAATTTAAAATTAAATTATTCTTATAGCATATCAAAAATATTAGTTGATAATCAATCAGTTATTAAATTAGATGAAAATCCTGAATTTTATAAAAGATTAAAATATATAGATATTTCATATCATTTTATAAGACAAAATATACAGGAAAATAAGATAAATTTATTATATTGTTTAATAAAAAATCAATTAGCTGATATGCTTATAAAATCACTAAATATTTAAAACTTTGAATATCTAAAAGAATTAGGAAATATAAAAAGCTTATAAAAATATACTAATCTTATATAAATACTTTATAAAAGATTAAGGGGGAATATAAGCTTATTATAAGCTTATAAATAAGAATATAAATATATATAAAATATTCAAAATCTATAAATATAAAAATATAAGCATATAAAATATTATAAGTATATAAAACCATACAACCATATAAAATAGAGGTTAAAATAAGATTTGGTGCTAAAATAAGCTTAAATATAAACTTATTTTTAGTTCTAAAAACCTTATTTTAACATCTAATTATAATAAGAAAAGATTGGAATTAATACTAAAAGGTATACTAAGCCTTAAAGCAAGTTTCAGAAATATTAATTCTGTATATAAAAAGACATATAAGAGTGATATATAAAAAGGATTAATAATGGGAATCAGAATCTATATAAATGGAATCTAATCTTGCTTAGAAATTTTTGGAACGAACTAACGTTTCATAATAAGAAAATCTTTCAAATAATTTCAAATACTTTCAAAAGCTTATAAATTAATAAAAAATAATAGCTATTGAAAAAGTATAAATAAAGCCAACATCCCCAGCTATAGAATTTTATTAGACAAGCAATACAGCAAGAATCAATACAATTTCCTATTTCTTATTTTTATTTTTATTTTTATTTTTCTACTTTTTTTTATTTGTTCTTTTTATTTTCTTATGAATCAATAACCTGCTCAAAAATTTAATAATTAACAGTTAAAACGCTCCTCAGATTAAGATTAAATCTAATAATTAATAATTAAAACTCTTCTTAGATCAGAATTAAATCTGATAATTAATAATTGAAGCTTTTCTCAGATCTGGATTAAATCTAATAATTAATAATTAAAGCTCTTCTCAGATCTGGATTAAATCTAATAATTAATAATTAAAGCTCTTCCCAGGTCAAGATATAATTCTAATCTTAAAAATTAAAAAAATCTAAAAGATATAATTATAATATCAAAATTACAGACTGAATTTTATTAAAGTCAGAAATATTAGAATATATCTATTTTTAAATATTAAAAATAGAATAGATTCTAATTTATTTATAAATAATTCAAGAATCACTCTAGTACTTAAATAATTTAATTATTATAAAAATCTAGATAAAAAAGAATATCTTTATCTAATATCCATAAGAAAAAAAAAAGAATTAAAAAAAAAGAAATAATCAGAAATTCTTTTATAAAATTATATAAAAAATTAAAGCTCTTCTCAGATCTGAATTAAATCTGATAATAGACAATTAAAATCCTCTTCAAATTAAAATAAAATCTAATAATTAATAATTAAAACATTTCTCAGATTAAGATAAAATCTAATAATTAATAATTAAAGCTTTTCTCAGATCTAAATAAAATCTGATAATTAATAATTAAAGTTCTTTTTAAATCCAGATTTATTATTAAGATTACTGATTAAAGCTTTTTATAAATTTAAATATCAGTTCAATATAAAGAAGATTTAATTAAATAATAACACAGCAGATTAAAATCTAAAAAAAATATTAATAATTTTAATATTAATAATATTAGACTATATTAGTTCTTTAATTAAGAATTTTATATATCATAATTCTCAATTCTAATAATCTGAAAGTGCTTGAATAAAATTGATATTAAATTTTAAATATAAAAGAATTATATTTAATTAATTATAATTTAAAAAATAAATTATATCCACAGCTGAAATAAAAAAATAAATATATAATATTTATTTTTATTAAAATTAGTATCAGTTATATTATTATGCCTATCTAGACTTAATTTTAAAGAATTTTAAGAACTATTTATCATTATTCAGCATGCTCAGAATTAAATAAATTTAAAATAATATAATTATTAAGAAAATAGCTATTAAATGATATTAAGATTATCTATAGAAAATATAAACTGTTGAAGAAAAAAGACATATAATAATAATTTCTATTTTAATTAAAAGATTATATACAGTCTAATCTAATCTAGCAAAATCAAAATATTAATATTCTTATTTTTTAATTTTATTATCTTCACCAATCCGGCCTCTATGATAATAAAAAAATAATGATTGGAATGAGAAAAAAGTTCTCTATTGAATGATAGTAATTTTGTATTCATATCTACTAGAGGAGTGGTGACTGACAAGACAGAAATGCCCCTATAGAATATATAATTGATTTATTTATAGAATATATAATTATTCTAATTTTAAAGATAAAAATAATAATTAAAAAAGATTTAGATTAAAGTTTAATAATTATTAATAATTAATAATTACTATAATTAATCAATCTATTTTTTAAATAATTAACTGAACAGATCTGATTAATAGATTAAATTTATATTTAATATAGAGAATACTGTTAAAATATAAATAATTTATATAAAAAATTAAAAAATGATAAGATTTTATTAAATAAAAAATAATATAGAAAAAGATAATATAAAAATAATAAATAGATAATATAAAAAATATATATTTATTTATAGATAGATATCTTAATAAAAAAATAATTATAAATAATATCTATAATTAATATAATATAATATTAAAAATTTTTTATTTAAAATAAAAATAATTACTGAAATAGAAAAATAAATCTATAAAAAAAAATCTAATTAATATAGTCTAATTAATTATTAAATTAAAACTATGTATAAATTGATTTTTAATATAATTATTTAAAATAATATAAAAATTTATAAGAAAAGATTTTTTAAAATAGAATAATAAGACTATAAATTTTATATAATTATAATATATATTTTATTTAATATATAATTAAAGTTTAATCTAAAATAACTTAAGAGAGAAAAAAGAATATAAATAAATATTTATTTATTTCTTATATAAAATAAATATAAATATATTATTTTATAATTATATATTTTTCTGGAATTTGATTAATAAAGAATAATAAAATTAATAATATTTAAAGATTCTATCTGAGATTAGATATATAAGATACTTAAAAAAAGAAAAAATATAATTAAGATTTTATCTTCTTTTCTTATAAATAATAATATGAAGATTAGATATATAAAACTGAATATATAAATATGTATATATATCTATATATTATTAAGCTACATGCTGATTAGACTAAGAAGTAAAAATTTATTAATTAGCTATAATCTAGTTAGATAATACTAAACAGCAGAGCTAGATATTCTAATTATATTAATATAATCCCACATCCCATGTAGCTAATCAGCATTTGTAAAACAGTGCTATGCTAAGCACCGCACCGCAAACTATAGATAGTTTTAATAATATATTAGATCTTCTATAGTTTATATCTTTTATATGATTTATACTGTTTATATTCTTTATATAGCTAATCAGAGGCTGGCATGTATTTAGAATTAGTAAATAGAAGCACATAGCTGATTTTTATAAAAGGGATGTCTGATAATGGGATTAGACTTTTTCTGTGTAGAACCATAAGAATACAAGATGACATAACAACACATACAAATTACCATACAAACCAATGTAACCACGTATTACAAGCTATGGAGGTTGCAACAGGAACAAAGAATATTTTCCGCGGATATTCCAGCCCCGCACCAATCTGGCCTTAATATCATTCCTTCCAGACGGTGGTATATAGCCGCATCGACAGTGATTAGCGTCAAATCAATCAAACAAACTCTGGCCTCCTCGTGCAAATGTTTACTTGAAGTTGGCTATTCTCGGTACATCATGTAGATCAAGTCGGTTGCCCTTCACATGACAAAATAGTCTCTTCAATGATGGACAAGTGGAAGTGTGCTGAATGTGGTATACTATGTGCCATGGCGTCCAACTCTTACATGCTTTGTTCGAACGCTTTTTATAGCATCTTTATTTACCAAACGATATCGTTACCTAAATTAATGCCAGGATGATTATGAAAGACACGCTAGCAGGGTGTTCGGCATTGATAAAAAAACGCGAAAACTATTTCCCCGCATATTTTGCAAGAGTAGAAGTATCAAATACAGTGTCCACTCTCCACGACTTGGGTATTTTCTTGGTTTGAATGAAGTTTTGAAATTCAATTTCCTCCTAAGCATGCAAGAATTTCTTGAATTATGCTTATCGACCAACCCAGTATCCGGATATTGTGACACAAGTTACCATCCTGGGGGATAATCTCACGAAGCCTCCGGGATCGAAATACACCGGGCCAATTCGTGTATTTCTCCACATTAGACCGACGATCCCAATTACGCACAAGCTGAATTCTGCTCAACGGGCTGGCTGGGCAATGAAATCTTGAAGCCAAAATCTTCGATTTAGCCTAATGCCATTTACTGGGTCCCGCATTTTCATCTATAAGAATCATGATAATTTTCGAAGGGAAACACCTGGAAAAAGTTCGAAGGTAGTACGGCCTGCCTCCAGACCTACAATCATAATGGTTTTCAATTTGTTAAAACCAGATGCAAAAGCATTCATCCAACTCGCTACAGTTGTCACTATAGCGCAAGCCTCGTCGACATGTAATGTAGTGGGTTCTGGGACAGCGTCTACGTATAATGCAACTGCCAGTTACATAGGTTGTTATCTGGACCCAAGCGTTAGTATTTTGAAATCGGCAAAACTCAGTACTATTATCATGACGCCAGAATACTGTTCGAACTGGTGTGGTGAGCGAGGGTTTTCATATGCAGGCATAGAGTTCGGAACGTCAGTTCAACTTTTCATTTGAAAGAATCGCAGAGAAATTTGGAGCTGAACTAACAATCTAAAATAAGTCAATGCTTTTGCGGGGCACAGCCGGATTTTAGCTCTGCTACCAAAACAAATGATAGCAGCTGCGATTCCAAATGCGTAACAGAACCTACGAGCTCTTGCGGAGCGACATATGTGTAAGTGGGCAATAATGGGATCTTTCCGTGACATAGTGCCTGGCTAATTCCGCTAGGATGTCACTGTACCATATTTTGAATCCGAATGAAGCTTCATTGAAGACTAGCTTTGTCCCGGCTTGTCAAACATCGCCCCTTTGTAGCCATACTGTCTGTGACACGTCGCGAAGTGTTCAAGACCGAGTGAAATCCCTCGTTGACTCTCTCACCTTAGAAGAGAAGATACTCAACATTGTTGACGCTTCTGCGGGATCGGAGCGCCTTGGTTTACCACCGTATGAGTGGTGGAGTGAATCGACACATGGCGTAGGCTCTGCCCCTGGAGTCCAATTTACTCCAATAGGCACAAATTTTAGCTATGCTACCAGCTTTCCAGCGCCAATTCTCATAGCAGCTGCTTTTGATGATGCCCTCACTCGCGACATAGCTGGAGTCATTGGAAAGGAAGGCCGTGCCTTCGGAAATAACGGTTTCTCCGGCTTCGATTTTTGGGCACCAAATATTAACCCTTTTAGAGATCCTCGTTGGGGTAGAGGCCAGGAAACTCCGGGCGAGGATAGTTTTGTCGTGCAGAGCTATGTCCGGAATTTCATACCAGGACTTCAGGGCAATAATCAGGAAGAGAAACAAATCATCGCTACCTGCAAGCATTTCGCTGTCTATGATTTAGAGACCGGGAGATACGGAAATGACTACAACCCAACTCAGCAGGACCTAGCGGATTATTTCCTAGCTCCTTTCAAAACTTGCGTCCGTGATACTGCAGTAGGAAGCATCATGTGCGCTTACAATGCAGTAGACGGTATTCCGTCCTGTGCGAGCGAATATCTACTTGATCAAGTGCTGAGAAAACATTGGAACTTCACAGCAGACTACAACTATGTTGTATCAGACTGTGGATCAGTTACGGATATTTGGCAATACCATAACTTTACTGACACGGAAGAAGGCGCTGCTTCAGTAGCCCTCAATGCCGGGGTGGATTTAGAATGCGGCTCGTCCTATCTCAAGCTGAACCAATCTCTCGCACAAAAGCAGACAACTATTCAAGCATTGGATCAAGCCTTAACCAGACTATATTCTGCACTATTTACGGTCAATTTCTTCGACGGAGGTGGAAAATACAGCGATCTCGGCTGGTCAGACGTCTCAACGTCGCAGGCCCAAGCTCTCGCTTACGACGCCGCAGTAGAAGGGATGACTCTTCTTAAAAATGATAAAGCCCTGCTGCCCCTCAGATACTCTGATAAGTATAAGAAGATCGCGTTGGTTGGGCCCTTTGCAAATGCTACAACTCAGATGCAGGGAGATTACTCGGGTATTCCTCCGTATTTGATAAGCCCTCTGGACGCGTTCAAGGGGAATCACGACTGGCAAGTTAACTACGCCATGGGTACTGAAATCAATAATCAGTCTGCCAACAACTTTGGCTCGGCGATTTCCGCAGCGAAAGCAGCTGACCTGATCATATACCTCGGAGGCATCGACAATTCGCTAGAAGCCGAAACATTAGACAGAATGTCGCTTGAATGGCCTGCTAATCAACTTGAGCTGATCCAACAGCTGTCCGAATTAAAAAAACCACTAGTGGTAGTTCAGTTTGGTGGAGGCCAGGTTGACGACAGTGCTTTGATTGAAAATGAAGGTGTTCAAGCTTTGATTTGGGCTGGATACCCAAGCCAGAGCGGCGGCTCAGCGATTCTCGACGTGATCATGGGCAACAAATCAATCGCCGGAAGACTTCCTGTTACTCAATATCCCGGAAGCTATGCTGATGAAGTTAGTATTTTTGATATCAATCTTCGCCCTGATCCCAAATCTTCATATCCTGGGCGCACCTATAAATGGTATACGGGCAAGCCCGTTCTACCTTTTGGTTATGGCTTGCACTACACGGAGTTTGAATTTGAGTGGGAACAAACCTTGAATGCTGTTTACAATATTCAAGAGCTCGTCGAATATTGCCAACAAAGCGGTCCAATTAATGACAACACACCGTTCTCCAATGTCAAGGCTCGTGTAAGGAATACTGGCTCGTTGGCTTCTGATTATGTTGCCCTACTTTTTATCTCAAGTCCAGATGCTGGGCCACAGCCTCGCCCTAATAAATCTTTGATCTCCTACCTCAGACTTCATGACATTTCACCTGGTCACGAGACAACTTTGGAGCTATCTTTGACGCTTGGATCTTTAGCCAGGGCTGATGAACAAGGGAATCTTTCCATTTTCCCCGGTAACTATAAGGTTGTTTTGGACGTCTTTGAGCACTTGTCGTTTGAGTTTTCCCTCCAAGGACTGCCTGCGGTGATCGATACACTTCCGACGCCTGACGCACAGTATAACTTCACTGTCCCGGTGCACATTGAACCCCCGTCTACAGAGGCGCATTCCTGAACTCCTTTTTCTGAGTAAAGATCCAAGCCAACGGCGAAGTGGTAGCTGCGCCACTTTACCAATGATGTTTGACTATTCACTAAGTTGATTTAATGCCTTTTCTGGCTCAGACATCTAGGAACAGAAGAAAGCAAATTCTAAAGTTTTGACCTGTGATCGCGCTACAGATTTTTTACTTTTTTGGCCATTTGTTGACTATACCATATCTGTAATAAAAGTCTTTAGACCGCATATCGGAATGAGAGTATATGGAATTGCGCACTTACGCTTTCAGATCCCGAATTAAGAGACTTAATCCCTGTTAGCTTCGAAACCCATGATTGCGGGATTACTCTTGTCTCAAGTCGTGAGTCCTCGTCCGATATATCCGGATTGAACAGGATATCCTTGGGAAGAGTTGGATTTAATACTGCAGGTCGACCAATTCCAACCATGTCACAGCCGCCATCCTCTATCGCTTTTACCATCCCGGGGCGTGTGCGGAATCCTCCGGTTACAATAAGTGGTGTTTCGGGAAAATTTCCTCGAATAGCATGTGCAAACTCGAGAAAGAAGGCTTCCCGCGCCGCAGTACGAGCCGATTTTTCGGGAACAGACTCAGAAGTAGCCTGGAACATCTAGACACAGAAAATCAGACATCGTGCACTTTGCTGAAAAGTAGGAAAAATTTACCGTCGGATCTTCATAACTACCCCCACTGATTTCCACAAAATCGACGCCAGCACCGACGATATCTTTGAGTTGTTGGAGGCAATCATTCAATTCATCGGCAGATTGATGATCGACAGAATTGAGTTTAATTCCAATGCAAAAAGATTTATCGTCGATAGCACCACGGATGGCTTTGATTATCTCTACAACAATCTTGGCGCGTCCAGTCGGAGTTTGACCGTACGCGTCGGTACGAAGATTTGTCTTGGGGGACAGAAATTGAGCTGGGAGATACCCATGCGCTGCATGGATTTCCACTCCTTGGAAGCCTGCCTCTGATGCGAGGCGACTTGTAGAGACAAAATGGTGAATGACATTGTCAATATCAGTCTGGCTCATTTCGCGCGGCCGGCCAAAAACAAACGAGCTGGCAAGTTTTGCCACAACACCAGGACCAAAATCGATTGATACTGGACTCGGTGCTATATTTTTTGCAAAGAACCCTTTGTTCCCCGCTCCTAAGGGTGATTGTCGTCCAGGGTGGTTGATTTGCATGATGAGGGGAGTCCCTTCTTGTCTGGTCGCTGACACCCACGACTTCCATCTGCAAATAAGTTCTTCCTTACGTTTTAACGATACAGTATGGTCCTTCGGTGTACCGAGAAAAGTTGGATCGACTTGCACGTTGCCTGACCAACCGAATCATTAGTCTACATCTTGTTGACTGGTGAATACCTACTCCTATAACCTGGACATCAGCCGTACCTGTAAGTATCATCCCCCAGTCACCTTTTCCCCATTCAGCATATATCTTGTTCAAGGATGTTGTCGGAAGACCCTCTCCATCGGCCATTAGCTCTGCCATTGCCGCCTTCACAAGACGGTTTTTCAAGACGAGACCGCATTTCAAAGTTAGCGGTTGCGCAATAATAGAGTCCATGATACACTAATACAAAGTGTACAATAATATGACGAGGGACGCCCACCGTTTTTGACCGCGTAATTATATTAAACGCGTCGTTGACAGTCGGGATGCAGTCTCATCTTATCTATAAATTTAATTTACGAAAAACCGCCAGAAGCATAGAAGTGGGACGGGCCTCGGCTCCTTCACCCAAATAGGCATAATTGGGTTCCTTATATTCGGGCAACTCAGAAGGATTTTTTTTTCTTCTCCTCTGAATGAGATGTTACTTCGGACGAATAGACAGCCCGACGTCTCTTCTAAACTGTATGATGAGATTTGTTTCAAAAAATTTGCTTGTGACCTTTGTGGCGTTCTTTGCAAGGGACTACTTTGCAATTAAAAATACGGCCTGAAGCTACTCCGACCCAATTGCATAGAGTAGAATCCGAGTTTCTCTCCTTCCTAAATCAGTGCTCCAGTAATTTACCGTAAAATCGCCTCGGTTCTCGGAAATCGAAAAGTGGACACCACGATCTGACGCCGGGTTACAGCTGGCCAAAATATCCTCAGTGCACACTGCGGACGCATGATCTCTGAGATGATTAATTATCACTCTTTCAGGATTAGTGAATGCCTTTGACGCTCAGACTATTATAATAATTGAATAAACTGGGGTCAGAAGGATTATTACCCATTGCGTCGTAGATCTAGACAACTTGGATTAACTTTAGAGTATTAGGGGACTTTAAAATAATTTATGATAATTATTAAAAGAGGATTCAGAATGGGACTTAGACAGGTCCTCAGGGATCTTCTTTAGGATATATTTAGTACATTGTACCCAATCTTCACCCATGGAAGATACCTAATCCTCGCCAGCTATATGGCCCAGCTTCATGATCGGGTTCCCGTTTCATGAAAAAATATATTGTAAACAGATGTAAACTCAATGCGGAGTAAGCAAAATCGAAACTAAAATAGGTACAACCTTGGAATGAGAAAATTTGAACACGTCCACATTTTTTCCAGTTAGTGGTACATATTTTCATACCCGTTTCTTCTGTATGAAAGGACTCGAAATTTGGTAAAACTACTATTCAAATAACGAAAAGAGCATGAACAGATGAGTACCTAAAGGACCGGCCAGCTTTAACACTTTTTCATAATTTTGTTGAATTCTGTATTCACGGAATAGTGACCCATACCAGCTGCCGTGACTTAAGCAGATGAAGCACCAGCAAGGCCAGGAGTCCTAAAGCTCAAAATCCTTTTGTTTTTCCCAATCATACAAAAACCGAGCTTCTACCTTTCTATTGCACAGTCCTTGCACTTTAATCTCTATGACCTCCTCTGGGACTAGGTCCAAAAAATTGTCCTCAAATATTGCATCTTCGCCCGGTTCGGACAATGATACCGACAGCATGACGCCCTTGACAGGAGCACTCGAACTGAGAAAAATCTTGTCGCCCGACTCTGCCACCTGAGTTGACACGACGAGCTCTGGAGAAAGGTGAACATACTTGAGAGGCTCGGGCCAGGATATCCATCGCGCTAATCGCTCGCCTGTTGAAACGGAATGTAAAGACCCGGCGACGACGGTAGTATTGGCGTTCGGGATGGAAATATTGGTGATCTCCAATGCTTGATTAGGTGGCAGAATTAAACTCTGACTTTCGACCTCTTTCGGCAGGGTTTTTCGTGTCCCCGACTCAATGTCATAAGCGCGAATATGGAGCGTAACATCCAGTTGCTCTAGAGTACCATTCACAGCCCATATATCCATGGAACTCTTGTCGGGGAGATATCCGGTAACAATATATGGTGGCTCCTCAGTTATAATGCGTGACATTCCTAAAACAACCTTTCCCAATGCTCGCTTCGTGACGTAAAATGCGGGTTTGGGGTTTAGATCAACATCCACCAAGGCCCAACTCGCGCCAGGCCAGATATCATTTAGTTGCCAAACTAATGCTCCCGCGCAATATTCCTGGTCAAAGCCACGAAATTCACGACGCCAGCAGTTATAGGCATACGACATAGCCTCGGCTTGGAGGAACTGTGTACAATAGACAAAATCGCGTAAAGGATTCATGCGAAAGCGGAAATTCTCTCCCATATACATTGGATAGCGACGAGCATGTCCAGGCCCTTTATCGTGGACATCGAAAAGCCTTGATTGAGCATGTCTCTCTGATGGAACAGTAATTGCTTTGCGTAAAGTTCGTAATGACGGGCAAGATTCAAACCCAAATTCACTGATGAAGCGAGACGTATAACTCTCATAATCCTGGTAAGCAGATAATTTGCCATGCCAAACTATGCAATTATAGCCATGATTAGTTTTGACTAATAATTCAAGGTAATATCAGAAAAAGCTCACCGTCCCAGATATGAGTGTCTCCGACCGTAGTGTCATTTGAAAATGAACCACCGTATGGACTGCTTCGCCAATAGGGCACGTCACCCCCCAGCTTTTCCACGAGCCCCGGTAGCAGTCTTTCATAGATTTCTCTTGCTGGAAAGTTAGTGTCGTCCCATGGACCCTTCTCGTCACTCATATCAAGATCCCAGCCGAATCTTTCAGCCAGCAAGTAGTCTTCATTATTACCCGCCCAAAGCACGAGACTTGCATGATGTCCGACGCGCTTCAATTGCATTTCTGCTTCAATTTCCACACTCTTGAGAAAGTCCGGAGATGCCGGGTAATTTCCACACGCAAAGAGAAAATCCTGCCATACCAAAAGTCCTTCGCGATCACATAAATCGTAAAAATCGTCTGACTCAACAATACCCCCACCCCAGACACGTACCATAGTCTGGTTTCCGGACTTTGCAAGTTTGAGCCACTTCGAGTATCGATGACGGTTCATTCTTGGAAGCATGCAGTCTCCGGGAATCCAACACGAACCACCTGAAAACATGCGAATATTGTTGATCTCAAAAACAAAGGATCGCCCTTCCACATTTCTGAATGGACTTTGAACTAATTTTAGTCGACGAAGACCGATATGTTGACTTTTTTTGTCGATACCTGCCAGACTTACAGTCACCTTATACAGAGGTTGATTGCCGTATAGGTGAGGAAACCACAGAATCGGTTCGTCTATATTGATAGTCGAATCAAAGTGACCATCTATAAAATTCAAAGGTTTTTGTTGTAGGAGTTCTCCCGTAGGACTAAATATTTCGACCGCGGCTTCTGATTTTATATCGGGGAACTCAATAGAGCCACTCACAAACACCCTGGCAGTTCTCAAACTTGAATCAACTTGTTGTCTGACGACGATTTCAGCTATTCTTTGCTGATATATCTGCAAATATATTGGCTTCCATGGACCAGTGGTGTTGATAGATGGGCCCCAATCCCATCCCTTGATAATGTCAGCTATTTTGTCTCATTCAAAGGAGATGTCTTACCCAATGATATTGAGCTTTTCTCAGAAACAATCTTTCTGGCCCTCCAAAATGCACGTCCCCGGGGTTCTTGCATTTATATCCAATACGATCTTTCTCTTTGCGAGCAAATGCAGGAGCACTACGGAAGCGTAATTCAAGGGAACTCCTTCCGTCAGCCTGCTTAAGCACATGAGTAACATCAACCCGATGAGAAATATGCATATTCTTGCTAAAGAGAATATGCTCCCCATTGAGAAAAACATCGACAACTGTGTCAAGTCCTTCAAAGACAAGGACAGCCTTTTCGTTCTCATTTGACCAGTCAATTCTTGGTATTTCCAAGGTACGATAAGTCCAGTCTGCCTCATTAACCCAGAGAGATTGCAGCTCATTGTCATCAATAAAAGGATCAGCAATCAGGTTATGACCAAGAAGATCAATATGAACCACTGTAGGAAATTGGGTGACGGGCAGGAAAGAAGAAACAGCAGAATCATTCAGATTGCTACGCTGCTTGAACTCCCAACCCTGATCCAAGGTAATGGTTTTCATCTTGAACCACAATTGCTTTTGAGAAAAAACAAAAAGAGACCAAAGAAAGTTTGACAAATTTTTTCTCCCTTTACGAAGGAACAATTGACTCCCACGATTAACATATCGGGTTTTGTACTGGAAATAAAACAGTCCTGTGTACTTGACGTAGGCCGAATCTAGAGCGGGGAAAGTTTAAGTTGCTCCGCGTGCCCAAATAAGTACGGATAATAGTCAGCCCGTTTCACAGGTTTGGTCAAGAAATCCACCTGCGGCCTCATAGTGACTTTTGCTGGGAATTGAGAGAGAGAAATTTCCACTGCTGACCGGAGTTGAATAGTTTCAAAACATGAAACAGTTCATGATCACCTAAATAGAGCCGAAGAGATTGTTCATTACTCTATCCAAGTACAATTTACTTACAGTACCCGAATGACCCGAGTCTTTATCTGATTGATGACTACTCTTTTCATTCGCTTTTTCCGTGCCATTCTTCACAAAGGCTAGTTTGTAGATTCACTTTACTCTGGAAAGACAGGAAAGCAATTGTCGAAGCCTAAATCCTGACTGTCGAAGAAAGAAATATCAAAATTGTTGAAGTTGGTACCGATGATCTCTGAGGACAAGTCCCTCTCTGTTTGTGATACGAGATTCCATAGGACGGTCCTTGTAGCATCATTCATTTCTGGAAGGCCTTCTCCTTCTGAGGCTGGAAAGCAACCTGCCACCTCTGTGTTCAAATGCCCATAAGAAGCGTGATCGTTACCAAGGTCATTGTGCTGAATTGACTCCTGATTGCCATTAAAGCACGCTCGATTTGTGGCAGCGAGGACTTGGCGCAGTAACGACTTGGCGCGAGACGCAGTCACACTCCATTCCTGCAGGTTGTCAAGTGTATTCAGCGTTATCTCGACTTGCTCGCGGTATGATTCCCGTCTCTCATGAAGGTTGACGATGCTCATCTCAGGCAAGAAAAGTAGCAATAGAGGCGTCATCGCAGCCTGGAAAAGGTACCAGATACCATTGCCACAATGAACATTATTGGTGAACTCGTAAGATGAAATGTCTTTTATTGTTTCCTTGGCAACTGATCCGCAAATCTCAAGAGATTGACGATCTTCAAGGGTGAGTTCTTCGTAAGGTAGTCTTTTTAAAGCGCAGTTGAGAAGAATTGGTCGATGTAAGAGCATTCTTTGGTTCTGGAATTTCCAGCGCATCAATGTCCTAGTAAATTCGATTGCATTTGTTGCAGGTTCATGAGTTTTGAAGATTGGATCAATGTGGTCGTACCACAAGACGAGCTTTTGGTCAAGATTTTTTAGCTCAGAATAAGGAAGCAAAGGAGACGTTGCAAGCGCTTCTTGAATTTCAGTGGCAACCTTGCAAAAAGATATACTTTCCACCAGCGGCAGCACCGTGTGTGGTTCTTCCTGTAAACAATTTGAGTGATTTGCGACCGCATAAGAGTCCAAAATGACTTACACCTTCGAGTCCTCCCTGCGGCAATTGGACAGAGATTGCGCGTCCCCATCGACCAAAAGCAGGTCGTCCAAGGGACATACAAGCCCACGTATCCAAACAAAAAAGGGACCACCAAACTCGTCGCCTGAGTTCAAGTGAAATGAAGTTTGCGCTCTTCTCTACGACGCCTTCGAAATTTTTGTACAGCCCCAAGGATGCCGCCATCCGTAGACCAGCGCCTACTAGACAGTAAGCCAAATTGGGCTGATTGAGGTAGTGAAGGTACAATCCTCCAATCAGGCCTAGTGTCTGTATAGTTTCGACGTGATGGTCGCCAAGTGAGGCGAGGTTAATGTATGCCATTGACCGCCGATAGTAGGCAAAATGCGACAGGTCGTTAGCCTTGGAAACTGCAAGGCTTCCAAGAGCGAAGACTGTGTTCAGTAGTGCCATCCAACGTGCGTCTGTACGGCGACAGGACATATATGTCTTGCGGAATGATGCCTCATCAATTAAGGGTGCAACATGGTGGAAGGTTGAAAAATAAATATCAATCAATTGAAGAGCAGTAAGAGAGCGAGGGTTTTCTTCGATAGGCGCTACAGCACGAGTTTTCGACGAGACCGTGGGGGACTCAGTAGATGTATTAATGTCCGACTCTTGCTCTTCTAACTTCCCTGGAGAAACGCTGAGTTTAGGATCGATATGGAGCATTACATTAACTGCAGCGTAAAGTGAAGTAATTCCTTGAAATGTCGAGGGCTTGTTCGTAAGAGATGATAGTGCATTCACATCATCTGAAATGTTAGGTCGGATGTCAGGCGCGTCCAGTGGATTGTCATCAGGGTCTTCTTCCGGGATGTATTCGAGAATCTCTAAATTGTTGTGAGGTGTAGAGACTGACAATGATTCAGTTTCATCGCGTTGTAGCTGGTCTGATGTCGATTGAAAAGATGAGCCGTGTTCGTCGTTGTTGAGGATATGTAATAGCGCATCTCTTGGAAGATCCATGATTCTCTGCGGTGTAGTGTGCGGGAAAAGTTTGCGAAAAATAATTTGATATTGCTCTAACTCTCGAGACAATTTTGAGACTTGCCTAAATGAAATTTTAAATGAATCTCTATTGCCATAAACAATAGCAGAACGTTGTGACATTCAAGCGGGGCGTACCTCCAAGTTGGTGGTGGCAGAGCATAGCGACATAAATGGCCTTTCTCATACCACTCGCAGGCTGTACAGGGTTGTCCACCAGAGCAACGAATCTTTCTCTGTCGACAACTATCACAAGCCGAGGCGTTGCGGCGAATTGATGAGCTTTTTGATTTTCGATTCCGATCATCGCTGCTGGACTGGTCGGTAAATGCAGTCCCCGCCTTTGGTTTTTGTGGGCTCGGAGGCCTGTTATCGGTATGATCTTTGGAGCTTTCGAAGACACAGAACATGGTGTTGCGGGAACTCTGATTTCGTGTCTAAGATGGCATAGTCTCCGGATGCATATTGCTTACTTTCTTGTGAAGACGAGGAATGAGGAGTAATTGTCGTGACCAGTTAGTGCTAGATGGCTGTCTGTATTGTACAAGCCGCGCTATGAGCTGCGCAGGATTAGCTCCATACTGGTTTCTCAGCCACGCTGATGTATGGAGTATGGACGGCGGCTAATCACAATGCCTTCCCCGCGGCCCCCAATCTTGTTCTCGTTCCGGCATTACCTTTTTCCCTATTTAAATAAGCGAGGACTGTGTCGGGGCTTTAGTACCGAGTCTAGTTATCTGAAAATTAACTAAGTAATTAGTCAGTTAACTAACTAAACTAAGTTAACTCAAGTTAGTTGACTAGTCAGCTAAGCGGACTAACTTTGAGAAATTTCTTGAAGACCCACTTTGTCATCACGGATATAATTGAAATCCAAATTTGTAGGCTTTATCTACCAGAAGGGGGAGAATCTGCATATTTGAGCCCCAAAAACACACATGCTTGAATCATCGTTCAGCCCATCTATGTTATTGGGCCGGATCAGCAACCCATAACAGTCAATCGTCGTGTTTCATTCCGGGGTTCGTCAGCATGAGATGTCGAGGGCAAAACTCCGCGTTCCGAAAATAGAATAGCTTCAACTTCGGCTTTCAGAAATGTAACACCAAAAAGGAAATATCGAATAACCTCTTTTCATCCAAATGCAAGCCCAGTCAGCATTCTTTTTCAAGGTCAGCCGGAACGGAACTTGGATTCAAGTCATAGATCACTCAGGCTGTGATGTGATGAATATAAAATCCCTAGTTCTTCACGACTTCTTCAACATGAATTCCTACCATATTCTAAGCAAACAGGCTATTGCACTGATCTATTTCTTCATTTTGACTTGAACTGTTTCTACGATATCTTTTCAAATAAGAACATGGCGATTTTCCAAGGCCTAGCATTGATATTGGGCCTTTCTGGCGTAGTGGCGGCATCGTTCAATGACTCTTTCTATTCAGGTGAAAGAAATGCCAAACGCGTAAGTTAAGCTTGGTCAATTGAATTGTGCGATAGCACCTTGCTAAACTTTTCACGGAAACAGGAGAGCAACAGCCTCGGAGAGAAGTACGGTATCAAATCGGACTCAATGATCAGCTACGATGGGGTCTACTTTGGCTACGCTCCCAACTATAATCCACGGGTCACGATGCAGTACTTGAATGGCTACACTGGCCAGAAAGGGGCGACGTATGTGCTTCTGCAGCTTTCTCGATGTTCATTCAAATTTTCTAATTCGCATATACCAGTTACAATGTTTACGCTCAAATAACATCCGCCGACGTTGACTCTGGCTCTTATGACGGGAACGGTCAATATGATACTAGTGATATCCTCTCTTCTGGCGCCGTCTTAATCGCCTCGCTTATGCCATACGTCGACTGGACGGATATAACTCCCAGTCTATGCGATTCAATTGCAAACTACTTTGAGTCCACGTTCACCAGCCAGGGAACAACAGTGTGGCTCCGATTTGCTCATGAAATGAATTACTATGCTGATGTAGGAACATATCCTGGTGGCAGTAAGTAGCTCAATCCTGTGGTTAACATAAAGCTCTCTCGGATATCATTATCTCACTCTTGGATAGAAAACTACAATGAGTTCTTTACTGCTTGGAAGAACATGTACAATGCGATAAGCGGAAATAGTATGATCCACATGTACTGGTCGCCAAACGACGATACCTCGTCCGAACCCGTAGCACCTTGGTGGCCTGGTGCTGACTATGTGGATATTGTTGGCATGGATTATTACCCTAATGCAGATGAAGGTCTTCCAAGTTTCGCTACTGCATACGGCAACTTCTATAACACATACGCCGCTGCAAATGGTCTTCCCTTCGCAATCGGGGAAACTGGAACACAGCTTTCGAGTGGCGGCTCAGCATCAAGTTCCCAACGAGAACAATGGTTACGCAATATCATAAATCCTTCTTCGGGTCTCGGTAGTTACTCTGAGTATTATATCAGCTGCACCTGGTTTGAATACGGACCACCGACAAACGGTATTACTTACTATGTCGTATACGACCAAGGATCAACAGTTATTGACGAGACGATTTCAAACACCGAAAGTGGATCTTAAATCAGCTTCAAATCGGGTACTGTTAGTGGGAAGGATGGATTAAAAGCATGAGAAGTCTTTTGAGCTCCTTCCTTTTGCTGGCCGCAATAACCCTGAGTTCTTCGCGATTTTCAAATTGTCAAGGCAAAATAAGGCCCATGACATTCTTTTCAAGAATCTTGCTTCACTCCTTTATTTACGAGAATTCATCGGCTCTATAATATGGATCATAGAGTTTTATTTCGTAGTATGTAACTTTGGGTTTTCTTGAGTAGATGTCAACTTTTGGATGGCCGGTGTAGCTTTCCAAACCCTTACTCTCATTAAACTGCCATAAATATTCTGCTGTAAAGAAGGTAAGGAGGCGAAAATCCTTATTATGCTCTATGGGAAATTTTCCTATGACTAACTATCCCGCCTGCCGTCCACGGGTACGTAAGTGTCTTTACCCAAAATGTAGTCTCTTGTCAAAATTTATTCAATATCATGGGACGGATTTGAGTTTCACTCTTCCCCGCCAACCCCAGAAAAAAGATGCACGACGTGTTTTTTTTGGCTATTTTGTGTTTTGGCATTATCATAGGGTTAGAGTTTTACCACTTAGCAGATCCGCAACCTTGAAAGTACGACGTAAATAAGCCCCCGTACCCGAAAAAGATTTTGATGAAAAAATGTTTTTAGATACTATCATGTATGGGGTTTGGACATCAGCAAAAAACTTCCCTCAATGCCACCAAGATACCCGGCTTGCTGGGTCATTCGTAGACTTCGTGAATTTGCTGAAACACTTTCCAGAGAAGATTAAGGATACTCTTGTTCAGCCACCCCGTAATCGACACTGCATAGTTCTATACGTCTCACGAACCTTTGTCGAATAGATGTCGGTATTGAATGTGATATGATTTGAAGGTTGATGTTTTTAATCTGGTTTCCGTACCCAAATAGGAACACAGAACTATAAATCTCTCGGTAAGTTCATCACGGTGGACACCGAGTGCGGGGGGACGGAAAATGCAAGCATGTTTAATTCGTTTTCCGGCTGAACGTGCCTGTTTGCTTGTCATGCGATAAGTCTGTAAGATATTTAAATATTTGGATGAATGCCGCAATATTCGCTTCTGTTTTTTTGTTTCCCCTCAAACCATTCTCGACCACCCAGCTTAATTAATTCTAAAAGATGAAGACGATTGTGAAGATCATTCCTTTCATACCTTTGATTTCTGGGTCGTTTCTACCAAGCATACGTATGACAATATGATAAGACCCTAATCTGTGGTAATCGCTAACTTTCAATAGCCGACAACTATGGTCTTCCTTCGTTTGGCCTTAAGAAGGACAGTCTCGCTATTGGCTGGTTACCGTCTGATGGCAATAAAACCGAGGGGGTTTCATCCCCACGGTACACGATGAGCGAAATCGACCAAAGACTTGGCGCCATTTCCAGTACTTATGGAATGTATTCCCACATCACGTCACAGAACTATGATGGATATGAGCTTCTTGAGGAATTCGATGACATTATCAACTCAAGGGCAGTTTTCGTCGCCTCTGTAATGCCCGTCCTTCAGGCTGGGTTTACCGCGATTACGTCAGATGTGGCCTCTCAGATTGCTGCTGTGATGAAAAAGTTTACTGAAAGAGGAGTCGTTGTTTGGCTGCGATACGGCTTTGAGATGAATTGGTACGTCGATCCGGTAAGCTCATCATAGTCACTTTCCCTCAATTTACAAAATCTGCAAATTGTATCTTGCTAATGTCCTGGAAAGGCTGCCGAGCCCCGATATTACGGAACACCTGCTGAATTCGTAGCATCGTTTGAGCGTGTTGCCGAAGCTGTCGCAGACAATCCAATGGTATTGATGTTCTGGTCGCCAAACAATCTCGGTGGCGGTCCCGCTTCTTCTCTAGATGAATGGTACCCAGGGGATAATGTCGTTGATATCGTGGGAATTGACTGCTATCCGCAATCCTTTAATCAAACATTTGAATGGTGTTACAAAAATTTTTATGACCGTTTCTCCGAGGCTAAGAAAAAACCATTTGCTATCGGCGAAACCGGTGCCTCCGGAGACCTCAAAGAACACTGGTTAAAGGAGCTTGTGAGTCAGCGCAAAGATCAATATTGGCGTTATATATCGATGGCTTGGTTCGAATATAACAAGGAGACAGATTTTCGCCTTGTAATGGGAAACGAAACAGTTCTGAATGAGACCAAGACAGTCCTTGGTTTGAACTGAGGGATCTCCTGGGGTTTTCTTTGATAATCGAATATTTCTCACCGTTGAAGAGTGCTGAAGGGAACTAACGGTAGCTAGACTCGAGAGGTTATGAGCAATCCAAACCTACAACCAAATGAAATTCCAAGCTTCATTTACATACATATATATCCAGAGAGAATTTATTACTTGTTTTTATACTCTGAGATGGAAGACAGTTGACCTGACTTGCAATCCATCAATTTTCAAGGACATTATATCAATTTTCAAAATCCTTTCCGGGAAAATTATTCAAGTGACTAGTTAACTTGTAAGTTAATTAAGCCGCAGGCGGTACAATTTCTCATCCGTTGATCAGAAAGAGATAATATTCCAAGATCCCATATATGAATATAAACGATATTTTAATTGTTCAGGAGTGGGCAGAGTTTCATTCAATCTCACTGATGCTGTATTGGCGATGTACCGGTACTATGAGATACCAGCACTCCAGTTGCCAAGCCTCCTTACTGTACTCTTCAAGAACGAGGCTTCGGCCGTCCGTGTAGAATTTGGAGCGGGGAGCGCGATACCTGGTACCGGTTCTGGCAATTAAGCTTACCAAACACAAACACCACGCCTAACCGCTTTAGATGCGCGGACTTTTGCGGAGTGTACTCCATACGGTACCTGTGTAGGTACTGGCCAGCCTCAAACCACCTTTGATAAGCATGCTCGGACTTTTGAGTCGAGCCCGTACATGATCATGTTCCAGAACAGTCGATTATATAATGACACATGTCCTAGGTCCCGATAATGTGAAATCCGGGGTACGATTGATTGTTTCCACCTCTCTACAAGTCCTACGCAAGTCTCCCCTGTATCGCATCGGGAAATAACCAATCGCGCCCATCGTATTTGAATATGGCCACTGAAGTGCCTTCCGCTGAGGGTGAGATGTCTGTGAAGGAGGCACACGAAGTGCCTCAACGCGAAGAAAAGCAAATTGTTGGTAGCGCGCGATTAGCTGAAGCACTGCTCGTTTCCAAGCCCGACCCCTGGGGACGTGGCTATCTTCGCATGTATCTTTGCTGCGGACTCATTTTTCTTTGTTCGACTATGAACGGTGAGTGATCATCATGCTTTGGAAACCTTAGTCAGAAACCTTGTCAGAATCTGACGATGACTTTAGGATTTGATGGCAGCCTGATGGGAAGCATCAATACACTCCCAAACTATACACAGTACTACAACCTTCCATCAAGCGGAAGTGCTGGAACTGGGATTGTTTTCGCTATTTTTCAGGTTCCGTTTCTCTTTAACATTCCTGTCTGAATGTAGAGCGTCCGGCTAACTATTAATACGAATCGATAGATTGGGCAAATGGCTGGGGCTCTCTTCATATGGGTTGCTGATTGGCGAGGCCGCCGCCTACCGATCTTTGCCGGGTGTATTGGTGTCTGCATTGGAACAATAGTAACTTGCATCGCACCGGACTTGAAGACGTTTGTAGGAGGTCGGTTTTTACTTTCGTTCTGTTCCACCATCGCCAGCACATCTGCGCCACTCTATCTCATCGAGCTTGCTGCACCTCAATATCGAGGAACAGTAGCAGGCATGTATAACACCCTATATTATCTGGTACGTTACAAAATCAGTCGGATCTTCCTAGAGAAAAATCTGATGTGAAACTCAGGGGTCGATAATCGCCACCGCAGCAGTATATGCAGCCCATAAAAATCTTTCAAATGATGGACAACTTGATTGGCGACTGCCGTTGTGGCTTCAAATGCTCTGCCCGGGACTTGTATGCCTAGGTATTTGGTTTTGTCCGGAGTCTCCGAGGTGGTAAGTCTTTCTCATAGCAGCATTTTACGATGATAAATACTAGGGTGTTTATATATACTCGAATATTGATCTTAAGTAGGCTCCTTGCGAAAGGTCGACTCGAAGAGGCTAAAGCTATTTTGACTGAATTGCACGCCAACGGAGTGCAGGACCTCCCGCTCGTGAATCTCGAGATTGCAGAAGTCTCTGAATCTATTGAGCGAGAAGGTATGCTCTCTTGGCGGACTTTCTTCGACCTAAGGGTGCTTTTCCGAACACGTGCGAGAAGATACAGAATTGGATTGAACATCGCGTTCTCGTGGTTTGGACAATTTTCTGGAAATAAGTATGTGCATGTTCATTTCCTCGTGGAAACCTAGAATCTGACTGGAATTTGTCGTGCTAAGCGTGGCATCCTATTATCTGCCTTACTTGCTTGAAAATGTCGGAATCACAGATACCAACACGAAGCTTCTCTTAAACATCATTTATGCAATTACTGGATGGATCCCCGCAATGATAGGTGCAAGACTCCATGACGTTGTTGGTCGACGCAAAATGCTACTCGGATCGACAGCTGGTATGGCAGTCTGTCTTGCCATAGCCGCTGGTACAGCCGCTGGCTATGTGCACACTGGCAGTCATACAGCCTCTGCGGCCTCCATAGCTTTCATCTATATCTTTGGATCCGTGTTCGCGATTGCATTCACCTCTATGCAGCCTATCTACCCTGGAGAGGTTTTGTCAAATGACATGCGTGCCAAAGGTGAGTAATCTACAGAATTTGTGAATATATGCCGATTGCTCACAGTGTCAATCATCAGGAATGGGTGTGATGCAACTTACAAGCGGCTGTGCGGGATTTGTCAACACCTTTGCAGCCCCCATTGCGCTCAAAAACGTGAGTTTTCATTCAAGAAGATATTCAACGATATGGACCGAGCACTGATAAAATTTTTCCACTAGATTGGGTACTGGTTCTATGTTTTCTTTGTGGGCTGGGATATCTTCGAATTCATTATAATATATTTCTTCTTCGTGGAAACGAAAGGTCGGACTCTCGAGGAACTCGATTCCGTCTTTGAGTCGAAGAATCCCCGGAAAGCAAGCACTCAGGCTGTGACAATGTCTGCACTTCTCTTTAGCAACGAGAAAAATGGACATGTGCACCTAGAATCCGTTGAGATAGTCGGCTAGGATGGCATGTTGGCAAAGGACGGAAATCGCGTCCACTTTCATTGATTTCTGCTGATAAGTCGGGACTTCAACTTCCATAGCCCCCACAAAACATCACACTTGGTGATACTTTTCTTGATCGGACAAATTGAAGATTCAATAACCAATATCCAAAATATCCAGATGGTATGCACACGAGGAATGAGAGCTTTGGCAATTTCTAAAATGAGGACATGTCAACTCAAGGACTCAATTCTACAACTCCGGTTCGACTCTGTAGATAGATACTCGGCTCTCCATTCGTTTGAAACCCCAAATCAAGTAAATTCTAGCTGATACGGCCTAATCCAATGGAATCTCAGCCATAACTGAATTGAGCAAGGTGTTTCCGGTCGCTATTTCGTGCCACGGACTGATGGATCGCTGCTAGAAGAAACTTTAGTGAGAATTGTCTTAGAAGAAGTGGATACTGAAGAAAAGTCTGAAGTGTAGAACATGCTATGTAAGCACATGTCTACACATTATCAGTGATGTCCACCTGTCTCGTTCATGGGGGCACTTATCTCAGCTGTCTTCCAACATTTAGTCGCCATTTTATTAAGCGGCCATGGCTTTTATCGGTTCACATTGAAGCATGCCCAGGAAGAACAGAAATAAATAGCCGATAAATGCAAAACCCCAATGACCCTATTCCTATTATTTGAAGATTCTTCAGGACCAGTTACGTCTTGTTATTTTCTTCTGCTGCCGACCACAGCTGTTCCTATCCTTTCCTTTACTATACCAGCTCAGCTGAAACCCCCCGTACGCACTTTGAATTAGTCCCTGCAATACGACCCCCTAGTTCTGATAGGCATCTTGCTGGCAGAATGTTGACTGTTACTCCGTTAGACCACGGGGGCCTCTATTCAATGGCACGATATGAATGACATCATCTAAACACCAGTATTTGGTCAGAAGCCGGACAACATCCATGGATTTGCCTACCTAGAATATTGTTTCATTCATTTTTTCTGCACTCGAAAATAGATCTAGTTCACTATCTCGTGAAGAGCTGGAAAAACATTCAGGGTTTCTCAGTAAAAATGTCATATGTTTATCAAAGCGAGAGTGTTGTGTCGGAGGAAGGTGCGAACCCCTTCCTGGAGCACCTTCCTCCTGATGCGCCCGTTTATCGTTACGACCGACACTGTGTGCTTGAGAGTCTTCTTCCTCCGTCTTCTGTTGAAGATAGCTTCATCGTCTTGAAAAATCTCCCTCCCAGTGTTTTCGCCAAGCAGAAGGAACAATTGCCACAACTCTGCGACTATTCGCCGCCACTTCAGATCCTCATCATCAAAATGGCCAGTAAACCACACGAGGACGCGGCTGTGTGTTTTGAAACGACTCTCTTGGGCCTCGCAAAGGAAATGAAAGTTCGCCGCCGAATTTCCGCTTGGGGCGAATCTCGAGTCGATACCCCTGGCCGAAGAAAGCAGGCAGACCGGTCGTGGGCGCCAATCCGTCAAGTAAGAGAGTTCCCAACAGTCGCGTTGGAAGTCGGCTTTTCGGAGGCAACGCAAAAACTAGAAAAGGATATCGCATGGTGGATTAATGCCTCAAAAGGCGAAGTAAGAATGGGAATCACCATCGATATCAAAAGAAGATCCGGCACCATTGATATCAAATCCTGGGTCCCAGCGTTCGACCGATCAGCACACTTCGATCCCGTATCAAAAAATGGCCGCCCAATAATCAAATCATATGCCGAAAACCTCCCACCGCCTCGTATCGCCCAGAGAGTTATTTTACGGAGAGGTACAGATGATTCCTCCCATACCACTGAAGGGGAGAGCATAGTCATACCATTCAATTCTCTTCTATTGGAAGAACCAGGTGAGGGGGAAGGGGATTTTGTTTTGACAGCTGACATGTTGTTACATGATTTGGGGGAGATTGTCTGGGATGATATGGATATCGCTGAAAAGCTCCAGGCCAGAAAGAGAAGCTAAGAATGTTTTTGTAAAGGAGTTTATTGATGAAGCCGCTTATACGCATGCCGAGAAAAGTCGCAAGTCAAGTTACCGTGAGCTGATTATTATTTATTCTTGCTAAAGACGCTTACCACCTAGAATGGGATGGACTTTATGACTCTGGTAGTCAACAGTACTGATTGTGTGTTCATTAAGTTTCACGTCGAATTTCAAAGTAATCTCTACGGTTTGTAATTTGGTTGCCGGAGAGCACGCAGATCCATTCTGGACCATGAGCTACTTGATGGCTTGCCGAGGAGATATTACCATTGGTAGAAAAGCATCTCCTACCATTAATAGTCTTATCGTACGGCTTGCGCTAGATCAGTATTTGTCTGTAAACTGGCAACTCGTAGAAAAGTAATACCATACACGGTTACATTAGTCTTTTGGATAAGGAACTAACCTTTTACTCTTCAACTATATGTATGTCTGTGCCTTTTCAATGATTTGTTTAAGTAAGTCACGGCCAGGTACAGAAGCATGCGACGGACAGTAGTGGTACCTCGCAGTTCAAATGCGAAGAGACTGAATTTTCCTTGGCGTCCAGACTTGTGATTGTAGGTTGCATATTCAGCAAAAACCTTGGAGCAATTCGATTTCTAATATTTCGTTGAGATTACATCAGTGGACATCACATGAGTGTTGTTCTTCTGGGACAATAATTCCAACGCTCCAAAACTTCCTCATTCTGCGGCAATGTAGAACGGATTCCTATGATTTTCTTCGCTACAGCTGTTTGTAGCAACAACGTCTTTTCTATAATTTAAACTGATCTCGGGACTTAATTATATTGCATAATAGGTCTCCGGAGACCGTATCCCTCAAAATATGTAAGCTCACAGGCTACAAGCAAAGGATATAAGTTTGTGATCATTGTGGTTTCCATGGGTCATATCCCCATTTCCGGCGGTGGGCTGAGAAGTTACCTCGTACCAGTGTTGAATTGGATTCCGGAATGTCGCCTGGTACCTTGATAAGTTTTACCAAGATCAAGCTAGTAGTTGATTTGTCAAAATGTACACTGTCTTATTAATTTGGCGTTCAAACATCTATTTACCTGCTCATATGCGGAAGCAGTCTTCCGGTTACTCATTCGACGGCGCGGCTGCCCGAAAATAATGATCTAGGTGCATCGATATTGAACAACGCAGCCAAGAGAATGCAGAAAATAAAATTATACGTGAAACGATAGATAATTAGATGCCGACTCCTCTTCAGCTCCTAATTAAATCATCTCGAAAAGTACTTGTCTCACTAATTGGATAGACGTACGGAGACTAAGTCATTTGATCTTTCTTGTTTGAAATGCACGTGGGTTAGTAATCGAGATTTGAATAAAGTTGCACAAATGAAGTCGAAGTATGTATGCATTTCGGAAAAAGTCACGGTTCGCTCGTGTTCTACGTCATAAAATTATTTTTTTCGCATGTTATATTTTTTTCCGGTTAATATAGAGCCGGAAATATATTCATTATCTGCACTAAAAAACGTTATGCCATAATTCCGCGGAGTTCATGCTTCTCTTGGGATTTGACTCCTGTCTGATGTAGCCGCCCGGCATATATCAAGCAATAGTTCTCAGCAACTCTAGTGGCGTAAGAAGGATAATTTTGGCAATGTTAATGTCACCTATAATGGGGGCTGAAAAATTCATTAACATTCGGAAGACAAATATGATTGCCGAAGCTAGGACATTTTTCAAATGCATATTCGGTGGCTGTGGTGGCTACGCCGAAAACTACTTCAGCAACGACCGTCGAGCTATCGGACGGGAGAAAAGAAAAGAAAAAGAAAAAGTTCCTGATAATAAAAAACATAACAGGCGGCGCAAGCCAGAGAATCATAGCACTGTGATCACTTGACTTCGATCTAAAAGCAGAAAACGATCTCTATCTACTTTGATTGGGAATTGCACCTCGCAAGATGAACACGGAATTTGCAGATGACAAGAAATGAATGTCGTTGTCAACTGTGAATAACATCGAAACGCGCTCACTCCGTTCGAAACGAGGCTACTGCGAAGGCGTTATGGTTCACCGGCTATTCTACATAAGGCAAGATGAGTATCCAATTAGACAATGATATTGTCAGTGGGGAGAGAAACTCGGCATACCCGCACGGGAGGAAAAACGAGGCGATCTGCACGATTGCATTGGCCGAGAGGATTACTACGTCTTGGCATACGCGTGGCAGTGTAAGCCTCCGAGTCATCAGCTTTACTTCCGCAGTAAATGTCTCTATGGTTGGTCAAAAACACAAAATCAGATTAGATTTCGATGATAAGTTCACGCTAATGAATGTTCAAATTCAGACACCCCGGAAGAGGTGGCGTAAATTGGTGTTTGGCATGTAGGGAACCTGTCAAACAAGGATAAGTGCAGAACGAAACTATTCCTCTGACAGCTGTCAGCTTAGTAGACATTCCGGAAGCCATATAGGTGATTCGACCATGTGAAGAACTCATATCAGAAAGTCTATGCAGATGATTAGTAAGGCAAGTAAAAGTAAGGTTAGAGATTAACTGCTAGACTACCTGCGATGAAGATCATCCGGAGAAGGGAAGAGTTCTGTGAGCAGCTAGTAGAAGATTTTCAGGGCGAGATATGGGCCTCAGCTCGGCGAAACAACACCCAGTCGGAGCTAGTTTGTTTAGCGGCAAATCACGGCATCAGCAATAATATATCACTCCATACGGGTACAGAGTAGTAACTAGTAAATTAACTAATTTCATTAAACGTTAACTCTGTAAGGTAAGTTAACTAGTTAGCCAACTACTACCTAACAGAACTACGCAAATTTTGTTGTATTGGACTCAACCATGTATGTACTCGCAGCATTGTTGTGCGATGGTTCAGAAGGAGAGATTCGCAACAAAATTAAGGCTCCAGCTTGGAAATGAGATGTTTCATGGGTGAGATGGATTATCTACTATCAAGGATGAGATGGATATCAGATGGATATTTCTGGGCCTCTTGCTCAGCCGTTCCTTTGCGTCATTTTCGAACCATGGCTTGACTAACCTATCAGTCATTCGACTTTTCTAGACTTTTCATTAGAAAAAAAAAAAAAAAAACGTTCCCCATAAAACATTTTTCTATATTTTTAAGCAAGAGCGGAAGAGATCCGTCCTTAGTCATTTCCAGTCTCCACTTTAATAGTTATGCTGTGTTGTATAGTAACAAGGGGCAGCAGTCTTTGCTTGCGCCGGATTCTTTGCATATAAAAGCCAGTAACTCGGCAAGATGAACTTGTTTTACGATTGCCCAACCAGTCATACAACCGACTTCCAACCATATCTGGATCCTTAAGAGCAGTGAGTTGACAGCTGTTAGAAAGTTTTCAATAAGCCGTTCATCTTAGCTAGCAACATCATGCATTTCGTGGAATACTCTTCGTTCTCTCTTGCCCTTCTCTCTCCAGTTCTTGGAGCAGTGCTCCCTCCTTCGAATTCGTTCCCTGGGATTGCGCCCGCAGTAGACAACCGAACATTGGACGAGATCTATGCAGCAGCACAAAAAGAAGGCGGAGTGCTGACTGTCCTGTCCGGTGGAGATGGTACGATTTAGCTTACGCTACTCTCTTTGTGAACTGTCGCTGACTTGATTTGCGACAAGAATTAAAGCAAGGGAATGGAACCATCACTGCGTGGGCAGCCAGATTCCCAAATATCAAACTAAACTTGACTGTGGATGTCTCCAAGTACCATGACAGCCGTATCGACCGTCAATTTGAGAAGACTGGAAGTGATGGCGCTGATGTCGCTATCCTGCAAACTTTGCACGACTTCAAGCGATGGAAAGAGCAGGGCAGGTTGTTGCCGTATAAACCTGCGAATTGGGAAGATATCTATCCATCACTCAAGGATCCTAGTGGCGCATTCACTGCAGTCTCCGTCAGTAGGTTTTGCCTCCCCAGGAAGAAGTGCTAGAATGATTTGCTCAGTATTTTCATTTGTACAGGTCAATTCGGCGCTCTTGTTTACAACTCAAAACTACTGAATGCCTCGGACGTTCCAACCTCGTACGGTGAATTTGTTGATCCAGCCTGGAAAGGGAAGCTGGTTCTTACTTACCCAAATGACGATGATGCTGTTGCATATCTCTTCTCAACAATTATCAACAACTACGGTTGGGAGTGGTTTGAAAAATTGGCACAGCAAGATGTCCAGTGGATTCGTGGTACGGGTCAACCTTCCGATGTCGTGTCTGAAGGAAATACCAGTCATATCATCACATTCACCTCTAACCCAAGTGGCGACTCGAATGTCGCAACCAAGGTATTAAATGAGCCACGTTTGCTTTGGCCGCAGTCTGGAGCAATTTTTGCTAGCACAAAGAAGCCAGAAAGCGCCAAGCTGTTCTTGAGCTGGATGCTTAGTGAGCAGAATCAGCAGACTCGCGCATCCCAGGGATCGTATGTGCCTCTTAAGAGTGTCAACTCAACCGCCGGACCTGTTTGGGATGATTTGAACACGGGCGTGTCTCAATTCGCTGTTTTCATGCAAGATCGTGCCGAAGTGGAACGTTGGCGATTCCAGTTTGAGACCACTTTGGGAACTGCCCAAGGTGTAAGTCCCGTTGAATCGGTTCTCGGGCGCGCACTCTAATTGCTTGTTGTTTTTTCGGCCAAAGCCAGGATCGTTATAGTAATAGTACATAGGGTTATTGAATAGAATCATTTTTTTGTATCTTTTTCGGACTTATTTGGACGGTGACAGGGTTGTAGAACAAGGCCCAGGTGTTCGATCTAAACTCCAGTCTGATTATTTTGAGAACCCAGTATATTTCAGCAACATCACAGCCTTTGCCTTAGCTCACCATAGATTTTGTAAAAATCATCCGTGGATGCCTTTAACTTGAGTCTGCAGCGGTGAATAACCACTAGTCAGAGGGAAATACATCCCGATCTCTATCTTGCGCAGGTCATTCACCGATCGCGTAGTATACCCGGCTGACGAAATTGTTTCTTCAGTCCATGGAAGAGCAAGTTTAGTTTGGAAAAGGTAGAGTGAGATTTGAGTTATTGACGATCCTTTTAATTGTATATCATTGTTGCTCATGTCTGCAACAGGTTTGTTCGGATGGACGTTGTAGGCCGGTAGATAAATTTGTCTTTTGGATGATGAGAATCCAGAGTCTTAGACAAACATGAATTTTCGATAAAACAGATTGAGATATCGTGTGACTAATTACTCGACTAGGATACCTTGTTCTAGTAAATGAATAGTACGTTTATAGGCTCGAATGCCAATGAAAAATGGAGTATTTATTCATCTACCGTATATGATATGCCACTTAAAGCGGATGGAATGGTACCGGCGTCTTTAATCGGAGCCATAAATGGTCAGCATAAGCTGAATATTTTAATAGGGCTGTGCTGCATGCATTCCGAAACTCTAGGTGCCTGTTTATTATATCTTCAGTTGATAGCTCAAGGATCAGACATGTAAGAGGCCGTTAGAATGAAGTATAATCCCGCAGAGCTGTTTCGAATAAGAATGCCGGGTGGCTACAGAGTGTTCGACTAATCGCTTTAGGAACAAAAGAGATAATCGATCCCAGAGTCTGAGAATGTAAACACACGGCACAAGGTAAGCAATGGTACGGTCTTTATCATCGTCCCACGGTCAGAAATACCCGTCAGTTTAAGTTTTGATTCTCGTGACTAACTACTTTCCAAGCTTATTGGCATGGCCCAGGTTGCGTTCTAGCTTGGTGCGCTGAATGATTATTTTCACAATGAAAGGTGTTTGCATCATTTCCATATTGTTGTTATGGTCTTAGAATGAGGATACCGTGTAGTAAGAGTAGCTAGGAAAAGCCGATGGAATTGTATTTGAAGTAGTAGCACTTGATGGAAATGCTAAGCAGGGAGTAATGTCTTAGTTTGATTGGCATACCACATATATAAAGTCACAGAATTTCTCCTCCAAATGAACCACGGCAATTAGATACATCAATAATGCCATTTGTCTGAATTAGTCAATCAGAACTCATTTTGTAAATTTATTCTCCCTGGCTGTGTCTTCTTCCCAGTATATGCGAAATGAGAATTTGCATTTGGTAACTGAAAGTCGCGTCTCGCTCTTTTGAGCTTTCCATGCGTCAATTTGCGCCTCAACCAAATCAGTCCCCATGTCACGAAAAATACAACGAGAATTATGGCCAGAATGATGAAACAATAGGCGGCAACCTTTCCGCTATGTTGTCCGTGGAGACCGGGATCCAAGAAGGAGTAGGTATACCACCCCTGAGTGTAGTGAGTCAGATATGCAAGGGACAGGTAGAGTAAGAGAATCAGAATCAGAAATGCGAGATTGATGAGAGGATGCGTTGGCGTTGTGGTCAAGATGAGTTCTAGAAGGGCGTAGAGACCGATTAACCCGTGTTCTGAAATCTTCTCGGCGTCAGCAATTGTCGACATGCACCGATACATCCAAGTCCACGGTGGTATAGGCAGGTAAATGCCTAGTAACCGTAGGAAAAAGCCTGAATAGAAGGACTTACATTACTCCAAGCGCCGTACCATAATTTAAACCACGGCCCTTCATACAATACGCCCCAGTAAATAACCACAACCAAAAATGGCAAAGTTGTCACACAAGTATAAAACAACGCATGCAGCGCACGGAAAAGGCGAGGTAGCCTATCGAAAATCACCGATCGGCCTGTTGCTGCATACAATATCGTGTGCACTGCCGATACGAAGAAGTAGAACCCCATTCCCCAGAAATTCAGAAACGTGAAAAAACTGAACGATTGGCCGATTGCGGCGCGGTTGCCATGGGTTCCATCATATATAAACATATATATGATGCAGAAGAATATGTAGATGGCTATCACGGCTCGCAATAGCCCCAAAAGACTTGGAGGGAGGAGCCATGACGTTTCATAGGGGTGGAAGGAGTCCAATGCAGGATCCGCGCCGAGAATGGTGAGGCATGACCGACGACGGGCCATTCTTCTCTTGTTCTTTTGGAAAAAAGATTTTCAGACTGCTATCATGATCGCAGACGATCCAGAAAGGTAGAGGAGAATTGAAAAAAGGAAGAAAAATGATGTCAAATAGCAAGCTTTGCAGAAAAAATACCAAAAAATACCCCTTAAAAAATTAATATTCACGTTTTTCCCAGCAACTTTCGGCGAAGCTAACCATTTTCGGGCTTGCATTGAATTTTCCGAGAGGTCGGTCTCCTATACAGCAGCCGTGATATCAATCTGCCCAATTAGATTGCTGGAAAAGTTGTTCTTTTCATGCAAGCAAAAAAATGCGACTAAAAAAATAAATGAATAAATCAATACATAAATAAAAATGAAGAAGCGCAAAAGGCTTGCGCAAAAGCACCGGTAGGGGCTACAGATTAGGGCGAACAGACAGCTCGCTCTATTTTGCGAGATGCTTTGAGTAGGAGGGCGCAGAACCCACAATGCTTACGACAATAAATTGTTAATATTCTACCAAGACAGCGACACTGTATCGGCGCTCTAGAATTTAAATAATATTGCGAATTGATCAGCACAATGCGTAAAGTGAGATCGTAAGCGGCCGCTCTCGGATTGAAATGATAGACTTTTTCTTGATAATCCTGGAAAGCCAACAGTTTGATGAAATACTCTGGTGGGTGGATGATTTCATGATTAATACTGTCGAGAATATTCCGCTTGAAATTATATCCACCGCATAAAACTGGGAGCGCAGTCAACGGTGACATTGGTTGGAAATATTTGCTGTCGAAATTGGTTTGAAAATGATTCTGGAAAGCTGGCATTGTGACATTCAAGTCAGGCTTCTTAGGCGTTGTGGCATCCAAGCGTGGTTTCGTAGGCGTTGTGACAGGACCGTTTTCAGGAATGGGTTGATTGGATATTTCAGAGGTTCCATGAAATCTGAACAACACATCCTGCCATGAATAAAAAACACAGAACTCTGATATCCAAATTTCAAAAAAAAAGTCCACTGATTCTACTTAATAATCCTAAGAATCCTAACTTGTAGGAACCTCTGTGTTTTTTTCAGCGTTGCCGCTTATTCATGTCGATAAGTGTCTGTACGGGCTTGCTTGGCTTTATCTTCGTTGTAAGGTACTTCCAGTTAGATCAGTTCCTGGGTAAACTAATCCTTTGCCGGCACTTGGAAGTCTGACAGCACATTAGAACAATTGAGGATATGGTTGATCTTCTTGATTCTTACCCAAAGCCATTCATGTTTTGTTTTGAAACAAATCATTTTTATTTCTACCATTCTTTGATCCAGTCAAGTCTCACAATCAAGGCCTACAAATATCCTGCGTGGTGGAATTATCGATCAATCCTACGTATCTCGTGCCGCCTCAAGATGTTTTGGTCAATGTGGCCGTTCTTAGTATGAAGAACATACATCTTGATGTCGGGGTCCTGTTGCCCCTGGCGCTGTATTCGGCCCCGCAGTCTGTTACTCTTCCAGATTCTTGTCCGAAGAACTGATAATGACAAGGATGGAAGCACGTGGGATATTGTAGCTGACTTTCAGCATGAGTGCAGTTGACACGAGGATGAGGTGAGAGCCGCCCTTGTCTGAGTCTTGAGCATCTTTGTAATAATGATCTGCCTCTTTGCCTGCATCTGCTAGGAAATGAGAATTGATAAGAATCGGGTTCGTGTCCGGGTGTTGGATTTCGATGTCCTATTGAGAAGAAATTAGTGATCCAGCCGTCATTCGAAAGCAGATTTTTGAGGGGGGCCTTACCACATGTATCGCATCAGCAAGAATAGACCAGGCGCTGAGAACAACCATTTTTTGTCTCCCATGTGGCATGGACTTTGTCTGAGGAGCGTTTTGAGCTTGGATAGAAAACTGCATCATGAAGGGACTCATCACACATTTACCAATTCGGATCAAGGGACACGCACCATCGAATACGTCTCTTATTGGAATTGTACTTGATTTCCCCTCTCGCTGCCGATTTCTAGTTTCCTCTTGCTCATCCAGCAGTAGGATGTTGCGGAGAACTGTAAAATCGCCGGGGAACTTACTCAACCAGGGGATAGGTGTTGAGTGAGACGGTGATGGTCACTTGGTCTGTTTGAAGTTATCGAGGCGCAGTCGGAACAAACACCTTTTCTTCGGCATGTCGAGCAGCCCTTTATCCTAGATTGGATAGATAGTTAATAGTCATGTTGATGATATTAATAAGATCGGCAGTAGCATAATAATCGACCAGTAGAATACAGATAGGTAGACAGGTGGCTGTTAAGTCAAAAATGGCTAAGCCGAATTACCTGGCTGGGCAGTAAAAAACAGAATTTGGTGTGTTTTCGAAACCGGCAAAGGGGTCCCGAAACCCCGTCACAATTGTGTCTCACGAAAGGGCTAAGGGCGGAGTGATCGAATCAAAACATTTTTTCGGAGCTGAAAATTATTTTCCTTTCTCAATCTTTCTGTTTTCGCTGTAGCATCCACGGCCTTTCCATAATGTCGATACATCAGACGGAATATAACCGCCGACCGCGCTATCCTGCAGCAAAAAAAAAAAAAAAGCGTTGTTCTATAGGTACGATAATCACAGACCTTAGGAATCGGCGGGATTTTCAGTCATATTCCACACCTCTCTCGTAGAAGCAGCAGAGCCCAAATGCGGTCTGGAACCCGAGGCTTTGAAACGATACTTAAGCATCAACTCACATGTGATCAAATCGCTTCGTAGTCATAGTTATGTTTTTGAATACAAAAGCTGATGGATCTACTCTTGGGAGAGCCAATCCGAAAACATCATTTTCGCGACGGGGGCAAGTTTTTCATGCAGTAAGTTAGGTAATTGTTGAAAATAAGTTTTAGTTACATCTTTACTTTTCGTATCGTATCATGATTGAAAAGACGGCACTATCCCAGCGCAGCAAATGCTAACAATTACTCGTTGCTACTCCGTATGGCATCCACCAAAATTCAGTTCGTCTCGGGTCTGTTTCGGCAGCTGTGGATTTGAAGGGTAGGGTAGGGTCGGGCTGCAACGAACGAGGGTCGTTCTTTGTCCCAAATAGTCAATTGCAGTCAACCTAGTAACTAGAAGTCTGCCATCGGTCGTGGCGATTGGACAAGCTGGAATCGATTAGCTCAGAACCCTGAACATGGCAGCTCGCGAGCTTGATGCGACGCGGAGATGCATGACTCGAGTCGAAAATGTTTCTGATTCTTCAGGGTAAGTATCATAAGATCCCCTAATGGGTCGATATGCTTGTCTAGAATTGGTGGATTTTTGCTAATTCCTGACCAAAAACCAGTCGTTTTCACCAATCACGACAAGAGATTTTCATTGAAAATGGGAAATGGGAAAATATCGACTTTTAGTTAGCGACGATGGCATGAAGCTTGGCCCCTGTATGACGGATGTGTCACTTGGCGTAACGTACATTACAGGTTTCATAGACTGCGGACTTCGCGAACCGCCGCCGTCATAACGACAACGCGTTACAATACGGTATCGTCGGGTATCGTACCTCTGATAGCGAGAGCGGAGGAATCCACCGCCAAGGTATTTTTCACACCCCTTCAAGCGCGACTACTGCGCCGCGATGGACTACCCCCAGTATGAGATGTGAGATTCTCTACGAGCGTATGCCCCGATTTGGAATATTGACAGTTCAATGCGTTTTGGAAAGTGCCGTTGTGTCTTCAATTGGGCCAATGCAGCAACTCTTTTTCAGTGGATCTCGAGGCTCTGCCTTGTTCGCACACCAAGCGAATCTCGAGAATCGAAACTTATGAGTTTCGGCTATCAGAAAAATCACGTAGATCAGCACATAATGCAGATTCACTTTCTCGTTCCAGACAGGGCGACTTGCACAGTGAGACTGCTGCGCCTCGATAGTGCCTCCTGGTGATACTTCACATTGGCCGATCCGGAATGTTCAGAGACAAAGTGAAGCTGAAGATGTTGATAGGTCGTTTTGAGAAATTCTTGGACTGTGGTTCGCGCAGGATCACACACGAAGATACTGTGATGAGAATACAGCGGACATGCGCATTGCCGGGGATACATTTTGTCTTCCAGAATTCATTTTGACTGTATTCACCAAAGCATATAAACTCCGCCATTCCCACGACAACATCAAATCTTTTCTGTTCATCCACTCAACCCAGCAACTCCTCTCTTCACTATACCAAGTCCTTTCAAATCTTCTGCGCAGGCCGCATTATCTCATCACTTTAGCTTGTTTAATTTTTCTAAATTCTTTAAACTCAAATCTTCAAGATGCGTTCATCAGTTTATGCAGGTCTTCTCTTCGCCCTGGCGGTCGAAGTGTGCAGCCACGGTTTGCTTACCCAGATACAAGGTGCCAATGGAGTGAACATGCCCGGTCTATCTGGTGAGACATGACTTCCGAAGAGATCAATCCCTTTTCCGTTCTTCATTTTAACGCCTGCCAGTGATCGACGGAACTCCTCGCGATTGTGCTACTCCAGGATGCGGCGCAGAGGCAGATACTTCAATTATTCGCCAACGTGAATTGGGCACAAACAAAGCTTCGGCTCTCGGCCGTACAAATGGGGGTGGTCCTGTTGATGCAGCTGCTGCCATTTCTATGTTCATGACAGGTGGCGGCTCTCAAACCGCCGCGAACAAGAGAGGCATCCTCGGCGACCTGCTTGGCGGTGGAAATGGTGAGTCTGTTTTATAGACGAAATTTTGCGTACAACATTGACTGATATCGATTCAAGGAAAATCCGGTAGCTCTGGTAGCAATGCCCAGGGTACTTCGACTAAAGGTGCTTCGGCAGAAGCCGGCGTCGCAGCAGCTGCAGGCTCTGGAGCTAAAAGTGGCTTGCCTACCTGCTCCGACAACGGAACAATTTCCATGACTTACCATCAGGTACTATTTCCCCTCTTTCATCATAATTTTACTTGTATCGAAAGCTAAATTATTCTCCAGGTCAATCAGGACGGTGCTGGTCCATTGACAGCTATGATCGATCCAACCTCCGGAGGTACCGATGCAAGCGCCTTCCAGCAAGCCACAGTGCTTCAAGATGTTCCTGGCGACAAGCTGGGTCTATCCTTGGCAAAAACTGAAGACTTCCCTATTCAAGTCCAGATGCCTCAAGGCATGACATGCTCTGGTAGTGTTGGAGGCGCTAGCAACGTCTGCATCCTCAGAGTCAACAACAATGCACTCGCTGGACCTTTCGGTGGCTCTGTTGCTTTTACTATGTCTCCTGCTGCCAAGAAGAGAGCTGTCGATTTCAACTTGCGAAAGCGCCACATTGCCCGCGGTGTTATGAAGCGCGCCGAAGAGGAAGCAGAATATTAAAGTCGATCATCTCTCGACTCTCAGGTCGTAACGAGCCAATGCACAAGCTAGTTAAGATCGGGGCAAGCTGACTTAAACGAGTCGAGAATATGTGGAGCGCTGGAATTCTGAGTCTGGGATTGGTGATTGCGAAACGAAATGTGATGAATTGGTCAGGAGCATGGAGCGATATGTTCTCGGGGTGCAATGGAAACTGGAGTTGAATGTTGGTGAGGTATTGGTGATAGATGACCATGTGTATGACTAGCCTTCTCAAGAGACAACCTAGTCATCTGCCTTGTGGATTCTTTAGAATGGTGTAATCTGCTTATTATCTCGATGAGTCGTTCATTTCATGAAGACATATTTCTGTCTCTTTCGAAGTCGAAATCGTGTGCCACTTTCAAATTTTACTGTACTGAATTATCGGGTACTCATCAACGCAGGAACTAGCTTGCCTATCTAGGTACAGTAAAACACTCGCCCGAAGCTGCCTTGCAATATTCCTCTAGCCCGTGTGCGTCTTATTAGCAACCAGCTACAAAAACTATCGGCAGAAAATTTACTTTTTCCAGACTGCTGAACTCAATCAAGAATTGGACATTGATTCACTGTAATACTATTTACTAACTTCTCCTAAAATTCATGCCTTCTCATCGTTATTCAACGTGACCATCGCTACACAACTGGAAGGTCTTTGAGAACTTGGATAATGCGAGTGCGTCTCACTTCATGCACCCGCTTACCAAAGTACCTTTCCGAACGAAAACTTGAATACTAGTGTTAGCAAAATAGCGATCATTAAACAAATGAGCACGGGTAAAACAAATATGGACTGATCCAGGCCAAAATAACGTACCTCCAGTTCAAATTCGCCAACACAATGGCCTTCACGCTAGCTATAAATCGCTGAACGTCGGCATCAACGAGCTCACCCCATGATGGTAAATTAGCGAGAGCCAGAAACCACTCTTTGTATAATCTGTCCAGAACAGCTCCAACACTATCAAATGCATTCTGCGCATTTAGAGCATCGGCCTTTTGAGCTGGTTGCATATGATATCTCGTAACAGCAACAAGGTTGTGTGGAACGAGTTCTGCCTGTAGACGACTGCAAGTTAATAGCATACTCTTGGAAAAAGCTGTATTATGATACGGAGTTCATCGGAAGAAGAAATTTACCTCTTCTTTGCAGTATGACAGTATGTCGTTTTGCCTGCACGATTGATATTAGTGCTCCGTAGAGCGATTGCGGCGGGGATTCTCGACTCACAATACTATGAAGTCTACGCCAATCCGCTGGATCTCTTGGATGCTGCTATTTTCAAAAACAGCATTGGGCAATCTTATTCCGACGGCATACCTGAACGGGGGTTAGTTCTCTTCAAAACAACTTCCATCTGGGACATACTCCGCAAGAGCATAGAAGGGTGAAACTCCAGCCGATCCTCTCCTCATGGCAAGCAGCTCATCGAAAGTTGGGTATCTATTTTGAGATCTCCAATCCACCTGCTGCAGTGTTGTATCCAGAAATTCGTTCATTGAAGCAGAGAATCTAGCTTGGATATCTTGACAGTGAATTGTTTGGATGGTCAGTACTTTTGCTTCAAGCTTCAGCATTTTCACTAACCTGGAGTCGAGTCTAGTACTAGCCTTCTCCACACGGACTCGAAGACACTTAGTATTCCATTAATGTAAGAAGATTTCGGATAGTGTTGTTGGCAGTTTTCGAATGAATCTGCTTGGTTTTTATCCATAATTGCGATCATTCCGTCGACCACCTGACGGGCTCCGTGCGGATCGTCCTTGAACGTCCCATTGTCGAATACTTCCCAAAGAGAGATAAGTAACTTATCCAATATGGGAGAACTTGAATCAGGGAGTTCACTCACGGTCATCGAAAGGAAACACCTACACATAAAGATTTGATCAATCTAATGTTATTGAATTATAGCTGGAATGACCACATACCCAATTCCCAAAATCGCACACGGTTCGAAATTCATCTCTTCCCACACCTGGAACGAATATGGCACAGAAATAGGAGAAATCTGTTCTTTTCAGGGTAGCAGCTTGACGATCAGTCAAGGTGCATAGTCTATAGATTTCAGGTTAAAATGCAAATCAGCTCAAGCCACGGCCAATTTGTAATGATGTCAATCCAGGAAAAGATTTGGAATCCAGAATAGCAGTTTTTATCTTACTTTATAAACCACGACTCTGACTCTTGTTTGGTAATGTCATAGAATGTGTTGATTGAAGGTGTTTCTGAAAGAAATAGTTTGAAAAGATCAGGAAGCACAACATCGACAACAGTCTGATCTATTTCAGTGTTTATCGCCTGTAGCCAAATAAGCATTAATTTTGGAATCTTGTGACCATATTATAGGCATCGATTGAAATCGCCAAAATACTAACCATGGCTATTTTTGAGTGTTGGAGATAGAGGTATCTAGTCAATGCGCATTCAATTGTGGTTGTTCTCCAGGGCTATCTCGGGATACATGAGTTATGTCTAGGCCTTTATATGTCTGTTGGGCATCATACTACCTAGGTACAGATCACAACCTGTCTTAATTGGTATTCCCTCTTATTCTAAGGTCTTTTGAGGTCATTTCTTTATTTTCCAAGTAACACACCTGGGCTCAAAGCACTTTTAGCGCTAATCTCGACCACAACTTCACCAGAAATCTATGGTTCATTATTTCTGCTAAAAACGCCCTGTGAGATTCCAAACCACGGGTGCAGATACCCGATGTTCTGGATGAATATTTACTCGATTAAGAATTACCCCTCAGATTTCCTTTGTATGCCTACTTTCAGACAGAAGATAACCTCTTTACCAATACTAAAACTTTTGTTTACGGCTAATATGCCTTATAATCTGGGCATAGTTGGCGCTAACTTCCAGGAACCACCTAAGCATGGTTTGAATCTTTGTTTAGTCTGGTTTCCGTATTAAAAATTTGGAACACAAAGGCAATCAAAGGAGTATTTTAACCAGATCGTGATTACAAGGTTCACAATGGCTTGCATTTCTTTGTCTGCCATTGTCATTCTAAAACAACAATTAACAAACCTGATTAGTACAAATTTTAAAATCTGGAACATATAAAAGAAAAAAAAATCAAAGTAGAGAAAATGTTGGACCACCATCCATTGTGATGTGATACAAATATATTGTCGTATTGCCATTTTGACTTCCAGATTCATCGGACTCGGTCTCCAGAACTGTTATTTCCTTATCATGCTCTGACTCGTTTACATTTCAATGAGGACGCAAGCAATATGTTTTCAGCATATCTGATTGGGGGCTGGTCCTGAATAATGAATCCGGGATTATCAGTGGTCAAAACCATCTCTTCATGCGCGCTCATGAAGTTTGTATTTATATTGATCTGCTAGTTATTAGTCCTTCTACCCAATGAGGCCATAGACAAGTTGCACAAGGGGCAGGCAGAGCAGATAGTCACGAAATGGTCTAATCCTTTCATGCAATCCTTACACAGCTTTTGGCAGAAACTGATCATTTATCAGAATGGGTTGACTGGTCGCAACTTGCACGATTTCAAAAATTCTTTTATAGATACACTCCTCTAAACTTCGTCAAATTGGAACTGCAGGGCTTCATTTTTGAAAATTCTTCCATGCAGGGAGTTTCGTAATATGCACCTTTTTACTGTAGCCTAAAATGTACCTGCTTTGTTGAGCTCCTCATTACTAAAACTCGACGTTCTGGTTCTGGGTCATTCTTTAAAATAGAACTCCGGTGTGTCGAAATGAGTATTCGATTGCGCCTCTCAAGCCCTTGGGCTAGATAGCAAAGCAAGGCGTATTTCAAAATTACATCCGTTCTCCCATTCAAAGAGTCTTTGGAACAGAGTAGTAGAGAACATCGGTTCTGACAGTATATTTCGTTCCTTCAAAAACCGTATCCCCGGAGTGCCAAAGGTCTCGATGCTGGAAAACTAGCAATCGTCCTGTCTTTGGAAAGACTCGAAGTGCCCGCTCAGGGTCCTGACCTAATGAGACAAAGCTGGTGGCACCACCCAACAACCTTTTGCTTTCCATTTCTGCTTGATTTTGTGGCCGCGAGATACGAGTTCCACGCCGTTCCTTCTCGCGCTTCGAGAGCTCTGTGAGGTCTTGTCCTTCTTCGCCTTCGCCATTCAAGTACAAGTGTATAGTTATCAAGGTCTCTTCGCGCTCATCGGGGGTCACGTAGGTACCATCGCAGTGAGGGAGAAAGTATTCACCCCCGACGTACTTTAAGAACCGTAGTCGTTCGTTTAGTCTAGTCACATTAAATGTATTCCACTTGCCAGCAGACCCAGTGATACTTGGCTTATTTTGCAGATTGACTAAATCCCATTGCCGGAAGAATGGTAGTAACCTAGCAAAGATTCTGCTTGCTAAATCGCGTGAGTCCAGTATGATTCGCCCGCAATTACGGTAATCTGCTGCCATCACTTCTTTGCCATTTCCGGCATTGAGCATCGCCCGATCCCATCGACCAACGTGGCCGGTTGACTGTTCGGCCAGAGAAAGAAGTTCTTTACACTCATCTTCGGTCATAAAGTTGTCTATGACCGCAGCGAAACAATCTTTGTACTCAGGCAGAGTCGGTTTTGTGGCCGTGAAGTCGATGACAGCACTCGATGCATTGGGTGGCGCGTAAGGCAGGAGAAAATCGGGACGAATATTGACATCTATTGATTCCATGGTGCGGCGCTACTTATACTCGATTGTGCGACGAAAATAGGCAAAGATAGATTCGATGTTTTCTTGAGTGCAGAAAGAATCCGAGGAAGCCATTTCTAAAATACATGAGCACCAACTTGATTTCTAGCAGAGCCGCATCCCGCTCAGGCTGCAGCAAGACACCTAACAAACTATCCTAGAGTTGGCGACCAACCAATTTGCGAATGGATCCGTGCGGTGCGGGGTTTGGTGGATCGAGATTACTGTAGGATTGAAAATTGAACATTCGATCTCCGAGGAGCCAGGTGAGAGTCAAGGTTGGTATTTAAGAGCCAACCACCGTGCTAGTAAAGCGTATGTACACGGAAACAATGGGGTTAGGGTTGCTTTTTACACTGCAATAACCCGTTTTCCAATGCTGATACAAGATTGCCAGAGGCGTAGAGTCGACTGCTTTGGAAAATCAAAGGGAGGATCGTCAGGCTGAACCTTACCTCATCATGCAAACTACGACGTAGTATGGAGTGTTTGTCAAAGAAGTACTTGCGATAAGAGTTTCAATTCAATATGTACTAAGAAGCGAAAGTTTGCTCTTCATTCTCGTCGAGAGCCTCTTGTAAAACCAAAATTCAAGATAATCATGCGACCCCCTTACGGGTGAATAACGAGTGTAAATGTGCCTAACAGACTGGCTCACTGGAACCAGCAGCACCACAGTATATTCCACTGCCAGCTTGGACGCATACTTCTCCAGAGGCGCATGACTCGATAACCCACGAACCATTATTGCAAATACCAAAACTACTGCCTGTGCAGGCATATACGCCATTTGAAGCACATGAACCGCCTGAAACAGGGCAGGTGCTGCTGGGACCACTTGGGCTTGTAGTTGTAGTTGGCTTGGACGTGGTGGTAGTAATCAAAGTCGTGGACGTGGATGACGTTTTCAGGGTAGTTGAGGTAGTCGAGGTGGTCGTCGTCGTGCGTGTAGTAGTCGTAGGAGGTGGCGTAGTCGATCCACTGCCCGTAGGCAGATAAGAGTATACGGAGGATAAAAATCCGGTATTGGCCCAGACTTGACTAGCATCCCAAATCATTAAACCACCAAATGAAGTCCAACCAGAAGAAACTATAAAGTCAATAACTTGGCCGACTTGGGCAGGTGGCTCATATCCGTTACCAGCTCCCGTATTACCAGGGACACCAAGGTAAACTTTGACGTTGGGGTTCTTGGAAACAGTCTTGGCCCAGTTATCCCAGACATTGAAGTTGAAGTTCCATTGAGTCGTGGCTCCAGGAACGTAGCTGTTGATGCCACACCCATTGTTATAGTACTGCACGAATATGGCATCGAAATATACCGCACCAGCCAGCATGGGCCCATCTGCATAGTCGGGATAAGGGCATTGTGGAGCGGCAGTCATGTAATAAGTCTTTGACGAGTCCGTAGCATATAGGGTACGCAATTGATTGGCGTAAGCTGGCATGTTGTTCATCTGAAGATTTTCGAAATCAAAGTCGAACCCGTCAATAACAGCGTTGCCAAACGGGCGATATACTGAGCTGTTACTCGAGACTGGTCCAAAGACCTCCCAAATAAGATTTGCCGACGAGACTGCTTCGGCCTCACTCGAAAAACCGCCTTCATTGTAAGTTCCACCTCCAGTAGAAAGCAGAATGGTCTTTCCCAGACCCTGGCAGGTGGTAATATCGTCCCTAAACATCATCCACTCAATTAGCGATATAAGTCAAGATTTGTTATTTGATTTACTCACGCAATCTGCGGGCAGTCAAGCAAGTTTGTACCAGGGAAAGTGGTGCAATTGTTTCCAGCATTTGCGAAATTGGTTTCGGGGTAACCACCCAGGCCATCAAATCGTGTAATGAAAGACAGAATCAAGGTCTTTTTGTGAACATTAGTGACAAATCGAACATTGCGCTCAGAAAAGTATCATACATCAACTTGAGGTCCATCTATGCAGATTTTATAATAAGTACGCGTCACAAACTGCCCTGGGTCTGGTATCTATTAACTTACTTTGGCAATAGTAGCTGAGTCTTTGCTGGGCATTGCTTCCAGATGCCAGATTTATGGAGTTTTGACCTGTCAAGATAGACTAAGCATTGGATCCATGCATTATACGAACAGGATAGCGTTTACCCCAGTACACAGCGATATTTTGTGCGCTGTTCAAGTTGATCCCGGCTTTTACACCTTGGAACGCTGCCAAAAGAGCTGACAGATAAAGTATGTAATTCACCATGATTAAGGAGAGAAAATTTTTTTGAAGGAGTGTATGTAGAGAAGTAGACCAGTACTTCTTACGTAATAAGGAGAGACGATTTGTTATATTCGAAGAGCTTACCACAAGCTACAGAAAACTTATCCAACTTCATCGACGGCGAGTGACTTTAAATATCCATGAACAGCTTACACAAACCATTCCATACACTGCTAGATGGTGAGGTGGAACGTCACTGTTCGAGGTTACACCCTGTTGGTGTTATCTAGGGTAATACCAGTCACGCGAAAGTGAATGTAGAGCTTCAGCTAGATGACAACCCTGCAGGGAACGCAGGTGGTCATGAAGCGCAGCATGTAAAGTAATGATATGGAGATAGCATGTAAAGGGTACTACGGTACGCCGCCCCAAAATGCAACACTGCCGTGGGGAGATTGCAGATTCGATTCGGAAATTTGGCATACAAGATGCCAAAAATTTGATGATATCTCGAATCAGAGATAAATCATGCGCCGAAGGTCAAATGCTTTGACTAACGGCAAGCTGCAAGTGCTAGTTAAGTTAAGTTACACACGATAAACTATGCCGTTCATGTGGCCCACAAAAGCCATTATCGCATACAACCCCATGTGACGATATGTCAGATCTAGACCAGATAGATGCACGGACAGTTTGTTCTTTAGATTGACACCATCTATGGGGAAATTTCCAGCCAGGATACCAGTTGATCTCTGATCACCTTATGTAAGCATTCTTAGAAGAAAAACGGTTGGGGAAAAATAATGGAAAGACATAAAAAAATCAATCCATGGACTCTATTCACTCAACAGAGAGTGATGAGACTCATCGAATGTCGGTTTTACGCACAAGTCCATTCCCGATGCAGCTTTCCAGTCAATCAGACACAAGTGTAGAGAAGGTCAGAAGATGGATTTACCCCTGAGCCATTCCTTGGCTTCCCGTCAGCAAACAGCCTCTAAACTCACGTTTACTGGTCACTTGGACACCAGCATTAGTTAAATCCGGTTAGTGTGTCACGAGAAGGTCACAGTAACATCGATTTTGTAACCTCCGTCGAGCCCTAAGTAAACATCCGCAGCCGGCCCACTTTTCCGATGATTACCTTTTCATTTCGAGTGATGTCCAGCTTGAAGAATCATGCATGGGATTACTGGCTGTTTCTTTGCCCATGCCATCCTGGTAAACTCTACGTTCAAATGGACCAATCTTTGTTTCAAAATCTTAGTTTCAAGGTGCCGGAAGTAAAACCCCAGATTATGTCTATCTATAACCTGTTTTGTTTGGGCTTTGACGCGGTAACTCAGGGGACCCTGTACGGTGTCAAATGCAAGTAATGTAAAAGTTACTCCCGGGTGTCTATACCGGAAATTTATCGACATCTCAAATTACTCTCAGTAGTCGTTGTCACATTGAAGCATCAGGAGAAACGCCACTCTCCAGAATTTGTTTCGAAACTCACTATCTCGACGGTTACATCGAAGGAGCCATACTGTGTACTCCCCAACAAATCCATGCTACGTACCCGGCTATGATTGTTTCTTCGAATTGTGATGGAAAGTGACTGGAAGATGTTTCGTCGAGGTATACGACAGCTCTATTCGAGCTAGGGGCGTCAGAAGCTCCCGACATCCTCCATACACCACAGACGAGTTCGGGATATCGGCGATTTTATCGCGTCAATTTTGCTCGACTCCAATCAGCATCTTGAAGAACTTCTCACTCAACTTTTGTACCGTGCTTATTTTTCCGGGTTTCTGCGAAGACAGAGTTGGATTCCCCGCGGCTGATGTCGAATATAATCCAACAAATGCCGGGATGACTTGATCAGTGTTCACTCAAGCGCAATACTCTCCAGTTATCGTCCACCATGGCTAAGAATAATATTTATTACTATGGACAAGAAGGAAAAAACAACAAATAAGCAGCGAGACCATGACTCGTTTTGATGCATTTCTGCCTTGAGCTGGTGATGATTTTAGGGTTATTTGTTAATTACGGCCGAAAGAGCCCAGTTAACCCTGACCGATCGATTCGCGCACGTCCAGCCATGACGCGGAAAGAAGTCTGGATCGCGTGGAGCTAGTTACCTAACATTTACCAACACGAGGTTTTCGGTCGAATTCAGCAATACTTGTAAAGCGATTATTATCCAAGATCCAACTCGTATTCGAGGCTTATATATTGAGCCAGACACCGCCATGTTGTTTAGAATTCGCGCGCTTCACGACTGGTCTTATTCCAGGGCCTATAGGAATTGCGCCTAGGAAGTTAGCCCAACTGAAATCCCGTTCATTGACACTCGGTCTAGGATTCTAGAAGGACGTCTAATCGGCAAAGGTGTCGCATTGATTGTAAGAGCATCACCCGCCTTCATTGTATTCGATATTCATACATATAATCAAACAAAATCTGTCCTCGATATATTTTACTATGGCCGCGAGCAGCCACTTCAAAGATTGGCCCAATGCACAGGGAGTAAGTAACTGTACCGATTTGCGTTGACGTGACGCGTCCATATAGCTGACATACCTGATAGTTTGACGTGTCTTACCAAGAATTAGAACCGACAGATTTGGAGGTAGTCGGGAAAATCCCTGCATACTGCGCCGGAGTTCTCTTCCGCAACGGGTTGGGCCCACGAGAAATTCAGACCAATTCCGGATGCACCTTCAAGGTCTCCCATTGGTTTGACTGCCTGTCTCAAGTGCATCGATTTCAAATTCATTCGCCCACTGCCGAAAATCCACATGTCCGTGTCACTCACAATTCGCGCTTGACGTGCGATGGAGTCATACGGAGAATCAAGCGGACGGGATATCGTGGAGATATCAGCTTTGGCGCGAAGTACGATCCTTGCATGTCCGTATTCCAAAAAGCGCAAGCATTTTTTGCGCCAAATCCCAAAGACTCGCCAGATGGGGTTGATGTTAATGTCACTCTTTCGGTGAATTTTCCAGGCCTCTCACGGACAGGCGCCAGAGATAACAAACCGACCGAGAAAAAAGGCATTCGGACGCTTTGTAACAAGACAGACAATTCTCTCATGCAAATGCTTGATCCCACGACTTTGGAACCTATAGGGTTGGCAGAACAATCGGTTCTCCATCCTGAACTCAAAGGCCAATTGAGTGCATCTCATGCTAAAACGGATCCTGTTACGGGTGATGTTTTCAACTACAATCTCAACATGGGCCCCAATCCAACATATCGAATTTTTATGGTGTCTCCATCCACTGGCAAGACACACATTCTGGCAACCATCAAGTACCCTGCTGCATATATTCATTCCTTCTTTCTCACTGAGAACTACGTCATATTGTGCGTTTGGTCCTCCCACTTTCGCATGGGGGGACTCGCCATGCTTTTCAATCATAATTTCGTTGATACGATGGCCGATAATGCAACTTCAAAACCAGCAAAGTGGTTCGTCGTAGACCGCAAGCCTGGAGGTGCTGGACTAGTCGCTACATATGAGTCCGACTCGTTTTTCGCATTTCACAGTATAAATGCTTACGAGGAAGCTTCAACGACTGATCCATCCAAGATTGATATTGTGGCTGACCTGTGTGCCTACGATGACTTGGACATTCTAAAACGGTTCTATATGAAAAATCTTATGTCCGACTCGCCTCACGCAAATCTTTCTTCAGCCAACTCTCAAGCATCCTTCCGCCGCTACCGCTTGGGTGCGGTTCCCCGGTCAGCCCATGCAGAAACTTCGAAAGCCACTATGGAATTCTCCGGTGAAAAGGGAATAAGCCCCGAATTACCTACAATCAATCCAAAGTTCAAATGTAGGCAGCACAGATTTGTATATGGGGTGACCGCCACGGGAAAAAGTTCGTTCCTTGACGGACTCGTCAAATTCGACGTGATAACGAAAACTTCAGCTCACTGGAGCGAGCACGCTCAGACGCCCGGTGAAATGATCTTCATTCCCGATCCAAGTAGTCAGGATGAGGATGCAGGGACATTATTGTGTGTCATACTGGATGGTACCGCTGGAAAGAGCTATCTGCTTGCTCTTGATGCGAAGACCATGACTGAAATTGGTCGAGCAAATGTGAATAGTGTTGTAGGGTTTGGATTCCATGGCACTCATGTTCCCGAATCCGATCTTTAAGCGCGATGGATATCGTGCAAATGCTTGCCTGTTCAAGTCTTCTCATTCTTGGCACGAATGTTCTCGCAAGTGGCCGGCATTGCGTTTTTGCTTTTCATTTTCATAGTGCCACATTGAGGTTCATCTTGTGCACCCCAGTATATTTTAATCACACAATTTTCAGCGCAAGTCAGGCTGCTTGGATTGAAATTAGCACAATTATTTTTTAATCGAATCTAGTCCACGGGCTATTGCCCTAGGTAATCTTGAGAAACATTGTGGACTGACCACAAACTCATTCCTCTTGATCGCATCATTTCAAGATATTCAAGAAGAGGCAACCAAAAGTCGGATTTTTGGAGCTACGCCGTGCCATGACTCGTCAGCCAACATCCTTCGGAAACAATGCCTCTTTCAACCAAGCGAGCTAGCAGAATTGAGCTCCACCAAGTTAAAACTTTAGGTGGATTCAGTTCAAACAAGTTAACTCACAAAATTTTTGCTTGATAAGTCGGGTATCAAAGCGCCATCTTCTAGGTAGGTTACGGGGGAGGTGAAGTAATAAGTACTTAACTTATTATTGCTTACGAATTCAAGATAAAGCTGCTCAGTTTTGTTGTCTGTCGAGGCGACACGAGGTGGCACTCATCTTATCAAGTGAACCCGCCCCGACGTAGTATTTTCGGTATTAGTGGACTCGGAGATCGCCTTCATTGGCGACGGCTTTGCAAATCCTTGCGACGCCACTCTGATTCCCCATTCAAGAACTAATCAGCTGCTCTTTTCAGTCAAACTGTTTGCACATCCACAAATCAGATGTTCTCAAACATAACCTAGGCCAAGAAAAATTTCTCCACACTTTGATAGGAAATAATAATTGAGATAAACGCTGAGAATTAAAACCGTCGGTTCCCCACTGCCAGACAAAATGTTTCTGGCCTTCGTTTGAAATCCAGAAAACACCTGCACACGTTGCTGGCACAAGAGAAACATGGCGTCAATTGTGCAGCGCGTGAGAGCAGCGGCCAAGCTCTCTATTGACGAACAGGATGCAGAGAAATCACGGTGGATTAATGAAGGTAAGTGGCAATCGAACACGCTTGGAGAGATTTGCATGTCTGGTATCGAAGGCACGCGACAGTGGTGCTAATTGCTATTTTCCCCCTTCATTCTAGATCTCCTGCCCACGCCACTAGAACAGCAGAGTAAGCAATCAGATTCAGGATCTCTGATATGGGATTCATAACGAAATAGAGGCTCATTCATATTTAGCTTGGCGTTGGTGGAATTATGTGACGTTCTACTGGTCTATCTCGTTCACCAACTGGACACTGGGCTCTGTACGCAAATCGCAAAACATATTTCTTGCCAAAATTCAATTTTACTGATGCACTGTGTACCATAGTCCATGATAGGTATCGGGCTTAATTGGTGGCAGGCCATCCTGGTTATCTTTGCGTCCCAGTTCATTTCGTCCATCGCCATGGCATTCAACTCACGCGCAGCAAGCGTCTACCACATTGGATTTCCGTGCGTTGGTCGAAGTGTGTTCGGTATGTGGGGAAGTTACTACTTCGTTGGCGCGAGAGCAATCCTGGCTGTCATATGGTATTCAGTGCAGAGTAAGGTCGTTACACTCCAACGTAGACGACATTCGGCTAATTGCAGCGCGATCGCAAGTGTTTTCTGGAGCACAATATATGTACAACATGCTACGAGCCATATTTGGCCATAAATTCACCAATATTCCGAACCACTTGCCAGAAAGCGCTAGCATTACCACATCGCTTATGCTCGCCTTTTTCCTATCCTGGCTGGTTCATTTGCCATTCTGCTATTTCCGTCCGTATCAATTGCGCAAATTCTTCTGGTTCAAAACTATTGTTTCTCTGCCGGCAATGTTTGGGTTGTTCATATGGGCCATGGCAAACACTAAGGGTCGACTGAGTGGAGGTCTGTACACGTCGACCTCGACAAGCTCTAGTGCCGTGGCGTGGATGATTCTGGCCGGTATCAACAGCGGCATGGGGTATGAAATATCGTAGTTTGACTAAACGCTCGGCGAGACTGACATTGTATCACAGAAACACCGCTACGCTGATTACCAACCAACCGGATTATGCCAGATGGTCCAAAAGCCGAGGCGCTCCCATATGGACTCAAGTGGTAAGCTACTCCCTCTAGAAGATCATGGCTGTATCAGTTCTAAATTAGGCTTTGATCGTATCTGTCAGATCTCCAATCCCATTGCTGTGACTTTGTCGGCGAGTTTAGGAATTCTGTCCACTGCTGCTGTTAATTTGAAGTTTGGCACGTCAATCTGGTAAGCATTTACCGAACTCAAACGCTCCGTGTTACAACAGACTTCACTAGACAGGTTTTGACATAAGCAGGAATCAATGGGACATGATGAATTTGATTATGGATAACTATTGGTCGTCCCGTGTCAGATTTGCGGTCTTCCTGTGTGCCTTTGCCTGGATGGTTCAAATTGTCGGCGTCAACATCGCAGCAAATATGATTGCATTCGGTGCGGATTCATCGATGTTGTTTCCGTCCTACGTCAACATGCGTCGCGGTCAGTTCATAATTGAGGTTCTTGCTTGGGTTGTCTGCCCCTGGAAGATTTTGGCATCAGCAGCCAAATTTACAACGTTCCTCAGTGGATACGGTCTTTTCATGGTAAATTGCTATCTCACCAATAATCGGGAATACATTTGCTGACTCTGATTAGGCGAGTGTCGTTGCGATTATGGTTTGTGACTGTATGTTCTCCTTCCTCGTGATTTACTGAGATATACCGCTAACAAGCAGATAGACTTTTGTCTTACAAAAGGGAACGTCTTCATACCTTCTTTGTACAATGGGACTCGAGCCAACAAGAACTATTATTACACTGGCGGCGTCAATATCCAGGCCGTCGCAGCCTATTTGATTGGAATTGCGATTCCCTTCCCCGGGTTTTGTGGAGAACTAGGAGCCAATGTGTCGACTGCTGCTTTACACATTATGGATCTCGGCTGGATCTTGTCCTTCGTCACGGCCTTCGTGGCGTATTTCCTCATCTGTCAAGTTTGGCCCACTGCCAACATGCGTTACGTGAAAGAAAATGGCTTTGGTTTCGAGCAGACTGCTCCAGATTTGCTGACTGATTCCAATGAATGGGGCGTGCCCAGTGACGGTGTTGTGGAACAAGATAATGTTTACGTGGAAAAGCATATCTGATAGCCTATAACCACATCTGGCCGCAGTCATTTCAACCCTCACATGACGTGGCATGAAATTGGTGGTTTGCAGCATAGACTTGAGTTGGTGCAACTAGCCTCGGTAGATGTTAATAGTAAATCTGCCATCTTTCATCCAGATCTAATGCTTCTCCAAGGCACGTAAGAAGCTTGCATACCTGGTAATGATCCTTATAGTCGTGTGTGATTATGCAACGAAGGTGCACTATAGTATTCTACTATCTCACCCGTGGACTTTTTGAGTGAATAGAAAAACCGTGGTTGACACATGTTTTTTCTATACCATCGCCTTAATTTGCCGACATTCACGCTTGGATAAGACGTCGTCGGTGTTGCTAGGAAATAGAGTATATACATAAGGCCTGAGGCAGATTCGTGCTTGTTTTAGAGAATTGGATTACGTGGTATAAGCTCCTTTTCTCTTGGTCACGTATTCATTCATTAATTTCCAGCTCAGTCATTGCCTGGGATGCTGCAATTAACGCCGTATTTAGAACACTGGTGAGCGTCGACTGGCTCTCAATCCCAACACTTATCCTGACTAAATGTTCAATCACGTCGTATTCTGCAGCCCATTCGAGCTCCGAGTAATGTGCCAGCAGAGTATATGCACAGCATAAAGTAAAATTCGTTCCAAGACTTGGTCCCTTTGCCACGTCGAGTGCGTCATGGAAAGCAATTGCAGCCTTTGGAGTTACAAACTTGATAGAGACCAGAAAACCGTATCCTCCATTTATCCTCCGAAATTGGTCATAAAATTCTTGCGACGAACTACCCTTCGGATAGTACACCTCAGCCACAGAATGTTGTTCTTTGAGTATTTGAACAACCAACACCGCATTGTCACTCGCTTTGTGAACACGATCTGTGAAGTCCCGACTATTTTTCTCCATAACGACAGCATCTGAGCTAAAGTACGGCTCTGGCTTGTGCTTCGAGAGCGCAGATTTGAGTTTCAGATACCAGTGCGACTGTGGACACAAAGAAGTCGAGCCTCCCATGACGTTACAACCGCCGCTAAACATCTTGGTCAGACTTGTGCATATCACGTCGCAGTAAGGGAATAGTGTAACATTGACCGAGGTCGCAACGGTATCGTCCACGACTAGTATGAAGCCAAATTTTCTGGACAGCCTGTGCAATCGCCGGAGGTCTGGTGACCGAAGAAGAGGGTTGCCGGGAAATTCAGTGAATAACGCGTCGATGATTAAACCATTTTCCAGCTCCGTTTCCAAAGCGTCTAGGTTTTCCTTCGAACCATGACCATACAACTTGCAATGCATCCCATGAATTTTGCTTAGGACCTTGAATGTGTCGACATACAGAAATCTGAATCAGCTAGTGTTAGTGTATATCGTTCATTTACCCGCGATATACGAACCCAAAAACTGCCACTCTGTGAATGTCGTCTTCTCTCTGAAAAAGACTGCGTATTGCTAGAGATGTATTGCTTATGGCGGACATGCCTGTTGGGTATAGAGTAACGTCACTCATATCCACAGCAAGCGATGGAGATGAAACAACCTGCGCTATTCGCTCACGTATCAGAAAAATGGCATTTTCACTTTCCGCCAATGGTAGTTCTTTGGTGATTTGTCCATCGTGAACTTGACGGTTTTTCAACAATGGCGAGTATTCCAACCAATAGACAGCACATCGACTGGAAATGCCAGTTCCAGTGTGTTGCCAGAACGCTTTCCCCTCTGACGCCCGATATTCAGGATATGTAATGGCGTATAGCTGCTTGTGAGGTACATCGTCATCTGGTGTATTCGTCGAGTCGATTACAGAAATATGGCCATCGAATCGGAAACATATAATTCTAATGGCTGGCATCCCAGCTTTTGCAAAGTACGCTCGACAACATTCAGCGGCCCGGTACGTCGGGGTGATCAGCGCCAACTGTCGCTCCGAAGATGGCATATTTAAGCGATTGAGAACTTGTGTTGCCAACTCTAGCACGACTCGAGGAATGAAAAATCGAGGGTAGCCAGTTTTCAGGATGGCCAAGAATTCCGGTTTTCGCTGAGCCCACGAAAGAGTGTCATTCCACGTAGGAAGGTAGACACTTACTCCCTGCCATTTGAATATTAGTCCTCGCTTGAATCGTCACTTCTAAGCACTGTACGCACGTAATTGTCGCCCTCCGGTAACGGGTCGCCGACTTTCAGTGTCATTCTATAACGATAGACTGGATATCAGGAATTAGAATATAGATAGACAAGAAAGCCCAATCGAAGCATATTAGAAGTTTTGAGACAATTTGGAGGAGACACTCGAGGAGAAAACCGTGCTGTGTCGCCTAGATCATGCACTGCACTCAGGTATTTTAAGTACGACTTGAGACCCCTGCTGCAGCCACTGCGCATAGTCGAGGTGATACAAGGCCCGCCGCAGACCGGAGAGGCGTCTCGTATTTACCTGATCGCCGCGTAAATGCAGCCAAATCATTTGAACTCATTCTAATGTTTGTCGGCCAAATCTGTTACCAGTGGTCGAGTTCTTGTCGTATGGTTAGTTTAAGGTCAAGTCCTGTTTAAGTCCCGCTTGGGGACATTGGTGGAGATCTTCTCTTCGTTTCCAATTCGAGTAATTTAGTCACCAAATATTCCCGAGATTCACGATGTCCTTGACTCCGAACTGTCAACAGTAGGGGGGGTCATATCCGATGTGAGCCGAGTCTGACTTTCTACGCCATGCAGCTATTTCCACTTATTGTGATGCGTGGCAGATCCAGGTAAGCGATTGGTGAGTCGACGAAATCTTGCAGCAGGCCGAGAGACTTGACTAGGCTGAACAAGCAGCGATTCTGCAGGCGTTGTGCAATACACCACAGGCGTGACGAATGATCCACAAGATGAATCTGCAGAATGGAGATCTTGACCCACACCGCAACTTAATATAGTCTAGAGAACACTCTCCATGCCGGGGTAAACTAGTGATTAATCAATGATTCAAAAGACAAAATATGACCTGTAATAGTTTGCGCAGGCCTTTTTGTACGATGGTCGGAGTGCTCCAACTCGTTGATATCGTAGTTGACATTCCATACATTTTGAAGGAAGAAAGCATTTTAGGGTATAATTGCCGTGGTTCTTGTACCTAGGTACCTAAAAGACGCTTTGAATCAAAGGCAACGCTGGCAAGACGCCTTCTGATAGGCTGCACGTAGGCTCAGTTGAGGGTTTCAGTCCTTTAGCAAGTAATTGTACTTTTGGAAATACGTCTCCATCGAAGAACCTTTCTCCCTGTAAGTTCACGATAACATCTGATATCACCATTTTATCACAAGAATACAAACGTGGCTAGAGACCATCCAAACAAACTTGAGACAAGCTGTCCTAGCAGGTTTATTTACATTAGTTTCATATCTCATGAATTTCAATGAATCGCAGCATGGACTGTAACCAGTAGATGTGACTCATAGTGACCAATGCCGCTTTTTTTATTACTTCGAAAGACAAAGCACCTTTTTTCTTGCTACAACAGATCGGAAGTCATGTATAGATATTTCTGCTCTTCTAATCTCTCAGGGGTATTCTCAGAAACGAGCTTTTTCTTGTGGTTGAGCATCACTAGTAAGGTCATATACTGAACTTTGGATCTTGTGTATACCCTCTTGTACGCTACCCTAAGATATTCTACAAATAAAGAATTCGCACAATACATATGCGAGATATCGGTACTTTATACAATTGTAAAACAACTCCGTCCTTGGATTTCGCGGTTCTAGTCTTTGTTTCATTGCTAATAACGCTTGCAAATTGTTTTTGCTACATCGCAAACTCGTCTTGCATTTTCGAAGTCATGCCGGCCTATGCAAGCTCTACAGTCATAGGTTTAAACTTTGCTATGAGCGAGATCTATGTTAATAGAACTTGCAGTGCAAGAAGCAGAAACAGCAGGTAACTTATATTATACCAAGAAAGCTCCCGTCAAAGTCTGATAATATCTCCAACTGGCCTGGACCTGGACTATGACGGCATTATCAATATCAAGTCCATATAACGATCATACTTCATTAGCACGGCAAAATTTGACATCTCGGCAGAACAAACAGCACTTTTACCTGTGGTCTGCTTGTTTACTTGTTTAGTCGCTTTATGAAACACATTAGCCTCATACGAACGTCGTCCATCTTTGTGTCAAAATGATCGCTGCGCGGAGTCGACCGGCATCTCTATTGGTAATTGCATACTTAGCCGGCCGGCAAGCAGGGTTTGGCCTATGGAACCACTATATGCATTGATAATTATTCAGAATTCCGACAACTAGATGCTCTCAATGATACTCCCGTACTGAAATATGGAGGGAATATCACGTATCGTACTTCATCAATCAGAATACGAGTTCAAAGGATAAAATGGAACGATACCATCAGGGCAGAGAGGATTATATAGTAAAAGTCAGTATAGTCAAAACCTTCAAGAGAGATCATTGGTAGCAACTTTGAGCAACATACCAGACCAAGTACAGCGCAGAAACTCAAGACAACTGTTCCAATCTTTCTACAAAAACCTTTAAACTGCTACACAAAAAAAAAACAATGCCGAGGACACCAAGAGGACCGCGATTGACCATAGCCGCAGACGGCATACTTGCTCACATGCGGTCTATCTATGATGTTTACGTGGTTCCACGGGACCAGGTCCAGTGTGTTTCGTTCAGGCGGTTCAGAGGCCTCGCAACTGACGACATCGGGTACAGCACCGTCATCATAATAGCATCTGGACTGGGTGCTATTCTTGGTCATATTCAGTCCACGAGTCTGAGACTGGCCCCTCATGTACCACAGGATATCGTCGCTAGTGGGCGATACTGCGAGTGGATGACCACACAAGCCATTCAACAATACCAGCAGTACAAGGAATTTTTCCCCTCAGCGGTAACAATTGTTCTTTGCACTGAGCTCAATGGCGAGATTATCGTGCCTGATCAGGTGAACACAGTCACCGCGATGCTCAGGGAAGCGGGACTCGATCCAATCGTCAAAAAGCGTTCAGGAGGACAGCCTATCACCAATCCTGGCAGAGCAACCGTGGTTGTCAAATTGGTTGGGAAGCGCCGCTGGCCGCAGATATACGCGGATGATAATTTGCTGTTTGATGGCGTGAGAAAGCTACTGAACCAGCAGAATGATGAAAGTAATGAAGCGGGTGTTAAAAATGAAGCTGAAGGTGACCATAAAGTCGAAGGTGATGAAATTGAAACCGGGGCTTTCAATGAAATGATGGGGGTATCCAACCCGACGTCCTACCAGGTGTCCAATGAGATGTCCGATGAGTCCCACGAGATGCCCTACTGGGTATCCAACGAGATCCCCTATCCGTCTTACGATATCCCCTACCCGTCCGACTATATACCCGGACCCTATCCGTCGAACAAGATACCTGATAGCACATCCGACGAGAATATCATGTCTGATGAGATGTTCGAGCAGTTGCTCAAGGAGTTCACCAATGAGACGCCCGAGGGGGAGTCTTCGGGTTGATTGCCAATCAAACTCGACATCAACATATCTAATGATCGAGTGAACCAAGAATATCTTCATGCCATCAAGTTGGTAACTAGTCGTAGTGACAGGGCTACTCAAAACATGGTCCCGGGCTAAGGATCCCTTCCAGATCGCCAGGTGCGACTGGTTGCACTGTCTTGCTTCATACGACTCATTTCATCATAAAAACAAAAAATAAAAAATAAAAATATTAAAAAAACAACTCTCAATCTCTGGAAATACTTTCTAATAATTTAGATCGCATTTGAGCGTATCAAGTAATGAAAGTGAATCAAGGCCTTGTGGTGCGAAGTTAGGGTTGGTACGGTAGCTTAGTCAGATACTAACCAGAATATGAACGGCTAAATTATTGTCAGGGTATCATAGAGTATCAACTTACTACTGTGCTGCTCGACAAATCTGTGCAGAAACGTCCCGTCCAAGGCAACCTTGTAACGTTCTCGCATCAGACGTGGCAAAGCACAAAGACGCAATGTTGCATAATGCATAATGCATATTGTGAATAGATCGATAGATCGAGCGGCTGAAGACAGACAGCAGCGAGTACGTCAATGAAATCAGAACTGCTGTAACTTACTTGTCCTGCTGATCGACGCTTCAAACGAGATACCGAAACGGGTGTGGTCTACGAAGTCTGGGAGGAGCTGAAAAATAGATGAAAAATTCAAAGGTGGCACCACTGCAGATTCTAATAAGTCTTTCATACGTCCGGAGCTGAAACGAGGAATATCTTGATTCTCTGTTCATCGTCTAATAATCCAATCTAACTATGCAAATTGCGAGTACTAGAGACAATTTCCTTGTATGTACGGAGTAGAAATGCTAGATAAGTTATAAGCTAAGACAGGATAAGATCTACACTGAGAAACCCGAACCCGAAACGGACGCCGCGGACGCCGTATGGATCTCCGTAATAATGTTGGATTCGGAATTACGAAGTCGTGATTCGTGAAGAATAAGATCCTGTCGTTGTTGCTGTTGCTGCTGCCTGACAGGCTGAATGTCTCAAGCATTAGTACTACGTAGTGGCGTGTCGAGTGATTCATCCGAATTAATATTTTCTCCGTTTTTGGTACCATGTTTGCCTTATGTACGGAGTAAACCGACTCAAAAACGTGGCCAGATCAACCAGGATTCATCAGCCACAACAGCACAAACAGGATCCGTGCGTGGAAATACAGTATTCATATCGTACTGTACACAGTATTAATATTGTGCTGTATACAGTACCGATTGGTATTAGAGCGTTGCATTGATAGCACTAGCCTGGTACGGAATGTCGAAAAGCCTAATTGCGGCCTCTGAGTGGCCACTGATGGTCAGGGCAACGGTCGATTTTGTCCGCTAGAATTCGTCCGTCAAGAGCGGGGCTGTCACGTATTGTAAAACGGTAACCAACAGGTCAAAAACAGATCCGCTTGTAATTATCAGGGTTAAGCGAAGGGAATTGTCATCGTCCGATTGGCTTTCGGCATGTCCCAGTCCCGGTCCACTTTTTGCATTCCGCTGTCAAGTTTCGCGAATATTCGGACCTTCGGACAGAAAATCGTCCGAATACGGTTTACTAGCCCCAAAGAGGAAATAAATGGATATTGAACATTGAAAAATTACCTTATCCGCGGCCAATCAGAAAACAGATTCGTCATTTCTACTACATAGCAGTAAGGGGAAAGGAGGCTCCAGTCGATAAGAAAGTTTCTGCATAAAATACGTCCGTTAAGATTTTGCACCTTAATCATATAAACTAGGTAACTAAGTACTCTTTGTGTATATAAATGAATGAGGAGGTCCGTGGCTCGTTGCCTTGATGTAGACAAAAATTTGCATTAAGAAATATCATCTTCTGCAATCGACTGCTTGTTCACAGATGGCGGAACATCAGACGATGCCAGGGCATACCTTGGAAGGATCTACAGACGTCTCGTTAGCAGACGCCCAAAGCATAGCTGGAAGAAACATGGCACTGGAATCAGAAAAACCAGTTGACGCGGAAAATGAATTACCTGAATCTTTCGCAGACGAAAAACCCGCTGCGGTGGAAAATACTCTAGAAAGAGTAAATAGCGATGCCGAGACCCCTGCTGGGACGTCTGCCGAAAAAGAAATTGAAGGCGCAGAGGAAGATGAAAAGATTGAATACCCAGCCAGCTGGAAGTTGGGATTGATTACGATTGCATTATGTTTATCTGTCTTTTGCATGGCTTTGGTGAGACTATTCGACAGTTCAATGGTTCGATGATGCACATTGTACTGACGATCTTCTGTGAACAGGATAACACCATTATTGCAACCGCCATTCCTCGAATTACCGACGAGTTCAAGGCAGTCAACGACGTTGGTTGGTACGGTGCCGCCTATCTTTTGACCACGTGCTGTCTACAGTTGATTTTTGGAAAACTGTATACATTCTACTCGATAAAATGGGTGTACCTAGCGGCTATGTTTATCTTTGAGCTCGGCTCTTTTGTTTGCGGTATCACTCCTACTTCCGTAGGTCTGATTATGGGACGAGCAGTGGCTGGTATTGGTGCTGCCGGTGTCTTTTCGGGTGCTCTCTTGATTGTATCCCGAACTGTGCCTTTAGAAAAACGCCCAATCTATATGGGTTTGATTGGTGGCATGTACGGAATTGCGTCTGTCGCTGGTCCTTTGTAAGTGATAATTCTCGCACCACTCACGTCGTACCCGGACTAACGAGAATTCAGAATGGGTGGTGCATTTACCGACAAGTTAACCTGGCGATGGTGTTTCTATATCAATCTCCCGTTCGGTGCTGTCACGGGTCTGTTTATTATCTTCTTCTTCCAGCCCCCCGGTGGAAAGACCAAGGCAACCACTCTTTCTGCTGTCGAACAGCTCAAACTTCTCGATCTCGAGGGTACTGCCTTTTTCATCCCGGGTGTAGTCTGTCTGTTACTGGCCTTGCAATGGGGTGGCACTAAATATGCCTGGAACGACGGACGCATCATCGCACTGTTTGTCCTATTTGGTGTTCTCATTATCGGCTTTGTTGTCGTTCAAATCTGGAAGGGTGAGCGCGCGACTGTGCCACCTCGTATCTTCAAGAACCGGAACATTTGGGGATGCTCGCTATACGCTGCATTCCTCGGTGCTTCGTTTTTCGTCCTGGTCTACTACGTGAGTGTTCGAGATATCTTGCACGCACCCGTATAAGCAATACTGACTTTTATCAGATTCCCATTTGGTTCCAAGCCATCAAGGGTGCTTCGGCAGTGCGATCCGGCATCATGAACCTTCCTCTAATTCTCGGTCTTGTCGTCATCTCCATGCTTGCCGGAGGTGGAGTCACCTATTTCGGCTACTACACGCCATTCATGATCATTTCCTCGATTCTGGCCGCTGTCGGCTCTGGTCTCATGACTACATTCAACGTCGACACTCCTCAATCGCAGTGGGTCGGTTACCAATTCATCTACGGTGCCGGTGCTGGATTCGGCATGCAACAGACCATGGTGGCCGTGCAAGCCTGTCTGGACGGGAACGACATTGCCATCGGCACAGCCATCGTCATGTTTTCTCAGACTCTCGGTGGCGCACTATTCATTGCCGTCGCACAAAATGTCTTTGAGAACAGACTAGTCAGCAATATTCAGGCAGCCAATCTCCCGGGTCTTGATCCCATTGCTGTCCTAAATACAGGCGCCACACAAATCCAGACACTCATTGCCCCGAAATTTCTCCCGACTGTGTTGCAAGCATACAACAATGCCTTGACCAATGCGTATTACGTGTCTGTCGCCATGAGCTCTCTCACCATCATTGGCGCCTTGGCCGTTGAATGGCGCTCAGTCAAGGGCAAGAAGATTGAAATGGCCGCAGCCGCATAAGCAACACTTCACTTCTCATCTATACAATCCTTTCCTAATTCATATTTAATAGACGGGACTTTTCTTTGGGACAAGAACTCCACTTTTTTTTCTTTCTTCATTCTGCACATATAAATGGGTCGCGGGTGGCATCGTGTGTTCTGGAAATGGTAGAAGTTTCTACCTTGATATTTTCGCTTCTGTATGCTAGTAGAAAGCTACGAGTGACGAATAAATTTAATCCAATAAATTTTATCCATTGTATCCAAATGTTTTGTAGCATTCATTCAAAAGATTAAATATGCTGTCACCTTCGCGAAGATGGAATCGCAGAAATCCACCAAAACAATCAACACGTCTATGGACTCACGAGAAAGCTTGCTTATGCAAGGTGATGCATAAGGTGATCGGTCTACTAGACCTAACGGCGGTCACCGACAGTCCCTTGTCGCTCACTACACCACTTTTAAGGAATTAACAATATTGATGGAGTTGTGGAGAAAAATAAAAATGCAATTGATCTCGTCGTCACGGACGCATAAAGAATAATACATAGGCTCTATATATGAGGCTCGCCATGCAGAGGAGAAATGAATAAAAAAGGGGGCAGTAAGAAGAGAAAGAAGTCTAGGAAGAATAGTACGGTCTAATATAATATCAAGTTTTACCTCGATTAATAAGTGACCTTAAATCACGCGGACCAAATCGAGCGGACGAAATCATGCGGACGAAACGCATTGCGAGTACCATGGGTTCTGCACTTTGCATGTCGCTCCTGTCGCGCAAGTTGAGGTTCCAGTCCAGTTAATACCACCACACTGACCGTACAAAGTCTGCACAGCACCAGCAGCGCCGCTCGTAGGGGTTGCAGCTTCAGGTAGTGTTGTCCAGACGGTAATCGTTTCGGTGACCACAGTGGTTTCAAACAGGGAGTATGTGGAGGTGGTGACTCCTCCCTGGGGCTGAGAATCAGGAGCGCTAGTTGGTGCCAACGATGCTGGAGGGCTCGTTTCTATAACACTCGGGGCAGGCGACGACGCTGGGGGAATGGTATGTTTGATTATAGACGTCGGTACAACAATTCCAACAGGAGAAGTCGGAGCCTCCGAAACAGGCTTCACAGTTGAAGTTGAGGAAGTCGACGCAGGAGGAGGCGATGATGTAGAAGAAGCAGGGTCTGGAGAACCTGCAGAAGCGAAGCCAGCAGGTGTAGAGTCCGAATCAGTTTGACCGTGGCAAATACAAGTCTCCCAGTCTGAAGCAGCTTGTCCAGGGCAGGCAACAGGTTCGAAATTGACCACAACATTGTCGCCAAACACTTCATTTTGGGCCATGATATCGAAATGGTAGCTGTATCCATAGTCGTTCTTGGCTCCCACCGATGGACACCATTGCTCATTTCCATTATAGGGGCAAAGATTGGTGACCATGACAACAATACTCTCGCCAGCAACACCACCTTCACCGCAGCCGTTGCAAGCCGATGTGCCCGTGGAAGTCAAGTTGTAGCATTTTCCACAGCCACCGCCACACCAGGAAGATCCGTCTGTGTCGAAGAGGGCTTGAGAGCCTGCGGCCGTATAAACGCCTTGGGAAATACCGCTCTGCACTCTGTTTAGTTTTGATCTCTTAGGAGCTTTTATGAAAAGCCAAACTAGAGCTCCGAACAATAGCCGCATACCTGCCAGGAATCAAGTCCGGAACTACCACCGCAACCACAGGCGCCTTCTTGACCGTCAAAATACCGCTATACAAATTTAGTATCTCTATCAGGCTAAATTTATGACCTCGTTGAATCAACTCACGGTGGTTGTGGCAAGATAAGCGGACGCCGAACCGGCCAGCGCCCAGAGAGAAAGATACTGTGCTTTCATAATGTCCGACCGGTGGTATTGAATGTTAAGATGGAAAGGCAAAAAGAATAGAATCAAATGAATGACTGGTGAAGAAAAGACTGTAACGAAGGGACCGTGCCTTCAGAAAAGAATGACCTGCTTGAAAAGAACGACTTGACCATCCATGACAATGAGACTTACAAACCCTTATATACAAGAAGGAATCATGTTTGGTCTGAAGTACGAGTGGATACTGGCTCGTATGAGATAGCCTCATCTGGATAGTCCAAGAGGCGCCGAAATTTCGTTTCAACTATCCACCCTGCGTATTAATTTCTGACCTAGTCCCAGCCCGCGAATTACCAACGCAGACCAGACTGGAGGGTTTGAGGTCACTGGCTGGGTAATTTATGGCAATTTGAGAAAACTGGACCTGGCGTTCATCAAATAGAGTCGAGGCCTGTGTTAATTAACTACCGTGACAATCGACAACCTTGGAAGTCTGGCGGTTAAATGAAATCTCGTGAAATTAGGCAGGGATTGTGTTTATTGCTAACAGCTTCCTAGCCAAAAGCTAGTTTACCGCTCACTTAATTGCGGTCCAGAATGGCCAAGGCTGTTTCGAGGTTCCTGGTACAGCCTTGATAGAATACACAAAGTCGTATCCCGAGGACTTGAATTGAATTGATATCATATTTCGTACTTACGTGAGGTTCCATCATTGGCACTAGGCTGGTACCTAGTCGGACACCAGGGCATATCTTTCGACGGAAACCCGACTTCAAAGAGAGGGATCTGGGTAGAAACGAAACATGTAATTTCATCAAACAATTAACACACCCTTTTTCTCGTCATCGTCAATGATATTGATCTGGTCCACGCCTGGAACTAAAATTAAAACTGTATCATGATAATTAAAGTACCCGCAATCTCCACTTGCGTGTCGTAGGTTGGCAAAATAGGCTTAGTCTATACCATTTGAGTAGCTATGATTGCTGGAAGAACAAATTGGCAGGAAGTTCGCGTTTTGGTGGCTTGTAAGCCAATTGGGTTTGAAAATACGTAGAAGTGCACGACTTATCACTGATGTAAGATCCATGAATGTCGCGGGTCTCGGTCGATTCTGAATCTGGAACCCGTGGAGGGGCCGGCGGAAACATAAATCTGGGAAATGACGCAGAACATCTTACTGGTACCTAGGTAGTGTCTCCCGAGTTCGCTAGCATCATATAACGTTGAAACCAGCGCGTCGGAGTTCTCATAAAATCTCAAGCATTTACTAGGTAAGCCATGAGATATGTGAATTGCAATCTTTGAACCTTTCATCACTCCAAGGCCCATTCTTCCGTTATAATTCCAATAATTCTACCATTGAAATCATCACCAGTGTACTCCATAAAATCAATGGCACATCCATATTAGGAAATCATTATCAAAATATTCGAATTGTATTCAGCTCATATAGCACACACCTAGTGACGTAGCCAAGCTAGGATTTGTCCTTTTTTATCTCCGCTCTGATTGGAATGTGAGTAGCGTCCATATCACAAGAAAAGAAATGCCGCAGAGAATGTAAAGTAAAGCCTTAGAACCGAATGTGCGCAGAATTCGGTTCTTCTAGCATCACAACAATTTACGACGGATCTATGTTCTGAAACCAAACAATCCAAGTGTTGACGATTACTGTTTCTTGATTCAACCACAAAGGACCGAATTGCAGATTGCTGGAAACAATTCGATGCTAGTATAAATGACACTAACCTGAATGATCCCTTTAACTTTGATGTTGGATCGGAGGTTACAGCTTGGAGTACAATTGCTTCCGCATGATTGGTTAATATTAGGGGTTGGTATGCTGGGGAATGCCTAGGGATTTACGCGGTCAACATAATCATACTTAGCAAGGGAGTCAACCAATGCGAGAACAATTGCTATATCAGATCCTGTAAAAATTCATGGTGAGATGATGAGTTCAAGATTGGAACAGTAGCGAAGCAGAATGGAGAATGGATCTACAAGCACATCGCCTCGTTATTGTTTCTTGCAATAAATCTTGCCGAAATTGTGCTTGGAAATATCTTCAATTGTCATTTGGCGAAAATGTCGGATATTTCCAGCAATTTGGTTGTTGTGATCGACACCAGCATTTTCGTTTACTCCACTCATCGCGTTGCTTATCCTAGGAACTCATGAAGCAGATTCAAACGCTGCCTGCACACTCCAACAAGTCATACATATAGCTAAATTTATTTCCAGTTGACGATAGAGCCTATGAGGTGCGAATTCTGAGATTCCAATTAAGCTTCATACCTTCATTATATCTCTCTCAAGATAATACAGGGAACATCGGCATGGCTTTGAGAGATCTTTTCGCCCGGTTGCTCTCTCTAGCAGCTTTTATTATAAGTTTAATAATTATCTTCGCGGGAACACAATGCGGCGGGGCTTTGGATGATGTTTACCTTATGCTTGTAGGTTCGATAACAGCGACAGACAGTATCTACTCAGCGATATACATCCTGACTGATATCTACAGGTGGATCTCACAAAGCTGAAGGCGAGTCCTACACTCAGCGCGGCCGGCACGCCGCTTGCAACGGACCTCGGGATATACGATTTTTACACGGTCCACCTCCTCAACTATTGTGCTGGGTTTTTCGACAAGTCTGGCAAGCGAAACACGACGGTTTGTGTCCAGACTACTTTGCCTTTCGGATTTGACCTGGCCACGGCTCTAGTGGAATCCCTTGGACGATACGCGGACCGTGCAACAACCAGTATAGACTGGCCTCGCGTAATTATCTCAGACTTCAATTGGACATCATCACTATCCAAGGCTACATCCGTCTTGTCCATCTTAAACATCATCGTAATGGGCCTCGGACTTTTGGTCGACGGATTGATATACTCGCCAGGAAATCGATCCGAGGTCTATACTACTCTTAGTTGTGGCTTGTCGATGGTAATATTCAACCTAATCTGAGCGAAAAACTAAAAGTCGCTAACCCTTTTTCCTTTCAGTTGAGCCTACTCATTATGATCACTACAACGGTTGCGGCAACATTTTTCGGAGCCGGGTTTGTGGAATTGATCAACATGCACGGAGAGCTGTACAGCGTGACCGCAGAAGGTGGAACTTTATTTCTGGCGCTGAGCTGGACGGCTGTAGTACTTGCACTTATTCGCAACGTTTCGTTTCTGAGTCAAATCAGATTTTATTTGGTGAGGTGTGAGACCAAAGTGATTGACGATGACGCGGCGGGAATCAGGCTATTGGAACCGCAAGAGCCTGCTGCTCCGTGGTCAAATCAGACAAAACCTGTGTACGAAATTCGGACTTCATAGTAAGAAAAACGTGTTTCAATTCTTACGCTAGGCGTAATAGTCTACCACTTTCGTTTCTCATGCCATCGGGTAATGATGAGAGTGGATTGAAGTTTTGGTACCGAGGAGAAAATACAAGTCTCGATTTTCATTGTCTTGACTATTTCTAAGCTAGATATAGATGAATAATTTGATCAAGACTAATGCAAAAGCCAAGGCTGCAGAGCATTTGTTCGCCTTGATTTTATGAGCGAACCCCGTGGCTGTTGAAGACTGAGAGGTTGTCCGAGACGGAGAGGACGTTGTCGTAGACCCCGTTTCCAGGGATGACGAAGAACTGGACGAAATCGAAGTGATAGTGACGGGGAAAACTTGAGAAGATGCAGTAGTAATCGTTTCAACTGTTGTGCCTGTCTCTGCGCGTGCCCCTTGTCCATTGATGGTTGAGGTGCATGTGGCGGTATCGCTGTTCTCGAAGTGGCAGGAAATATAAGCAGAAATACTATCGCATGGGTAAAAATTAGCGTCACGAGAAGACTCTTTAACAAGACTCCTGAATAAGAGAAAGGTCTCACTGGAGACTGGTGTCGTTCAAAGTCATAATGGCAGTTTGGGGCCCTTCGATGGCCGTCACGTCGCCGTTAACATTGCAGTTGTTTGCATTAGAACCGGATGGACAAGCGATTCTATAAGTTGTGGTTGGCCCAGTCTGGAGAACATATTAGCACTGGACTGGGTGAATGACGATCAGCTCCCACATACACTGTTAACCACAGATCCGACAAGGGCTTGAGATGTGATTCCGGGCAGGAATAAGCCGGTTACTGATTGCGCAACTGCTGTGCTCAAAAGGGACGCATATATCGACAAATTTGAGGAAATCATCATGAACATAGTAGGTATGATTTAGGAAAGGTTCTTCTTGCAGATCTATTGGAATAAATATATGACGGGTTTTTAAAGTGGAAATTTCTGGGATCGAGTCATTTCTAGAGTTGGAGCGAGTCAACAATATCGGATGATAAGAGCTATACTTTCACCTCCATTGTCGGAGTTATATCCCTTGAGCAAAAGCTGCTGGAATTCGCTAGCGTTTGTGTCATTACAGGGTTTTCACGGAGTGTGTTCTACGGAGTAATAATTCTTAATCAAACACAGTAGAAGCATCGAGTCACGACCGTGGGAATTTCTTTCAATCGAGCAAGGATAAATTTCGAATAAAGATGACTTTCCTAAAACGATAATTTCAGTGCTGTTATTCAGGAGCGACGAATATTCAACCAACCAAGTGCAGACTTCTTTGACAACAAAGTGCATGAACAGGTCGTTTCAGGTAAATGTACGCTGCAGCAGCGGCAGAAGGGCATAGGCAGACTCCGAGATCGACCAAACAGCAGGTAACACGAAGCCTGGATAAGCATAGGTAGAGGTGTAACGTGTTAATCCCTTACCTGCCCCTCGATTCCCTGCTTTCCACCACCGCCGACATTTTCACTCTTGGTAACTGCAAATTTTCGACAATACTTTCGTTGAAATTCCTTTTGGAATAGTAATAATAATCGCAAGTATATCATGCTGGGGTCTCCCTCGTCCATAGTTTTGTTGGCGCGGGTTGAACTACAGAAGTACTTCCGTTGGGCAAACGGCCATATTTATGACCTGTGAACAGTATTGTAGGCTAGCTACATACGGAATTTGGAGGAGACAAGTCAGGCACGTATTCTTTGGAGCATTTCCAACTTCCCGGCTGTCGCTGGAAAACAACGCTGAAATTATTCTCAATTAATATCATTTTGAATAGGTACGATAGTCAGGTAACTTCAATGAGTCCGGAGCCACGCGGAGTTAACCATAAAGGTAATGTAAACCAGGAAAAAGAACCAACGACACCAAAACAGAGCCCTGTTAAGGGAGAGGTCTTGGTTCGGTATATAGAGGCCTGATTCTGGTGTTGACAGGTAAGTAGATTGAGCCTTAATTAACAAAGTCGAGTTCAAGTGCATCGAAGATCTGATCTCATAAATATTTACTTTGCAAACTGGCGGCGGCCAATTCGCTCCGAGATGTTGCATTCAGGTAGATAGGTCTTGATCCTACGGAATACCTAGACATGGACGAAATAAAAGTCGATCGCGGACGAAATACGGCAGTGGTCAGCGTGGTTATTGATAAACCCTAACCCTTGATTGAAGAATCTTAAAATCACCCGCGCTGAACTTTTTAATATGTAATCTCTATTTCAGATTGTTTGTAATAATTATATATTTCATACATACAATCTCAAAATATTTTTGAGAAAAGAGATGAATATATATTGACATTGATTTATATCTAAATATTAAATAAGATAAACACATTAATCATACGCTGAGTTGTAAAAATCTATAAGAATTTTGTAAGTTGATCAAATGTAAACATAGAACGTGAAATGTAAAAAGTGGAGTAAATGTTGTAAAAATTGTAAAAATTGTAAAAATTGTAGCTTCGAGCCTTCTGGTTGGCTGGCAGACGCGGGAACTAAACTAGCGCCGTACCCCAACAAAAAATTTGATGTGGGGCTAACTTTTCGCGATCGGCGGCCTGCTTAGTCAGCAAATCGGGGCGTGGCTGGGAACGAGGCTGGGAGCCAGCTAGGAATCTAGCTGCTGAGCCAGCTCCCATACGAGCTCACGAGCCAGCTGGCGTCCGAGCTGACGACCCAGGTAGGAATCAAGCTGCTGAGCCAGCTCCCGTACAAGCTCACGAGCCAGCTTACGTGCAGCTCACGAGCCAGTAGAAAATTTACCTACAAATGATTATTAATATTCAATTATATTCATTAATATTCATTTCTATTTATTACTATATATTTATATTCATTTATATTAGTATATTGAATTCGAAGGCGCCGCGCGCAGCGCGGCGCAGAACCTCTCTTGTTACATTGTAATCCAAAAAGTCCAGCATGGGTTATTCTAGGATTGTCGGTGATCGGCAGGCTGCGAAAAACCACTGACCTAAATTAATTTACTCAACATTAGACTGTAAGCCCTCGTCGCTCTTCCCTGGACAGCTCTTACAAATCTGTATAAACTAATAGACTAACTAATAGTATGGAATATATACTGGCAGCCTGAATCGCACTCGAGGAGGCCTAAAAAGGCATCCATCCCATCGGGTCATTTTCCTGCGCTTCTTAGCCTAGATTGTCACCGATTCTAAGGTAGCAAAGGAAGCGGACCAATGATATAACATGACCAGACCGAGAATCCTGTCTGAATACGAAGCTAGTTGATTCCTTTGACTAGTATTACTGCTGTATTAAATACTAGTCATTGATCAAGTAATTATTTAATTATACGAACAACTGTGAAGTTAAAGTGATAGTTAAGTGAGTCATGTTCGAGGGACTGCTTACTAATTGCTGTGACTGGTCAGATCCTGACCAAAGTTTGTCATCAGCCCTGGCTCCACTTGCTGAAAGGCTGACCAATCTTAGGGTAGAAGCAAAAGGGTTTCTGGATCAGATTTCACGTCATCGCGTTTTTCTCGGCTTCGGCTTGATTTTTTATCAGTTCTCTGCATTTACTTGAATCAGTTAGTGTGGTTAACTTTGATGTGAAGGATTCTTACTAAATAAGCAACCTAACTTGTTGTACGATTCCAGACAAGCGATCGTACCAATCACATGCAGATTTCTCTCGTAATGGGTAATAGAACCTCTGGGCAGCGCGGCCCAGATCGTCCATCGCCGGAGAGTTGGTTACGCCGATAGACTTTTTTGCAGAGGGTGAAATTTTTGACATCGCAGCCAAATTCGCCAAATTCAGTAAAGCTCCAGAAGAATTGAACTCAGGGTGAATAGAAGAATATCGTGCCAGTAATTCGATGTCTCAGCGGACGAAAACGTCACTGGTTTGTCCGAACGCCAATACAGGCAGGACAAAAACGCAGATCGCATCTAGATAGAATGAAGCGTTGAACGATAACAGAAACGGTTTTGGTAGTAGTATGGTCTTCAAGTGCGCGAGAAGCCCAGAGTGAATCCTGCTCGATCTATACGAACTTGCACATCCCTGACGGTGAAATAGAACCACCGAAGTAGGGTAACGGTGGTAATATTACAATACGCCGCACTACATGCGGGTGTCGAGGTTGAAAATTTCGTATTGGCAAAACACAGCAGCCCGGACAAACTTTAGAACGAGTGAGTGACTATCGACCCACTACGATCCGTCAAAAAAAAGTATATATCCAGAGGTTCCCCAATTCAAGGATCGTAGTTATGGGACAAAGTCAAACCTCAACAGGAAAATAGTATACGCGAATCTCAAGATGACGGGAACTTACGAGCCGTCCACCGCGTCGACGGAGACGAATAATCATGGCCATCTAGACGAGGCTCACGAAAAGTCCATCGAACGTGGTCTTGCGCCCAACGACCAGAGCTCGGATCGTACGGAGACATTAGAAAGGAAGCGTTCGGCGGAGAATGTCGAGAAGCATCCGGCTGAGGATACCTCCAACGACAACGAACCGGAATACCCAGGTCAGCTGAAGGCTGCTTTGATTGTAACCTCTCTCTTCATGGCAGTCTTCCTCGTCGCCCTGGATCAGACAATTATCGGAACGGCCATCCCCAAAATCACAGATCAGTTCCATTCGGTCCAAGACGTGGGTTGGTACGGCAGCGCATACTTTTTGACTTCGACGGCTTTGCAGCCGACGTATGGTCGAATCTATAAAATCTTCAACGTACGTGAGAAGTGGACACGATATAACCTTGAATTGTTTCCTTTGCACTCGCTAACTCCTTCGACAGGTTAAATGGGCGTTTTTGGCTGCTATCTTTGTCTTTGAGGTCGGCTCCTTAATCTGCGGTGTCGCTCCAAACAGCACTAGCTTGATCGTTGGTCGAGCGATTGCAGGATGCGGTGTTGCTGGTATTTTCTCTGGAGCACTGGTTATTATCAGTCTTTCCAGTAAGTGCTAATGTGCTCCTTCGAGTCGATGTGCAGCCCGAGATCAAACGGCTAACCATGGCTATAGTTCCCTTGCGACGTCGACCATTAGTTTTTGGCATGTTCGGTGCCATCTGGGGCGTCGCATCTGTCGTTGGACCTTTGCTAGGTGGTGCCTTTACTGACCACGTCACATGGAGGTGGTGCTTCTATATCAAGTGAGTTGGGTCGTTCCTTGCCCCATAAAAGCCTGATGGCCGTTGCTGACCGATCTAGTCTGCCCATCGGAGGCGTTGCCGCAACCATCGTCCTTTTCATGCTTAACCTTCCTGCTGCTGGAAAAGCCGACAACTCCAAGTCCGTAGTACAAAAGTTACTCGAACTGGATCTTATCGGTGCTGGACTTCTCATTCCTGCGATTGTGTGTTTGTTGCTAGCCCTGCAATGGGGTGGTAGCACGTATGCCTGGAACAATTCACGCATCATCGGTCTCTTTATCGGATTTGGTCTGATTTCCATCTTGTTCGTAATTTCTCAAGTGATACAGGGCGAACGGGCGACAATCCCACCACGCATCTTGAAAAACCGCACGGTGTGGTCGATGGCCATTTTTACCGTCTGCTTCGGAGGAGCCTTTTTCCTATTAATGTACTACCTACCGATCTACTTCCAATCTGTCAAGAACCATTCCGCCACGAAATCCGGAATCGACCTTTTACCCATCTTGCTGGCCACGGTCGTTGCCTCGATGGTCCTTGGTGGCCTGATCAGTGCTGTCGGCTACTATGCGCCGTTCCTGATCGGCAGCGCCGCCCTCTTTGCCATTGGAACCGGCCTTTTGACAACTTACTCCACCACCATATCGACTGGACGCTGGATCGGATATCAGATCCTTGCAGGTTTTGGTGTCGGTGCAGGGTTTCAGGTCCCCATGACCGCCGTGCAGACCGTCTTGGCGCAGGAGGACATTCCGATTGGGTCTGCGACAGTGATGTTCTTCCAGAGTCTGGGTGGAGCTTTGTTCATCTCCGTTGCGAACTCTGTATTTCAAAACGGATTGACTAGTTACATCCAATCGAACGTTCCGGATGTCGACGCACAAACGATTGTCCAAGCCGGAGCCACGGCGTTGCGTGGCGTGCTTGAGCAGATGGGTAAATTGAACGAGCTGTCGGGTGTGGTTGAGGCGTACATGGTCGGCCTCAGAAATGCTTACCGCGTGAGTCTGGCGTTGACGTGCGCCGCATTTGTCGCTACTCTTTTCCTGGAGTGGCGAAGCGTCAAGGAGAAGAAGACAGGAGAACCTGCTATGGCGGCATAGACTGGACGGCTTTATTTGTCATTTTTGCATCTTTAGACTGGCGGAATACCTGTTGTGCTGTACAGTTCTGGGTCAAGCTGGATATTTCCTGTATAATGTTTTGTTTTTGTCTTCCTTTCGAAGCCTGGTGTTGTAAATATGACTTTATATAACTACTAATCACAACTCACCATATCTGAACATTAAGACTGGCAGCTTCTCCATATATCGTGACCCTGAAATAGCACCATTCATTTCACCAAAGCTCGACAGGGGGTTTCTCAACCGCTTCAATCCAGATTCGTACCTAGGTCAATACGATATCTCAAGACGGGGCAATGGCCAGTCCTGAGGTGTACTCCGTATCAGGCAAGTTTGTCTTTCGGTAAACTGCAAAAGGTCGAGATGTTCGATGACCGAACTGAAATTGACCCATCCACACTTGCCCCCAACTTTGGTCCGGCGCAATGGTCGATGAGCGCGCAACACAATAGGATATGGTGTAAAATACGCCTAATAACATGCGCCGAGTACATACAGTTATACAGTGGTACAGTTGATGCTGTTGTTCAATTCTCGTAAGGAGTCAGAGTTAGGATGAAGATTCTCTCTGGTTGTCTAGATTTAAATGAACGGAAGCAGCAGCGGGGCAGTCTGGGACCCTAACCCTAGGAGCTCCGGAGCACTGATTCGATCGGCGAGGCAGCTGCGATCGTGGCGGGGTCTGTCGTTGGTCCTTCCGCTCGGGATTCGAGGCTCCGAATATATTTCCGCGTCTGTGGCTGACCTAAATTCTCCTTCTCTCAGAATGTCACTCACTCATTTGCTTTCTCCCATCAAATATCCCAGAATTCAGAAACCTAACTCTTAAGCCGAGAGTTCTTGTTTTTCTCTATTGCCTGTCGTTCCCGAATTAAAACACAGCCTCAGCATGTCCGCTCCCACGCCGCCGCAGGGCGCCAAAGGTGCTGTTATGCATGATGATTTCTGACAAATCGGTTTCTAAATCTGACCGTTTCTGCAGTATGGACCACCCTCATCACAAATACCGCCTATCTGTCCGGACTCTTGACTCTTGAGTATTCGCTGCGCAAAGTTGGCTCAAAGTACCCCTTGGTGGCCTTGTACACAGACACTTTCCCGGAAGAAGGCCATGCGGCGCTCGACGCGCGGGGTATCGCTAAGAAGCATGTTCCCTACTTGCTGCCCTCCATTCCGAAGGATTATACCAACGATACCCGCTTTTACGACTGCTGGAGCAAGCTTACCCCGTTTTCGCTCGTCGAATATGCCCGTGTCGTGCAGCTCGATAGCGATATGTTGGTCCTGAAGAATATGGACGAGCTGATGGAGTTGGAATTGGATGATCCGAGTCTCAACGGTACGGGGAATAGGGTCTTTGCGGCGAGTCACGCGTGTGTGTGCAACCCGTTGAAGAAACCGCACTATCCCAAGGACTGGTACGTGCTCTCCGCATAGTCATTGGAACAAACATCTCCTCCGTATCAAGCCATTTGAATGAATATTCGAGTCATTTGAGTCCGTTGGGTTGCGTCTGACCCCATCTGGGACTGTCATGCAGGGTTCCCGAGAACTGCGGCTTTACCTCCCAACATGCCAATCCGGACCTCGCTCAGAAAGAAGGTGCTCCGTCAACTTTCGGCCTGAGAATACCGAATGGCGGGTTGCAGGTGGTCAACCCGTCGAAAGGAGCCTATGACAAAATTGTCGCTCAGTTGGGAAGCAACGCAACCTCCGACTATGATTTTGCTGACCAATCTTTGCTCTCTGACGTGTTTAACGGCCGCTGGGTCTCGCTGCCGTATATTTACAATGCTCTCAAAACGCTGAGATGGAAGGGCGTGCACGACACTATCTGGCGAGACGATCAAGTCAAGAACGTCCATTATATTCTCAGCCCCAAGCCCTGGGATGCTGCGGTTGAGAAAGATCCGTCTCAGAAGGGATACGACGAATCGCATGAGTGGTGGATAAATCTGAACGAGGAGAGAATCGCAGATGAAAAGCGACGGGGTGTGAGTGATGGGTTTTGAAATGCCGATCATTCGGACAATTCATCGTCTTCCGAATTGTGACATCGTGACTCTTGAAGATTGTGTCCTCCCTGGTCACTGTATCCCCTTTCCACGATGGGGACGTGGAAGCATCATTTCATGCCACTAGGAAGTAAGCTTAATGGGATCACTCCTGGAATCTGGGTGGCCGAACGAAAGCGTGTGGAGCGAGGCGTGACGAGCAAATTTCCGTCAGAAATACATTAGGCGTTGCATTATAGCGTAGAATCATCAGCCAGCCGTAGGAACAGCAACAAAGGGCTCGGAGATACCACTGCTGGCTGCAACATGTATTCAGCCAGCTTCCCCGACACTATCCAGATTTGTCGACATCTGTAGCGAATCTCATGGTTTGGATGGTCAGCCAGCAAAGTTTTGGCACTATTGTAGATCGACAGCACCATCGAAAAGTAAAAATTAATCCAGGTATTCAACCAGCGCGACCGGGACTGCAAAAATTATAAGGCAGACTGGGAAAATCCATGGATGCCCAAGGTTCTCAAGGGTCTTTCTCTGCGGGGAAAGTGGATACTACGGTATTCAGGGTTAGGGCGATGTCATATCTCCCCGATAAGAACAGAATCGACCTGCTTTATCAGGCTAGATTTCTCTACTAGTACATATAGGGTACGTCGGAATGTGATATAAACAAGAATTGTGTTGCTAGACTAAACAAGCATTAAGTGATTACCTATGTAATTGAAACTGACCAGCGTACCGACTAGTATAGTCAGTCCATGACCTTAGATGCCCGCTACGCTGCAAAACCGATCGACGGCCATTAATGACCGAATACGTGCCCAAGCTTTGTACAGACCAGCTCCCGGCATGGAGTCCGTAGAACTGGTCGGACGACTGGGTTTTTATTGATGTTATGACGTGTGTTAGGACAAATATTAGTACTTGACGGATTTTGAGGAATAGAAGCCTGAAGAGATTATGGTTCGTTTATAGTTCTACAGCAGGAGTTACACACAAGACAATGTATACCTAATATTTTGGACAAAAATATCATTCAAAGCATGGTCAAGTATCAACCCTAGCAGTACAAGCTGGATAATTTGGTTACAAATTCACCTCTGAAATCCACATTTACTGCCGATTCTTCAAAGCCATCTCTCGATAGAGCGGGCCCAGGCTTTCTCGAGACCTTTTACCCCATATAACCATAGGAATAGCTAGGGCCGCCACTGCTAAGCTGATAAAGCCGCAGGTCAAAAACATATTTTGAAGACCGCTGTTTGCCCACCATGAATTTATAGCGAATGGAATGCCAATGCTGACGACATTTCGGAGGAAAGCAATAGCCGTAAACGCGTCTCCGACAATCTAAACAACTTTGTCAACAACCAAGATTCCGTATGGGAGCAACCATTAAAAGAACTTACTCCAGGATAGCTGTCGATAACCAAGGTAAGGGAAGCATCACTGATACTTCCCAGGCCAAACCCGAACAAGGCACCCCCAACCTGCGAATAAATCCAAGGCATACCCTGTAATGGTCAGAGTCAGAATTCAACAAGACAAAAAGCAGCTCGGGTAATACGCACACGTTGAGTGGTAACTCCAAACATGATCAGACCGCCACACATGAGTACAGCCGGGAGGTGTTGAATGTATAATCGCATTTCCGGCTCGTAATACCCTTTATTACGCCGTGCGAAGAACAGAATCAATTTATCTCCCAGGAAGCCTCCGTAAAAAGCACCAATAAGATTCCCAATAAGCGGCCCGATACCCAAGTAACCGACTTGAGCCGGATTGAAGTTATAAGGGGGTAAGGGGAAAACAAGAGCAATCATTGTCACCATCACAGTCAACCACACAACTCCCGCGGCGTACTGCAGGCCTGTATAAAGTACTGTAGGAAAGCGAACGAGTATGTAGAATGGTCGATAGTAATGAGGCCAGAGAGGCTCGGCACTCGGTGTGAAAAGTGCCAGCCTTTTGCGCCACGAGTTCATCGGACGGCTGTAGTCTATCTCGTGATGTGCAACTGACGGTCCAAAGGGGACATCTGCTTTGCTTGTGACTTCTGAGAGGCCGACTTTCTGAGTTGATGTCACTCTTGTCGCATCATCTTGGGTGGAGATATCCTTCCCTTCGTTCTGAGTCTCAATGCCGTCGACAATTCTGACGTATTTGGTTTCTTCGTACGCAACAACGAAGATAAGCAGCAAGGCAGCGTTGACAATTGATAGGGTATAGTAAGACCATCTCCAGCCTTGATTGACTGCTTGTGTGCCGGCCGCGATCGGGGTCAAAAAGCTCTAAAATAACAATTTTAGTTGTCACACAGTGGCCAAAACTGGAGGGAGATACTTACACCCGCCATCACCATACTCATGTACAGGGCATTCATTCCTCCGCGGTGATGCACAAAGAAGAGATCAGCAATCTGCGGTGGCACAGTTATTAGTAGCGAGTTCCTGAGCCTGTGAAAGTCGAGCGCATGACTTACTGTGATCTGGACGAGCGACTCATTCGTAGCACCAGCCAACCCTTGAAGGAAATTCGCAATGTACAGCTCGGGCATAGATTGGATCCGTGCGAGCCAGATTGATGTTACGAACATCAGGCATATCGATAGAAGATAAACCAGTCTTCGTCCGTATTTTCTCGCGAGTGGGATGAAAACCACGCAGCCCAGGGCAAGCCCGACAAAATTGACCGAATTGGCATTGTTGAGCTCTGCGAAAGTCACATTGAGATCAACTACCATCTGCTGCCAGAAAAGAAGCTGGATCGAAACACTTGATGCGCCTTAATTAGCAAGCGTATATTCAACGTCATGGCCGTCGCACTTACGCGGTAAATATCAGGCAAGAAATAGCAAGCACTAAAGTAAAATTGACGGCTTTTCGAGATGTGCTCCAGTTCTGTCGTTTTCTTAGCAAGTTGCCTATTTACAAGGCTGGATTATCCAGAAGAGCATACAAGTGGCTCGTTTGGATCATTCGAAGGAATCGGATCCAACATAATCGTTCTTCCGCGGCGGCCATTGTATTCATCGTCTTCAACCAACACACAGTCAGTCACCTTCGGATTTCGGAAATATGGGGAAACGCGGATCAAAATGCACATACCACGAATTAGTAGGAAAGTTCCGGTGGGAAGATTCCTTTCACCGGGGCCTTGGGCATTCTCCACAGTCGAAGACATCGGAATGTCTTGTGTCCGTTTCAATAATTTAAAACAAGATACAAGTCGGACAAGATTTCTTTCTGATGAAAAATGCCCATTGACTGACTGAAGTCGAGCATCTTTATAATTTTCCGAGTACCATGAAAATCCATGGTCGGGGAAATATTATCCATGGATGAATTGGGAGAAAATGCTTCTCGGCCTGGTATCAGCCACAATGATAAGAATAAGAAACAGGAGGGGATCTTGGCTAGCCCCAGCTAATTAACAACTGATTGATCGTCGCAAAGTTTGTATGCACCGACTTCACACGACTCTCCCAATAGGGATCAGGATGGAGTCTCCTGTAAGCACTGTTCTGGGAGCTAACGGGAAGTAGTCTAGATAGATAGAGCATTGACTCCCAAGCCCTGCGGTCGTCCACCGCAGCCAATGGATTGAATGCGAACTGATAGCAGATTGGCCCAGAAGGGAATCTCGCTGCTTCTTCGTTCAGCCGCGACTGTTAAAAGAAAAACACACTATCAAACGATAATGCGTCGACCTACTATTTTAGGAACTCAACCGTATCTTCAGCATGATAACCCTAGAAGATATCAGTCTGGTGATGAGTGGCCGTTTTGAATACTCGTTATGGTAGTTATTTCGACCTATCTCGGTATTCATTCACGGCCATTGATGACTTCAAACCTAGGTATCTATGCCGCGGTACTTGGTCGGCAATGAAGAGTCTGCTATCAACAGCCCACGAGTCGCTCTCCATGGTCGGCTTGTTTGTGCCGACACTTCACGCAGTGGACACCGTTGATGTCAATCATGATCCTACTCAGTAGGTCATACCAAATATCTAGTTGCGGGGAAATTAAAAGACGGATATAAATTGCCGCTATTCGTAGCTAATGCAAGCCATATTGGCTTGCAGAAAAGGCACTATGCAAAACAACATGATCAAGTAGTACATATGGCTTAAAGACTGATTCATTCACAACCGAAAGCTAGTCATTTGGTATCATAAATCATTAAATTAGAATAATGCTGTTTCGATTCCTTGCGATCGTGCGAGCTCGTGAACATCCAAATCAGGATCTTCTTGCTCCCAGAACGCCTCCAGCACTCTCTGCAGTGAGATCGGGATAACTCTATAAGGACTTTTGCGTGGAACGTTGAGGTACTTTTTAACATGGTCCTTATACTCTGGGTTGTCGCGCAGGACCTCAAGTTCGAGTCCGCAATTGAAGACAGGATAATGTATTGCGTTGATGACATATGCACCGGAATCTTGGGACGTCGTGTGGGCTATAAACATTGCCTCAATGCAACTGAGTATCCGTAAGACCAATATTTCATTACTGGGCAGGTCATAATCAGTCTCGGTCCCAGGAGTCTTCTTCCTAGCCTGTCGCAAGCATCGTCGAACGCTCAGCACACCAGACAGTCGGTGGGATTCCCAAAGCTGACATTGTAGTAAATTTCCTTTCTGACCCGGCCACTTCCAAAAGTCTAACTCCGTAGTGAACTCACCGATTCCATCAAGCAAATCAAGAAGTGTATGCGGCAGCCCCGTCACAACTTCGATTTTAGGATGATGGAAATCGGGATTACTGCGCGTGCTAGCGCGGTGTTGCCGCCAGACGCCTAAATGAGGTCCACGTCGGCCGACAATGAATATGCTCATGTCCATGATTCCCATGACCTCCATTTGATGTTCGTGAAAGCCAGGGATGGGAATTTCCAAGGAGCAGGGAGGCTGTGTTTGCATGATTTTGTGCATTCCTTCAAGGTGCACAGTCCAAGGAGCCCCACGCATGAGCTGACAGCCACGAATTGAAAAAGCAAAAGGTAAGAATCATAAAAATGGAAACCAATCTGGTCGATACTGCTTACTCACCTCGATTGTACAAAGAAACAGACCTGCAAGTATATTCGAGTCCTTCAGTCCGATAACTGACGCTTCAGACAATTCCGACCGGAACCTCGCAAGTCCATCTCGATAGTGGTCGATAAATTCATCATTCGGCACGGGAAGGGCACACTGGATGGCGATGCAGATTTCGTACAAGGCGGTATTTTCCTCTGCGAGTTGTGCAACTATTGGGGTTATTGGATTCGTGGAGAATTCAGTCGAGTGTAAAGTGTTGATTCCTCGAGTGAGGACTAGTCAAATTAGCACGCCACGTGTCTTGAATGGACCGGATCAACAGTAAAGGGGGATGAATGGATCATATTCATTTACATTCGTGTAGTAGCATTTGATTTCGGCTCTGCCCGCGTTGGAGAGGCGTAGGCAGGGCGTTGAACTGCTCCTCGGGAGACGCTGAACAAGTAGTCCAATGCTGGGAGACTTCAGACGGAGATGAATAATTACCACCGGTATCCGAAGGAGGAGCTGAGTATGAAGATACTTTCTCATGTTGTCCTCCTAGCGATTGGAGTTGCTCTCTATTCCTTTCACGCTCGAGATCGCGCTGTCGACCTTTAGGCCGGGGTAGGATGGAATCATTGATAGGTTTGTCTGCACCAGCAAATTTACCGCGAGAAGCAATACCTGACCCCCAACGGAGTCGTACCTCGTATCCCTCACATTCTAACCCGCGTTTTCGGCAGGCTTCACAGGTCGGTCGTTGACTATCACATTTCCGTTTAGCGGTCTTGCATGTCCAGCACCCGTTCCGGGAACGGTGACTTGGAGTTGGCATGCTGAGACGGGGAAGATGGAGTCGATCGAGTCGATGGATTCGCCCGTTCGGTACTCTAATTGCTAGCTAAATTTCCCCACGATGTGAACAGTTAATCATCGAGGAGACCGAGACACGTCAACGGTTGGTGGGCCAAAGATGCGGAGAGAGGTTGATTTGGGCAAATAAATTACTCTGATTACCAATCGCGTCCACCTGACATTCGGGGTTTAGACTGTTTCTCAGGCCTCTTTTCAATGCAGCCAATCAAGTGCTTCCAGGTTTTTACAACCTCGGGAGTACACGACAAAAAGCAAAGGGTTGCAAAAGAAACGAAACATAACAATCAATAATCAGCACATGAAAATGAACTAGTTGATTCGCTTGATTCGCCAAAAAGTGCTAGACAGCGAAGTCTACCAAGCCTCAAAATCATGTCGTTGTGCACTCTAATCTCTAGGTAACCGGTTAATCTTTAACCCTGTCTTTCCGGCTTGTCTTATTTATGTGAATGACAGGCTATTTTTAAGAGCTCCATCAATGATCTCCGCTGCGAGCAAGCAATTTTCGTCCTGGAATCTGGGCGCAATTACTTGCACCGCACACGGTAAGCCATCTACAGCTTCCGGGTCGTCTGAAGAGCTGTTAGCAACGCAAATTCTCCTTGGAATTGCTTTCTGACTTACAAGACGGTTGCACGTCATCTTTGACGACCATTGGATGTGGATCAAGCTCCTTGGAAGCTTTACTGAAAGGGATCACGCAAGCAGGATACTAGAAAGGTCGTTCATTAGCACAGATGCTTCGGAGACACATGATTATTCTTTCTTACGTCAAGCAAATTCCAGATCAGTGTATACGGTGGCCAGCCGTACGTATCGTGCGGCACGGCAGTATTTTGCGCTCCGGGAGCCAGAAGTATATCGAGACGATATTCCAGCCAAGTCTTTCTCCAGGCATCTGCAAAGTTCTGTCGTGCATCGTGTAACAGGTTCATAAGGTCAATAATATTGGTATTGGGGTCGACTGGGAAGGGACCCGAGAACATAGGAGACGCCCTCTTGGCTACTGATGTCACAAGAGGCTCGCCACTTTGGGAGATACTGTCGTCGGGAGGGCCGTAGGTGAAATATTGGAAGGCGATACGGCTCCCGTATGCTACACTTCTTTTTTCGTCCACTGGCAGCCGAACGATTGTGTGGCCATCTTTTTGTAGAGACGAGATGGCATCCTCCAAGGCTCTTCGGACTGGTGGGTGATACGGAAACGCAGGGTCTTCAGGAGGTACCCCAATCGTTAATTTTTTCTGGAGCGGATTGTTTGAGTTGTGATTCCACGGCACATTCAAGGACGTTATGTCGTATTTCCAAGGCCCGAAGTCAATCACAGATTTCATGAAGAGTTTAATGTCGTCCAGGCTACGCGTTAAAGGTCCGGCAGCAGCTTTCAGATTGGGTAAGCCAAGACAATGATCTCCGACCTGTCCTCCGTATGGAATTCGGTCCGCCGTAGGTTTGAAGCCATAAATACCGCAGCAAAGAGCAGGTATACGGATCGAGCCGGCAATATCTGTTCCCACTCCAAGCACAGAGCCACGAAACGCAACCAGGGCCCCTTCGCCGCCCGTGGATCCACCGGCTGTCACGGCTGTATTTCGTGGATTTAATGTACGACCAAATACGTTGTTTTCGGAATCACCGGTCTATGATTTTTCGTTAGTAGGAAGACTTATAGTCAGATTGTTTGCTTGCTGACCATCATGGTTTGGGGGATGTTAGTCTTGACATATAAGACTGCTCCAAGATCCAAGAGAATTTGAGTCAATGGAGAATTGTTTGATGCAGCCGGACGCTTGAGATACGAAACATATCCCACAGTACTCTGAAGCCCTTCAATGAGAAAACTATCTTTAACACTCACGGGCAACCCATGTAAAGGTCCCAGGGTATTTCCTGTGCGCTCGAGATAGTCGTCTAAGTATTTCGCTCGGGCCAGTGCCTCGGAGAAGCACGTTTCTGTAAGACATGAGGTCTAAAAGACGCAAAAAAATAATCAGCAAAAAGAATTCCAGTGTTCAGCATTCATTCGACTCACGAGTTGTTGTGCAATCGCAGCTCTTTTAGAGAAGGCTGTCACCGTTTCTAGCGAACTGATTTCCCGCGAAGCAAGCCGTTGTACCAATTTTTTGGCTGTGTAGTTTTCTGTAATATCCAGCTCTTTGTCCGACAGGATGTTGCACTCCCGGCAGACATCACTTGCAATGAGATTGATTCCTGGACGAGAATACTTTGCAAGTAGTTCTGGGTTCAGTCGCCAGCTTTCGGGAATTTTCTGGTAACATTTGGATCTCTTTTCAGCGACTAATGCAGACCAGGAGGGATCTGCATTATGATCTGTAATTTGTTTTTCTGAGGACATTATTTGCAGGCGAGAATTTAAACGTTCAGGAATCACCTAGGTATACGTATGACGTGCAGGCAAAAGGCAGCTTGCAGAATACCTAAGTAGTTTTCAGGTGAGAGAGCATTCGTATTAACAGAACTCAGATCAGGCAGAGCATATTTAGACCTTCTTATCGTCCTTAATTCCAGCGAATGCGTTACCATCGCTGTTAACGTATCGCGTCCACCTTCTCAATATGGTAATTTGGAAGTGGAAATTAATAATTATCTAAGACCTCGGCGGAGTATGAAGGAGGGGGATTTCCGAATATGTTTTCCCACTGCTGAGTGTTCTCTACATGGGTCCACATTATTTTTCCCCGTCAAAGTCTAGAGCTTCGAATTGATGAAAACATCTAGATGGCTTTGCGGCTATCATGCATGGTACTTAGTTAAATAATAATCTTAGCGAAAATTGATAGAGCCAGGATAAGGGTTAGGGTACTAAACTGTTGAGCTACCTCATCTCTACCCTAACCCTCGGTATTTTATGATTATTCTATCCTACTCCGTGTGACTATTTTTAGTCCGACTTCAGTTGAAAACAAAATTTCCCTCATGTGAGGTCGCACACGCTTTAATATCTCTCCTTTCCGGTCTGTCTGCAGATGTAATGAATTCTCCTTCAGGCGACCAACGATGTCTAACCCACAGAGCAAGGTAGCCTCGACGGGTCCGACGACTAATGCTTCGAGATCGATTACTTCCTTTGCAGATGCAACACGCGTGAAGCCGCTCGAGGGCACAGATAACCAGTTCGAGGCGACAATTACCTGGGACTGGTGTGGCGGGGTGTCAGTGTTCTCCAGTCATAGTGATTTTATTACTACGATCACTGCCATCGTTTCTCCCATATTGCAAGGTTGCTGCTTACCAGTAAGAGATCATCCAGGCACGCGCACGGCGGCTTTACTGTCAGCCTCATATTTTCCACGGCTCGCACGTTCTTTCTCCGCAAATATCCGGACTCGCCGCAACCAGACCCAATCACTAGCGATATCCACTTCATTCGTCCTGCTCCCGCCGGCCGTGTGATTCTGACAGTCACCGAGTTGAGCCACGCCAGGCGATATTCTACCGTCCAAGTCACGTTGTGTAGCCCGAATGGTATAACATGTACATCCGCGTTTGTGATTCAGGGTAACCTGGCGACGGAGCGTGGACCCTCAAATGATATAGTGCCGCCAGTGATGACCCGAGAAGAAATTCCGGACAGACAACGTGATTGCTGTGACTCATTCACGCCTCCCTGGTTGATCAAGTTAATGCCTGTCATCGATAAGTGGCACATCCTCTGGCGCAAGGGACCCAAGCAGCAGGCTTCAAGCCGGAAGGGACTTGGCTTTTGGAACACAAAAGAACAGTGGCTAAGATGGAAGGATCCAAATCAAAAACATGACATTCTTAGTCTCGGCGTTTTGTGTGATATGGTCAGTATCTGTATTAGATCATCTTATATTTCAATTTGAAATTTCCCCATTGCTAACACATTTCAAGTTTCTGCCTGCACCTGTGAACTACGATCCGGACATGACTGACCTTCAAAAATACATTTTTCCAACACTGTCTTTGTCCCTGGAGGTGAAAAGGGATCCTAATAATGCGGAGTGGCTGCTAATGGACGTCGAAACCTTTAAAATCCAGAACGGAAGATGGGATACTCACGTGCGGATCTTGGATGAGAGCGGCGATCTTGTTGCTTTGAGTAAATCGGTTTCAACTATGACTCCGATGAAACGAACCAATGCTGAGAAGGTCAGTGCGGTGACTGATTCATCCAAGCTTTGATCACTCAGTGTGCATTCTATGGTGCTTTTCTCTGGAGTTCTCTGAAAGTGAATCTGTACCATTGAGCGAGCAATTATCCTAGAATATAATTTCAAGAACTAATCACACTTCCACCAGGAAGCTGCATACGAAAACCAGTCAGCTGTATAACATGCGTAGCAATAGCTGTAATGGATGTGAAGTACACCAATCCTTCGGTTGTATGACCTCCCAAAATCAGGCCCATGACTCGGTTAGTGTCCTGCTCCAAGACAAATGCCCCCGAGTCGCCAACGTTTGCAAAACCAGCAGATCCCTCTCCAAATTCAGAAGACACGACACACCACTCACTGGTTATACTTCTTTCACCAGCTGCATTGTAGGAGACGACATAGCTCTGAATAGGGTTCACAACACCTGTAGTTAAGCCTGTATTTGAGCCATATTTGCATACTGTAGCTGACGGGTAGGGCTTGGTGAAATCGAAGATTTGGCTTGGCTTGCTTGGCTTGCTGATTCGCGGAAGTATGTTTTTTCGGGTCTTAGAGAGGTAGGTTTCATCCACCTTGACCAGTGCCCAGTCGAGACGATGGCCATGTCGCGAGAAGCTATACCCCGAGGAAGCATAAACAGTACTGTGAACTTTCTCTCCCAAGAGTAGCTTGTTCATGTCCCCTTGTAATTTTTTTCGATCTTTTCTCAATTGTTCCAACTCGTATGCTGGGAATTTCTCCCCACGATTGTGTTTGCTGACGAGAATCTCAGCGGCGAGAAGAGTCATATCTCGGCTGCTTTGATGTATTCGCGCCGTCGTTGACGCAAGGCTTGGGATTGTACAGGCTATTGAGTCTTTTTCGGTTGTGCCTCGTGTATGGCATGCATATGGTGCTATTGAATGCCATCGTCAGTTGTTTGTCTTGGAAACAGGTAACCGCACGAATACTCAATTCCTTACCAGAATATTTTTCTTGGGGCTGCATAATGCCTGTGTTTGCATTTGACACATATGGTCGGACAGTGTGATCGCATGTCAAGATGCAGTGAGCTACAGTTCGGGTTTCCTCGTCTATGAGATCCACGCAACCACCAATGGTACCTTGCAGCAAATTGTTGTCCTCTAGACCAATGCTAGAGCCCACTTTGACAATAGAGCGAGTAAATAGATCAAGCTTCCCAACTCGGACCTCCACCGTGAGACCATCTGTCCATCAAATTCATGTCTCAGAAATAGCTTCAATCATCTAGATGAAATTTATGTCTGAAATATACCTACCGACCAGTCCCCAATGTATCTCCTGCATGACATCCTCCAAATCCAAAAAATCGACTGGCATAGTTGCCAAGGTGATTACAACCGTGTGGCTATCATTCCCGAAGACCGGTGTCTGCCGTAGACAATGTTTGATATACGCAAACATTTGTGGCTTGCGAATGCAGTCAATGGACAAAATTGAGAAATCATGAGCATCGACCAATTTTGCAATCGATTCGCCAATGCATTGCGTTTTCCATAATTGAGTGATGCAATGGTTTGGGTCGGCTGGGAGAAAAGAGAGCTCGTTCTGGATGATATCAACACATTCTGAAGGAATCGCGAGGGTTGTACTTCCATCGACAGTTCTGGTGGTGACTATGCTGTACTCGTGACTCTGCATCGTGACAATGAAATCAAGACAGGAAAAGAAATAAAAGATGTCAAGTATGAAAGATACCTATATGATGAAAAGATGTGCTGTTGCAAAAGTAGGTAGGCTGCCAGGTTGACAAAAGGATAGTTAGTACCTACGATATAATCTGCCATGAAGAATTTAAAGTGGGTAAATTTCAACACTATTCTTAGGACTATTGCTGGAAAATTCCCACACAAAGCATAAACTCTGTACATGAATGAATGCATTCGCCTCCGCGCCTAACTCCCACTTATAAATGCCAGGATTATCTGCACAATACTTTTTATCTCCACCATTGCTCATCTCATGGATTGAAACATCTCATGGCCGGGTTCTATTCGTCCCGCTTTCGCTTGAATCGATTTGCCTGCTTCGGTTGACTACCATACGACCGCCGTCCTTGGACCTTCTTATCTCTGCTCATGCTGGCACCCAGAGTGATATCGACTCGTGGCGGTGTGGAAAATCCAAAACTTTTTGCAACTTTGACGAGGTCGAGCTTATTCACGTCAAACACAGATCGTAGAGAGTGAGAAGCATAGGCGTTGATATATGAACGGTATCCCTCTTTTGCTGATTTATTCAAGTAATAATTTTGCGAGATCACTGGAAATTTAGTATGAGCATCATTTAGTTGACAAGGATTTGGACATGAAACTTACGTTTCTCAACTATTTGAATCGATATGTTAGTAGATTTTTGTAAAAAATTGGAGGGTACAAAACTTACGCTGCGATTGCACATTTATAATCTTCTTCTGAGGAAATTCAAACTCGACGACAGGCACTTTTGCCTCCTTCAGGTGCGTAAGGAAGCCCATTTCAGACGGTTGCAAGAACATCAGACTGCGGCCTTTGGCTTTTGCGCCACGGGCAGTACGACCAACTCGATGAATATAATCGCGCGGATCCTACAGTCGCATCAGTATTGTGAGTACATTTAACAAAGTGAGGTTGGTGACTTACATCAGGAGGGTCATATTGGACCACGTAGTCAATCTCAGGAATATCTAGACCACGCGCAGCAACGTCTGTACAAATCAGAATGCCTCTCTCGCTGTTAACGAACTCAAAGAATGTTGAGGTCCGTTTTTGTTGCTTTTGTTTGCCATGGATTGAAAGAACCTGTAACTTGTTATGAACAATTCTTGCAAGACTGCAAAGGTACTTACCGGAAGATCAATGTAGTTCAGTAACTCCGACTAGATTATGTTAGCATCGAGCCAATATCTCAGGAAATACGAAAAGAACTCACATAGTAGTTGACAGAGTTACAGCTAGAAAGAAAGACGATGATCTTTTTCTTCAGATTCCTTTTCAGGAAAGAGAAAAGAAGCAGAAATCGTTTATCGGGTTCGCACACCACATATCCTTGCTCCAGACGATCGACTGTTGCGTTCTCCATGCGTGGAACGACGTTGATATACAATGGACCAGGCTTGAGCGATATCCGTGCGAGATCCTCCACCTTGGTGGTCTGGGTTGCCGAGAACAAGGAGGTTTGTCGCTCTCCATTACCAAGTATCTTCATTATTTGCTTCATCTCGTCTTCGAACCCGATTTCAAGAATACGATCTGCCTCACTAAACAGACAATCAGCTAGTGTATAAAAAACATATCGCAGGTAGGCCTACTCAATGACCAATTGACGCAAGTTCTTAAACACAAAACCTTTCGTATTTTGTAAATGATCCAGTAAGCGACCAGCTGAGGTATATTAGCTCTCTGCTTCTATCCTTAATTGTTTTTTTTTAAACTTACGAGTCGCGACAAGCAAATTGACTCCCTTCTCCAGCTTTTCGGCCTCTGCTCGTCGATTGGCACCACCCATGACGATACCATGGGTTTGCGAGTGTTTTTCCAGCAGTTGACGAGCGACTCCCCATATTTGCAGGGCCAATTCTCTGCTACCATGTCAGTACCGATCCAGACTCTGTAATCACTTTCAGCGTACCTCGTTGGCGAAAGAATCAAAACTCCGGTCCCGTTTCTAGGTTTGAATTTCAAGCTATGAAGTAACTCGATTGCGGGAATCAACTATATTTCATAATCAGCATAATGCCCTTTTCCATGAAAATAAAGTCCAAGATATGAAGATGTATTTCTTACAAAGGCCAATGTCTTTCCTGACCCAGTTTTTGCAGCACCCAGAACATCGCGACCGGCCATCAACGGCGGAATAGCTCGTTGCTGAATCTCGGTCATCGTCTCAAATCCCATTTCTTTGATTGCATCCAATGTCCGTTCGGAAAGATCGAGCTCTGTGAATTTCGTCGGTAACGAATCGCCGGTTTGAGGTAGCGACAAGGCATTGGCTGATGGCAGATCCTCAAGTTGTTTCTCTTGTTCATCGCCCGTGTCAACTTCGTTCTCCTCGACATCTGGTTCTTGTTTCTTCTGCCCATCTTTATTTTTTAAGCTGTGGTTGGAATGAACATTCTCTGAGGCTTCATTGTCCGTGCGATGAGAGGTCTTTTGTTTCTTGACTTTTTCTGCGACTTCAACGCCAGCAACAGGCGACGAATCGATGGCTTGTTCAGAAACATCAGATCGGCGTTTAGCTTTCTTTGAGCCGTTTTCAGCTTTCGCCATCTTATCGCGGGACATGGATGCGATGGATCAATTAGGACGGCGACTGCTGGTAAGTAATCTGTGCTCTCACTTTGCGAAGTTTCTCCAACCTTTTTTTTTTCGTCGGGCTGTTGCCGTTTATTAGATAAGAGATCACGTGAATAAGCTGATAAGAACACTGCACGTGATCAAATCCAATCCGAATCAGTACTAATCCTGTTACGGCAAAGCTTAGGGCAAGAAGTTAGGGCTTCCAATTTTTCCAGCGTTTGTTCTTATTGAGAGTGGGCATCACTTTTCTTATGGTAGGCAGAAGCTATGAGAAGATGTTTACCAGTTTCCCACAAAACATGAGACTGATTCAAGAAGTTCATGATAAACACATTAAGTTTGATCGATCAATAAACGAAACTAAGTCAGTCCCCATAACTTGGTAGTTGCGAAACGAAATAGAATATCTCAGATTCAGTTTTTCTTCTTATCGTCTTTCTTAATCGACTTCCACTCAAGTCCGAGTCCCGCTAAAAGGCCAACACTAACAAGGCCAAGCGCAATAAAGAATACATCCTTGATAGCAGAATTGTACGCCAATAGGACCTGAGGTTGATATTCGACTGGCACTAAACCCGTGAGACCAGTGGCGCCATTTTGTTTAGCTAGAGCTGGGTTAAAATTTGGGATAGTTTGCGTAAGTTTGTTTGTTAACTTGTCCAAGAACACATTCTGAGAGATAGACAAGAAAATGATGCCACCAAGCATCTGTACGTAGTTCAGCAGTACCAGGGCCGCAGGAACAAACGGTTTCTCAACTACCGTCTGCAGGGCAATAAAAGGAGGTTGGAATGCCATACCAACACCAATTCCGTATATTATTTGATAAGTTATCCATTGTGCTGCAGGCGTATTGGCTTCAAATGTGGCCATCAATCCTACTCCGGTCACACTTAGCGCACTGCCGACAAGCAATGCTGGATTGAAATAACCGATTTTAGATGTAAAGGGCCCACTTGCCAGTGCGCAGGTGGACATGCTTAACGTAGTAGGTAGATACATCAAAGCCGACTTAAGGGTGTTGGCTCCACGAACTGCTTGGAAGTAGACGGGGATCTACCTAGTCATTAGCACCCGGGGACCCTGCGAAAATGATATAAAATTAAACTTGACAGAACTTACATAATTTGCAAAGATCCACAAGGCTGCAAAGTTGCAAAAGCCAACTACACAGCTGAAGGCAACATTTCGCTGTCGTAGAATTGGCAAGGAAATCATGCTATTACTGCCCCCCTTATGCTCAACCACAAAGAAAAGGACGGCAAGAACACCAGTTACGGTGAGTAGGAGAACAATCCTCCAGTTTGACCAAGCGTAGGTTGTACCAGCCCATTGCAAACCCAAGATCAAGCAAATTGTCATTGGTAGCTCTGTCGCTAGCCCATACCAGTCAAGCCGCTTCAGCCTTTGAGTGGTAGTAAGATCTTTGTCATCCATATTCTGGCGCAGATGACCAACACTTAGAGACACGCCTAATGCAACAGCACTTCCAAGACCAAAAATAGTCCAGAAATTGACCCTCCAGTTGTCAGCATAGGCGATTGATCCGCTAATCAACGGTCCAAAAGCAAGTGCTGCGCACTCTATAGCGCCGCAGATCCCGAATATGATAGGCTGAGTCTTGAGTGGGACAGTATGTGCAAGAATTCTATGCCAAAATTTAGTAGCTATATTCTCTGCCAGAGGAACAGCCTATTTTCATCATGCTGGCTGGATACTTACATGTACATGCCGGAGTTAATTCCTGCAGCACCTAGGCCACTCACGGCGCGGCCAAGAATAAAGGCAGTTGAAGTTAGTGAGGCAGCAGTAAGAATAGATCCGGCGACGAAAATAATGAAAGAGAGAACGTAAAGCGTTTTCATGGAGTAGAACGTATACAATCGACCCATGACCAAGATAGGCGCGCACAAAGTCAGCAAGCTTGACAAGCGAAATTAGCTTAAATTACTGAAAGAATGCAATTCTTGTTATTTCGGATTACTTACTATGTTGTTTGGTACCATCCAATATCTTGCAGAGCGTCAAAGTAGTCGGTGAGAATCACCAGAAGGGTGCCGATGCAACTGCTGTCCTGTAATAATACCTTTTTAGTACTCTCTATCACAAATACCAATATGCGTGATACCGTCCAGCTGAGGGATCGAGAGACACTTACAAATCCAATCGTGAAATTACCAAGGAAGAGACATGATAACAGAACTATCAATTGACCGCCCTTGAGACTGGGGGTATCTTGAGAGTCTTGATCAGATGCTGTTTTCTGGGTAGGATCGACGTCCTGTGGTGGCTGCGCAACAGACGCTTCCTCAGTGGCAGGGGACTGCAGCTGGAGATCACCATTATACGACCTGTTGATTTCCATCAACTCCATAACTGTAGGTGATTATCTAATTGAGATACTCGTAGCAACAGCAGGGGTTAATATTTGATCGGGTACGTATAGCCTTTGCTGCCAACATTGTACATATTAGAATTATAGACAATATATAAGTACATGGAGAAATAAATAAAAAGATGAATAAAATCCCGCTGCCTAGAGAACGTACAATCACATAGTCTCGCTCGGGATTTGGTTATGACATAACCAACATTTGGAAGGGATTAGGGAATCCATCCAATTCGCTACCAAGTCGGAGTACCCAAAGCTTGTTGGCGGAGGCTTTTTATACCCTAACCCCGAGACATATACGCATTAGAAGACATTCATATATCATAAGAAAAATACGACAGGGCCATCGGCGCCAATAGGAATCGAACCTATACTGTAACATATATCCGCGCATCATATAGACCGTAAGTCTCAGGTTCTTCTAAAATGTCCAAGTTTTTGTCACCTCTAGATACTGATGTACTGAGTAAATCACTCTGGGAAGTGGCTGTTAACCGAGTGAAAAGACCGGGTTTGTGACATCTATAAATCAATTTCGCTTTATTGAATGCTTTAGAACCCGTAGCTTTGTCATGATCAGCGTTCTGGATTTTTTCATTATAAGAGACATTGTAAAACTGACTATTATAGTCTCATCTTCATGTCTTTTGATTCCCACTTGTTGCGTGATATTGGAGTGTGTATTCCAAAAGGAAAGGATCTTAGTTCTCCGCCACAGACACGGGCGAGAACTTCATCCAATTCCACAATGGTACTGGTTAATCCTTTACTTTAAAGGTCCATTGAACGTTCTATCTTCTCCATCCCAGCCAATTAACGGCCAACCTGGAGGTAAAGATGAGTATATCGGGAGAGAATATTGTCCTTTGCAATCACTCTCGGAGCACGCTGGTAAATCACACATTCCATAAATATTGCAATAGCAATCTGCGGCGGACGGGCAATATACCGGGTTTTTACCAAAGATCACTAAGTAATGATTAATTGCGGTCAATTTGAAGTCGGGAAATTATTGTAGTACTTACTATGCCAAGAATATTCGAAGAAACGCCCACTTAATTCATCTTGGTAAGGTGTTGCCAATAACCAGTCGCGAAATCGGATATAATCTTCCTTGGGCCGCTTTTGAATGACTTCTTTCGTCACTGCAAATTGTGCACAGCAGCTGACTCCGATTTCCTCCGGAACTGGATAATCCGGTAATAGCTCCTCAAATACTTGACGGAATATTTCACCGGTGGCCTGGTCGTTATGTTCTTCACTGGTGGCCTCATCTTCGAAGGGATGAATTGCTGCTGGACAACCAAGTGTCCATACACAGCGCAAATTGACGTAACCTTCCTTCTGCAAATAAGAGAATTGAAAGTCATGGAGCAAAGGATAGCCATCGTAGTCGGGATTGTCATTGTGCCACTGAAATCTTTCGGCGTGGAGGAATAGTGTATTGTTTGGTAATGTTTCGTAGCGATCAATAATGTAGCTGTAGTTTCAATTAATATGACATGAAAAATTGAATCCCAATACTGACATGAAAGAATTAAGTCACATACGATAAATACACCATAGCTTCGTGACCTTTATTCTGCCGAACTGTCAGGGGTGCAGAAGAGTCATCGACAACATAGACATTGGCTTTCCAGAACGGAAAGTATGTCGTGTACCACGAAGTGTCTTGTTGCTTCAAACTTGCAACTACCAGTTCAACGTCGCCATCATAATCCTCCAGAGTCTCCGTAAGCTTCAGGTCGCTGCTGCCACCATCAAGTGACTCGCTCAATGAGGCTGATATTGATTTGAATGTCAGAAATCGAGTGATATCACTTTTTCCCGAATAATCGAAATAGAAGAATATCATGAACAATAGTATTATCGTGCTTCCGAGAGCGATGACTCCTAATTTTGCAATTCGCGATGCGTTCCATTCTGGAGAGGGCATTCTATTTGTTCTTTTCTATTGAGTGGGGAAAGTGTAGGATAGAAAACAAGAAGACGTGGTGTCAGATTGCAAAATATACGATCTCCATTGCCGAACGTATTTATTACAAGCAAAGGGATTTGATTGTAATACAGTGAAATCGACTCAATTAGTGTCCAATCAAGGAAACCAGGCTATTTAAGAGCTGCAGCGCCATTGCATGAGGACATGAGTCGACAAGTTCGAGCAATGCGGTAATTAAGCAGGGTTAGGCATGTTGCCGCTGTGTGAGGCGGTTAATTGATAACTACCAAACCCCCTACAGTAGTGTCTGCTATTCTTAGTTTGATCGTCCAGGGTGCCCTACCTAGGTAGGTCTTTATTGCGACGATCTCATAGTGAGATGAGATTTCGGACCATTTCTCATATGCATTCCTCCCTCCTTTTTGTTTCAAGCTCCCAACATGATCCACATGTTTTAAATGTCAGACTACCATCGCTGGCCACTATTCTCGAAGTGGGCTACAGCAATCACACACGGCACGGTCGCGATTTTTGTGACCATTTCAAGGCTCTCCATTGTCCCAACCGACAGGGATCCTCGTAAGCTAGTTGAATATTGGCTAACTCATAGAGGCTAACCTATTCCTTTCCAAACAAAGAAGGTCCAACATGATAGGCTGGCGGCATTTTTCATTCACCATGCATCAAAGAACTTAGCCGCTATTTCATTGTTCAAATGGTTGTATTGTTGGCAAGATTTGGAATTGACCCCAGTTCAGTTCATACATAACGTCTTCTCAGCTCCTCAGGCCGGATTCATGACTCGTCCGACGGTGTCTCTTTTTAGGGGAGTGAGAGACTGGGCAGCACTCGTGCCTATGATAGAGCTTGGTCAAATCCAGTTGGACATGACACAGTCAAAATACTCACGAGTGGGTTCGCATCTGTGAAGACCCTGCTCTGCTGTATTATAAAAATAGCAATACATACATGGCCCTGTTCGACCACCGCTAAACAAGTTGGAATTGCCTTCCGGCTCTCTTAATTCTTTCCAAGATTTGATATCAGCGGGATACTTCAAGCTGGCTTCGTAATACATCTAGTCCACCTTCGCGTTCTGCAAAATTTAGCTCGTTGCAGCTCCAGGTATGAGGAAATATTATTTGACCGGCAAGTTATGTGGTCTGGAATGGATTTACCGCCAAACGTCCCTTATCGTTTACATCTGGATCCTACTGCATATTTCACATCCAGCATTTGCTGTAGGACAATCCACATGCTTCAATCAAGACGGGTCACCTAGTGATAATACTCCTTGTACAATCGGCGCGAACAACACCTTCTGCTGCAGCGATGGCTACTACTGTCTGTCAAATGGAATATGCGAATGGCAGAACGGGACTTTTTGGCAAGGGACCTGCACAGACAAAAGCTGTAAGAATAAAACCCTATTCGATTGAAACATATGCTACATCTGAAAAAAACCTCTAAAAAATATTCACGCATGTTATTGAAGGGGAATCTGCGGATTGCGCAGATTTCTGTGATGCGCAGGTCGACTTGCAGTTACTTGAGTGTTCGACATCGAGTGGAACATTCTGCTGTGGACCTGATAATTGCTGCAATGGACAATCATCTGGCATTCTGACACTGGGTCAAGTTTCCACCATCGGTTTTATCACAAACGGCATTCTTACGCCCATGACACCGTCATCAACCACTGCGAGTACTGCCACAGGAACAACAGCCCAGGGTTCACCCACAAAGGCCTTCGTGACAACGTCTTATCTTCAGTCAGAGCAACCAAAAAGCACCGCAACTGTCCCTGCGCAGGGAACCACTATAGCCCCCTCAACTCCGGCCACGGCAAACCATCCAAATATCCCAGCGATTGTTGGGGCAACGATAGGGGGGATTGCTGCTTTGGTATGTCTGGCTTGCACGGGATACTGCCTTAGCCAGAGAAGACGAAGAAAGCAGCAGGGTGTAGAAGATATGAAATATCCAAATACAATTCTCAGCCAAACACCATTCCTCAATCCGGGGTCACAATATCATCAAGCAAACGATGATTGGGGAAATAAGGCTGGACAGATTCCAGAAGGCCATGAGTTATACGAGAATGCGAGAATATATGAAATGCCGGGTGATCAGTAGTGAATTTGGCGGTTAATAAAGCTTTTTTAAATGATACCTACCTTTCTATGATTGGGATACCTAGGAACATCTTTCTTTTTTGGTTAATGGAATAAGAGGCAAATAAATAGACTCCAAATATACTGCCAAGTCATATTTATAATTACTATAGTCGATCTTATTGCTATCACACTACACAAGATCAAATGTAATAAGGACCTGGGAGCCTTCTCGGAGCGCAAAATTATAAGCAAGAATTGACCATATATCTCCCACTTTCGTCTACTAAATAAGTGCAAATACTCAGGGGGCCAACTCGCGACAAACTTGTTAAGGTTACTGGCCGGTAGTTACTTATGTTATTTGACCTTCAAGGTACCTATTCTAATAACAGGAACTTCAACAACGTGCAAATGACAATCTTAGAACAAGAGGTCAAATTATCATTATGTTCTTCCGGAGGATAGTACTGAAGCCCACTTCATCCTCTTCTTCTGATCCAGACTGTTCAGGCCATCCTAAGAGCTTCCACAAATCTATGGATGAGATTTCCCATGAGACACTCTTCATCTTGTCCCTAATATCATCTCCAAGACTTCTCTCGATGAAATCAGCGACGATTTTTCGAAGGGAAGGAATCTCTCGCAATCTGGCGTCGGTAATTGATATTGTCTCAACAAGTGGCTTGCGGACCACAGACTCGATACAGCACCCATCCACCAAGAGCCGCGTATCAAGTTTTATGACTTCGAGGTTTGTGCAGTATTGCTTGATGGTTTCAATCGTCTGGCGGCTCGTGGCCTTCATAACCAGGTTTGATTGCTTCACGGTAAAGGACGGAAAGCTTAGACGAATAGATTCGATGAATGCTGCGTTGACTTGGCCAATCTCTTTGAAGAAAACAGCTACTGCTTTTCGCGGTTGCTGAGTCAAGTCAAAGATATTTCGACCATAAAGCAGGGAACGCGACTCTTCATGTATTTTTTTGTTCACGTACAAAATACTGACGACTATGTTGTCCTGCTTCTTCTTTGCCAGAGGCTTTATTGCATCATCAGAGATAAGAAACTGCTCATATATCTGGTTGCGAAGTTCTCCAGGTAAAGAGAGGAAGCCCGCCATAATAGAAGACTTTGATATCAACTGATTGTGTGATGATGGCTCGCTCAGGTTGGATTCTCTTGAAGTGTACAAGAGAGATACAAAGAGTGAGTGGGTGCTAATCTCGAGAGTCCGGAGACAGCTATATATACTGGTTTATTTTCTTGACAAGCCTAGCTCATCGAATATTTTGACGGTAAATGCCGTTAGTTTTTGATCCAACCACGTAATTTTGTAGTGTTTTTACGGAAGAATCCGTCTTTTTGGAGTTATGAAAGATTCATAGATGGCTTTGCACTTATAGATGTGAGCTCATGATGTCAGATGGAGAAAAGAAGGGAGAAAGCCGTCGGGAAATTCCTTTGTTCGATGCATCTAGAAGGCCCAGATGCAGTTTTCCATTACCGAATCATGAATTTCTTCAAGATCTCGCCCAGCTCTTCCGCTCTGATGTTAGAGCTTAACATTATATTTCAAAACCATTAGCAATCAAGAAATGATCTCTATTTAAAATATCTCTTGAGGTACCTCGCAAGCATTCTATTCAACAAAGTTTCCTCTCTGTCGGGCGAGTCGAAAGATTCAGTGGCTCGCCTTCTTTCCATCAATGTTCTAAAAGGCATTGAATTTAGTGGCCACAGTTCAATGTATACTTCACAATATAATTAGATTGTTTCTCACAAGGACCATCCAACCGTACTATGGCGCAAAATTGTGACAACTTTCTGTAAATATGCATGATTCAAGGGCTATCTTCTATAAAGCTATTTTCAACATGAAAGTCACCGTCTATGGTCATTGATATTCGAGAAAATCTCACGTCATTTCGGAATCAATCAATCATGTTCCGGGTACAGTGTTTCCCACGAAGCTCTTCGGTTCTTTTTATACCGAAGGGACGAGAGATTGCGGCGATCTTCTCCACAAATAGGCATATAACACTCTATCCGTATACTGCATATCGTCATCAGATCTTCACACAATGCGGGGAAGCTACCGATTTTCGGTATGTTTATTGTCTTGAATATGGATAATTCAAGTGCCGGCGTCTCCGCAGCGTTGGATATTACAAATTCTTGAATAACCCCATATTACAGATAGGGATAACGGTAATTGTAGGCGAGGATTCTTTTTTCACAGACTCTTTTGTGTATAAATAGAGAATGATCCAACTTCAATCAAAAGACAACCTAGGAGGTTGATGACTATTTGAATTATCTGAAACTACGACAGATTACTTAAACATGGCTCTTAATTTCTTTTTGTCATTCGCGCTATTCACGAAATTCATACCAGTGACATTTGCAATACCGTACTCGGAATACATTCTGGCTCCATCAGAAAGAAATTTGTCTCCGGTAAATGTTTACAGGATCAACGGCACAGTACAAAATGCAGAAGCGTTGACCTCCGGACGCAGTGGGATTGCTATACTTTTGGCAAACTCGACCATCACATATGATTACGGCAAGAATATTGGAGGCATTGCTTCTTTCACTGTTAGTAGCGTTGACTCCAGCAGCAGTGGAGAATTTGTCGGGATCAGTTTTTCTGAGTCTTCACTCTGGATATCACCGTTCGGTAGCGATGCTACTGGCAATTCTGGTATTGATGAAATAATTTGGTTCCACGTCACAAAGTCAGGTAAATATTCGCTTGATTTTGCCCGTAATCGCGGTGGTTTTCGCTATCTAAACCTATATCACAACTCGAGTGGTATTGTCAGTTTGAGCAACTTGAACACGTACTACAATGCTGCCCCGACATTGCAAAATTACACTGGTTATTTTCACGCAGATGGAGACGAAAAACTCAATCGTGTGTGGTATGCATCAGCGTATACAGATCAACTCTGCACCATCCCCTCCGATCAGGGAAATAGTCTCGGAGCTGTTGATTTGAACGGTTTCGATTACTGGTACTCGAATAGTACTTTAACTAGTGGCGCCACTGCTGTCGTCGACGGGGCAAAACGCGATAAACTTATATGGCCTGGTGATTTTGGCATATCTGTGCCAGCAATTTTTCTGTCAACGAACGAGGTAGATTCCATAAAATTGTCACTATCCCAGCTTTTCTCGGAACAAAATAAAACAACAGGGGCAATGCCATACGCTGCAAGTCCTATTGTCATGAAACCGCCGGTACCCCTTGTGTCGGGTATAGCATCAGCTTTTTCTTTTACTTATAGCTTGCATGGGCTACTTGGCCTATACAACTATTACAAATTTACAGGTGATAGGAGCTTTGTGAATGAACATTGGGATCGATTCAAGTCTGGAATGGCATATGCATTAAGTTTTGTGGATGATACAGGACTAGCAAACATCCCAGTCAACAACCCTGACTGGTTACGAAATGATATGGAATATCACAACATTGAGGTATGAATGGAATTTCAAACAGCTTGGATATGTATTGATTGAGTTTCGGCAGGCGAATGCGATCTTAAACTATGCCTTGAAAGCAGGTATAGCTTTGGCAGAAGCGATATCTGACAGCTCAGTCATAGCTCCGTGGAAAGCTGCGATAGGAAACATCGAGATTGCCGCAAATAAGCTCTTGTGGGACTCCGCGCGAGGTTTATACAAGGATAACGAAAACTCTACGATTTACCCCCAGGATGGAAATTCATGGGCGATAATATCCGGTATTGCGAACAGTACCACAGCAGTGGCAATCTCAAATAACCTTAAATCTCGTTGGGGCCCTTATGGCGCTCCAGCTCCAGAAGCTGGGACAACAATATCTCCATTCATTAGCGGGTTTGAATTGCAGGCACATTTCCTAGCTGGACAACCTCAAAATGCGGTCGATCTCATCAGAAGTATGTGGGCAGACTTTATGCTAGATGATCCACGCATGACGAATTCAACCTTTATAGAAGGTTATGATGTCTCTGGGGCACTTCACTATCCGGCATATTCAGACGACGCACGTGTCAGCCATGCACATGGTTGGTCAACAGGTCCATTGTATGCTCTAAGCTCTTATCTCGTGGGATTGCAAGTCTTGAACTCTACACACTGGGTAGTATACCCTCGAAGCGTGGATTTGTCCAAATATGAAGCTGGGTTCGATTTACAATACGGCAAGTTCGCAGCTTCGTGGGAAACTCATAACGCAACTGGCAGATCACGCACGACCTACACACTGTCTACCCCTCAAGGAACAGTAGGCAGTATCATATTAGATGTTTCACCATACGACGCTCATATCACAGTCACTGGAACACTGAAAAAACAGATGTGGGACAAACATGTGCAAGGATGGACTGGGGGTGCCAATCCACGGGGGATCAGTTTTTGGGGTCCACAAGATTCAACTAATGGAACTGTAGAGGTTTCTGGGGTTTCTGGAGGGGATTATACGATTGTTATCCAACAAGTTTGAGGGACTCGCAGCTTATTCGCTACCTAAGGGAATAGAATGCTGAATCGACCTTCTATGAAATACCTTTCAAGAAAAGTATTTAACTATTTGATTCCCTTGCTCCTTCGAAGCAGACCCCTTGACTTCACTATATTAAAATAAGCAATATCCGCCGTCAACGAGAATATCGGTGCCGGTTGTGAAGCTAGAAGCATCTGATGCCAGATACAAATAAGCGCCTTTTAACTCATTTGGGTTTCCGATACGTCTGACATAAATTATGTAATCAGACACAATTAAGAATTCTCAAAGCTTAGGTTGAAAAACGTACCGCATCGGTGCTTTTTCTCCGAGAAAGACCTTGGTTTCATCACTACATTCTCCCGTCAAACCACTGTCGATGTAGCCAGGAGACACTGTGTTAACCCGCGCGAAACCAGCCCATTCGACTGCAAGCGATTTACCTGGCAGACAATATAAGAAAATAAACATGACATGATCACAAGCATAGGGAATCATCCTACACAGATGTATCACGCCAGCTTTTGATGTATTGTAAGCAGCTTGAAGATGGGGCACATTGACGATATGTCCACTCATACTTGCTGTCGCAATAAAACTTCCGGCACTATAACCATCCAGCTTTGTTCCATGTACAGTGGTCTTTTCAGTTGCTTGACGGCGGAAATGTCGCCCTGCTGACAGTGCACAGTAGTAGACAGAATCTAAGTTAGTGCATAATACTTCGCGGTAATGTTGAGTCGTGCTATCTATAGCTTCAACTTCACCCCATGCAATTCCGCTATTCGCAATAAAAACATCAAGGCGTCCATTGAATTCGCGGACGATGTTATCAATGACCAATTTCACCTCAGCCTCTTTTGTGACATCAAGTTGATAAGCTTCGCCTAGGTAAAAGTGGTTCCATTGTTAGGTATCGATGAGAACCATTTGACCTAGATTTATACACACTTTGAACATGATATTTTTCTGAAATATTTCTCGCGGCGATTTTTGCGGAATTGTTCTTGTTGTAGAGAAGAGCAACATTAGCTCCAGCTTCAGCAAGAATTTCTGCAATTGCAAAGCCAATTCCTGTAATGGCTACACCGGAGACGATGGCAGTTCGGCCTCGGAGAGAAAACAGTGACAGTCCCTGTTGAGCGTGGAGTTGGCTTTCCATACTGATTCGATCCAAGTATTAGGCGTCAGAATGGGGTTTTAGTCCAAGCAAAGAACACTAAAACACCGTCTTTACCTACAACCGCTGGAAACTGCCCTTGCGCTATCTAATCACCTTTGGAAATGGACTTTTGAAAATGAAATGTGGATAAATAATTTATTGAGGGGCCAACCCCGCAATACCGTCGTCATTCTTGAAGTTTGAGATGAACCACAATTACCTATGATTTGGCAACAGTACCATAATTATGAAAATACAGAACGCCATTTGAGATTGAGACCAGGACCGGTAGAAGATACGTAGTACGTGTTATTTTCAATTTTCATATGCCATCCATGGGGTTTTATTGCGCAGTGACTCCCTCCAGGTCAGCGGAGTCGTCGAACTCACCCTGCCAGTGGTAAATGCTACCGGTAATGAATGCTTTGAAGGTAATTCAGTAGCCATGGCGCAAGAACCATTATTCAGAAGTCTTGAGTACAACGTGGGCTTTGAGGAAGCTTTTAGGAGGGCCGAAGACCACGCGTTGCTATGTACATCTGTGCGCATCCAAAAAGGAAGCTCATGTTGATGAATGCGACCCTACAAAGCACCAAATCGAAATCCCACAGTAAGGAGAGAGATCATTGGCCCATTACTGTAAGTTAATTCCCGGCAGTGAACCAAAACGCCGACTGCAAGCTAAACTTCAAAATTCGCACCTCACCACGCCGATACATCGTCACAGGATGTTAGGTTCTCCGGCCAGCTTGAGGATTTTGGCTATGTAGCATCACCAATATTTGTGGTAAGGCAGATATGAATTTCCTGTGTAATGCTGCCCATATTCTTCCAGTAGAAAAAACCCTGAGTTCATATACATAGCTAGTTACACTCAAACTCTCTACTCTCCGGATGATACTTTTTCTTGGGGCGGGATCGGCGTGTTCGGCGTGTTCGATCTGCATTTCGGAAGGCCCCCAATTGACATATTGTCGAATGCATTTGCTCGAATCTCGCTTACAATCTCTGATTATTCCGTGGAGAAAACTATTGCTTTCAAATATGGTTTTTGCTACCGTTACCTCAACCCCTAACTTTGAAGGAATAATGCGCTCAGTCAATCAGCTATATAAAGGACTCATCTGCACGAAGCCGTAACAAGTTTACATTGATTACTCAAAAATTCAGAGGTCAATTGATTCATGAAATTACCACGATATCCCAGTCACGTCAGTGAAACGAATGATAGAATAAAGCATCCATCAGTTCCGCCAAAATGAGAATAGCGTCAGCACCCATCCTGGCATTTTTCTGCCTACAAAAAGCTATAGCCTTTCGTCATTTGAGTCTTGAGGCAGAGGCTGGAGTGCATGTCATCTACTCGTACTCAGGAACAAGTCCTCCAGCGGAGCTTGTTTCATTAATTGAACAAGGTCTTGTCGGCGGCGTCATCCTCTTTGGAGGGAACATCGATGATAATCTTCCGGCCACAATCAAAACATGGCAGACAGCATATGCTAATAGTTCAGCATATATTGGAGCCCCCCTTTTGATTATGACAGATCAAGAGGGAGGGGAAGTTCGTCGGCTACCGGGAGGACCGACTAGTTCTGAAAAACAGATTGGAGAGTCATCTAATCCTGAGCAAGCTGCATCCGAAGCAGGCTCGCAGGCGGCAGAAGCATTGAAGGCATATAACATGAATACAAATTTGGCGCCTGTATTAGACGTTTTCCGTACGCCAGGTGACTTTGATGACGAGTTCCAGAGATCTTATAGCGACAATGCAACTGTTGCTGGTATTTGTGGCGCTGCATTCACAACCGCACAGCAAGCAGCAGGGTACATTGCCACTGCTAAGCATTTTCCTGGATTGGGAAGCGCATCTGCAAGTCAGAATACGGATGAAGTACCTGTTACTCTCAATGTCACTCTGAACGAAATCAGAGCAATCGACGAATTGCCGTATCACAACGCAATTGCGGCTGGTATTGATATGGTTATGCCGTCTTGGGCTATATACCCTGCTTTCGATGACCAGTATCCGTCTGGTTTGAGCGAGAAGTGGTTAAAGCAGGAACTTCGTGGTAGATTGGGTTTCAATGGAGTGACTATAAGTGATGCAATTGAGGCCGGTGCCTTGACAGCTTTTGGCTCGCATCCAGAACGAGCGGTGTTGGCAACTACAGCCGGAATGGACATCATTCTTGCTTCTGCTCAAAACGTGACTCAGGGCCAAACAGTCGTGAATGGTCTTATAGAAGCACTGAACTCTGGCAAGCTTGACCCCAAAGACTTCACGGCCGCCACAAAAAGAATTCTGGATCTTCGTAAGAGGATCCAGGTTTGAAAGAAGTATGCCTGTGCAGTGCGAGCTACTCCAGGTACAGTTCCTTATCTCAGTTTCCCAACACAATATCATTCTCATTTCTGCATTTCATATGGATCTGGGCTCTTTAGTTTATATCACTCTTCAAGTAAATTTGCTTTTGAATAAAATATCTGAGCATAAGATATATTTAAGTCCATTTGGTGTATCAAATTCCTATCAATATTTTGGGCTTCAGTCAGAGATGGCATGAGATAAGATTGTAGAACATCGCGGGACTCCATTCTCTCTGCCAATTGCTACAGCTTTATCCAATTTATCCTGACATACCCATTTGATCGGACCGGGGGGTATCTTCCCGATATTAGAAGGATCATTCCAACTGGTCTCGGCACAAAGCTCTTGGGCTACTGAGGGTAGCATTGCATGTTGATAATCAAACTCTCCACCAAATACTTTGGGTATATCCTCTAGGTCGATGTCTTTCTTCAGACATTTCAGAACATCCTCGGGAGACACAATAATCAGCTTCTCAGCAGTCACAGGATCAACGAATTTTTTGATTATGCCCCATATCATGTTGTAGTATGATGGAGCATTAAGAACCTTGAAGAGTTCGTCAGATCTAGGCTTGGAAATGAAGTAGGTAGGAAAGTTGGACTGTTGCATACATATATGCGATCTACGACTTCTGGATAATTGATAGCCAACAGACGGCTGATGTCTTGTGCGTAGTTCCGCAAATCCCACACCTGTTTGAGGCTCAGACTGGCGATATTGACCAGGTATATGCATCTCGATATGTTTTTTCGACCTTCGGATCCTTCTGGCCGTAACTTGGAGCACAATGGGAAGATAAAACGAGTAACGTGGTCGTGATATATTAAGGCGCGCTGGGCGCTGTTCATGGAGATTGCTAAATGAGTGCTTTCGTGGCTTTCTGTACGCGCAGAATTGATTTCTGTGGCGTTTCGGGTTGAAGATCGTAATTTCTCATATGATTTGATTGCTGCGTTGTCCAGGTTGCTCACGTCAAAGATGAAAATAGGAAGCCCACTTTTATTGAACCGGCCAGACCAGTGGGGATACTGGGCTCAGTTAGCAGGTGTCTTCCTGTCAAAAACAATCGATGGGCTTTTCATGTAACCTAAAAACTTACAATTGCTCTTAATTCCTCGAATACATTCACATCAATTTCATCATATAACTCGGCAATGCGGTTGTCGTGATGCGCCTTCAAGGATTCTTTGTACTGCTTTAAAGCAGCTTGCACATCTAGACTGCGCGCGTTCAAAAATCGACTTAAGCTTAATTAGTACTGATTCTGATTGCCCAGGTGGATTGCATGTTAGACGTACAGAAAAGTCGGTTCGTCGTTCAGACCGTAATTTCGATCGCCAGCTTTGAGCTCTTGCGGATTGCTAAGCAGACCATCTTTGGCACAGCATTCAACGAATTCTTGCAAAGCCGCGGCTTGGAGGTCGAAATTTCGAACACTCTGCATATTCATCACCTTCAAGCTTCTCGATTGCTATATAGACTGAAGGTTGTCAACAGCAAGTGCGGAAGAACCGCTTGGAATTGCGGTGAACCGTCTTAACTTACAACCTGGAGGGTCCCACAATTACTTACTGTATGTGTGTGTGGCTCTGCAGCGGCTCGAAGTGGGATGGCTCGAATCCTTCTGCACAGCTAGCCAACTAGCCAAACAACATGCAGGAATATAACTACCTCCAGGACGTGCTGTGATGATAGTGAAGAGCAAACAAATTTATGAAGAAACTCGCATTCACAAATCTCGGTACGTATCGAAGCAATACTTTATGTAGCCTGAGTGAGTAGTTTGGACAATGGTAGAATTTGTAGGAGATAGGAAAGGGTCTTTCCAAGCATGGCTCCTTTATTGTGTCGTAGAGGTATCATTTCTAGTAGACAAATTGTATTTTTCCTTGGCCTCGGTCGTGATCCAATGGGAGTATTTATAGTTCTATGGTTAGGTGGTTAGGTAGTATTGGTTCAGATACACTGATGATAGTTACCATAACTTAAGGGAAACCTTTACTCTCTGGTAAATCATCACAGTATGATAGTGTACTGACGGAATGTGATTATCAATTCATTCAATGCTCAATCCGCTTGACTTTTCGAAACATGTTCCGACAGGTCCAATTCACTTGCGATGCAGAAACACAAAACAAGCCAACCCGACCACGGCCGTGATGATGCCTTTGAAAATATTAGCAACAAAACAAGTAGCTAACATCCTCCAACGGCTGTCTAGATGAATGTACGCACCAAACGTGAAGTTCATATAGTAGTAGCCTACCCTCTGGACTAGACCTCCGGAAAGGAGAGGACCCGCCAGCAGGCCTATGTTCCAGCTCAAGTTGGTCAGCGAATACGCTCGAGAATATCCGCCGTTGGTCCCAAATAAACCCGGATTTTCATTCTGAATCTCTCGGACAACGTCTGATGATTTCAGTTTAGTATGATACAAGGTGCTCAGACACATGTTCATCCCGAGTTTCACTTACGTGTCATTTCAAGGATACCTGTGCCAAGAGTAAGGCTTCGGGCAAATCCAAGGACAAGAAGAGTCATCGAATACACAATCTGGCCCCTATGGCCTGCACCGACAATAGAGAGACCATCTTTCCCAGCAGTGCCGAGTAGCCAAAGCAGGAACCCTGTCAAAAGATAGCCTATTCCGGTTGCAATCTTCGTACCATATCGGTCTTTCAGTGCGCCCATCGGTGTGGCCAGGAACAGTTGAGGAATTTGAACTAAGAAGAACATAAGACTAGTTCGAGCGGTATCCCATCCAAAGTCACTAATAACGTGTAATGGTAGCGTGGTATCTAGGCTGGTCACGACGAAAGCACTTGCCATGTGACAGGCCATCGCAGTCAAGGCACGTGGGTGTGAGAGCATGACTCCATAGAAGTTGCGTGGTTGATCTGTCTCTTGAAACTCAATTTCTTGGGAAGATATTGTGGTCGATTCCACTGAATTGTTCGACTGGGACTGAAGAAGACCAGTTGTTTCATCCGAAACGTGGAACGAACTGCATTCTGAGATTACCTCCTCATCTACACCATCTGACGCTAAAGAAAGGTCTCTCTCGGAGTACGCAACCGGGTTGGAAGACTTTTGGTCGATAATTGTCGACACCTTGGGCTTTTCAATAATAAGCAAACGCATTAACATATCAACCACCAAGACTGCAATGGCAGTGGACCACGTTGGCCAGTAGCCTACAAGTCGCAGCGACCACCCAGAGACCATCGGTCCGACAAGTAACCCAGAATTGAACAAAGCAGAGATAGCGCCCAACGTTTTTGCGCTATTTTCAGAACCGACAGTGTCGGCCAGTGTTGCGAGGCCAATGATCCATGCCGCGTTCCCACCAATAGCAAGAATGATACGGCCACAGACGAGAACAGTCACTTTATATCATGATTAGTATTGTTTCGCAGAATTTCAGCGGGTTTCCTGGTGCATTCAGCTTAAAATCGTACCAGATGGCGCCGCAGCAACGATCGTTGTGCCCACTAGTTCACAGAACAAAGATACCAGCAGTGGACCTTTTCGGGAAGTGATTCGATCTGCAAAATGACCAGTGATCGGTCCAACAATGACACATACGAAAGCATGCACCGATAGGACCAGAGAGGTGATATATTGAGCGTCGGACCTGTCGACATTCAGGCGCTGTTCTAGCATGTAGTCTAAAATTGGGACAATGAAACTGAATAAAAAGTTCTCTGAGTAGATGTCAGTTGTTCCTTCGGTGATCGGGACGAGAGATATTTGAATTAAAGGCACCTGTAAAAAGAGCGCAGGCAATGCATGCTATGACTAGAAAATTTGAGGAACGCCATCGATATCCGGGCTGCTGCCTGCCAGAAAGTGCTGTCATGGCTGATATGTCACTCCCCCGTGGGAAGAAATGAAAGCAATCAAATAAACCACGAGAGGGCAACAAAAGATTTTTAGATATTCCAAGCTGATTAGAAAAGAGCAGAAGAGCAGAAATGGAGTGTTTTATCCGGAGGTCAGAAATGAAATGTCCGAGTCGACTGCATATTCCGAGCTAGCGATATCGGTAGGTCAATCCATTTGCTTGAGGCTACTGCAGCTAGGCTAGCTCATTGTAAAGCTATGCACGGTGGGCATATTAGTTCCAGCTTTTTTCCGGAGTATCCCAGTGCGACACTTAGATCCTCTCTCAAGAAAATTGCATTTCGTTTCTCCATTAGCTCTGCGCTGCATTCATTATGCCCCAGCTCACTAGTAGCTTGATGGCCCCAGAAAAACTCATTTGAGAAGAATACGAATATGATCAATATATAATTAGCTTGATTTTGTTAGTGTTATGTGAGCAAAAGATTCTTAGTCCCGAATTTTTTTAAAGCAACGGATGGCTGGTTCTGACTCATGCCCTGAACTTCACGCCCTTTCTTTGAAATTGGTCCGATGACGCAGGCAGCATATTCGCGATGGTGGTAGTGAACAAATTGCCGAGTACCCAAATTTTTGACTGCCTTGCATCATGCATGAACCCCTAAATAGTAGTAAACGTCAAATCAAGAATAGTTCGATCGGAGTGCAAAGAGACTAGAGATGAACAAGGAATAAATAAGTGAAGATTATCTTATCTTCTTTTTTCACCCGCTTTATTTTCCACTTCATGTCGACAGAGCTGCTCGAGGCAAGGACAACTATGTCAACAAAATCATTCTGATTCGCAGTGGATTCTCAACTAAGCTGAGTGCTGGCATCTACCCTATTCACTCATTCGTGAATGATTGCGATCTCCCACAAACGATCGTCGATCGAGGCACTTGGTGCTCTGTGAGTAGTATTTGAGTCCCCATCCGAGCCCAGCGTCTTCGTGGATCTAACTTACTGTACAGATGGTAGGAGATTCACTTGCTAGACCTTAAGTTAACATTCGGGCCTCCGAGACATTTTGGCATGGGTATGTAGTCTGCGACAAGTACGGTAGCGGGAAGTGCTTCGATGCAAAACTAGCCACATAAATTGTGACTTGGTGGTTGCTTGTTCGGCGACAACATTTGCGATCAATTATCCATAACTGATCACATCATCAAAACAGAAGAAGTTAGATAAAAGGGTTGCTGATGTCGCCGCAAGCCTATGGAAAAATAAGTATTGAAAGTCATTTTAGATTTGTTCAGCAGACGCAAATCACATCAAGTGCCTCCGAAACTCCGATTTGTGCTCCACATCTTCTCCTCATCTGTAGCATCAACGTGCAATAATCTAGAAGGCTTTCAAACGCATCTGATCAGTCATATTTTTTTACAACAAATAGGCTATCATTTAGTATAGTTTGATTACAGCCCCACTACGGTTTGTCGAGTCGAATTGTTCCATTCGGCCGTACAAGCTCCCAGAACTTGGTGTCCGTAGTTCATCAAGGATCTCGTGCATTAGTATGGGTATCAAGAATACCTAGGGAACAAAGAGGACTGCTACTAGGTTGTACCACATGTGTGCTGATTGGCGTGAATTCTTCCGGCTAGCTTTCTCGGGACTATAGACGAACTGGAAATCCAAAATATCTAACGTTTGATAATGGAGACGACTCCTTTACAAAGAATTTCATTTTGAAATTCTTGCATCATCTTTCCTCCCGTTTTCGCATAGGCCAACACCATGCTTCAAATTAAGATTAAGCCCTTTTCTGCCACACGATAGGTATCTTCAAATCATTTTGTACAAACCCCAACGATGGAGCCATCGATTCATGTGGACCATCTACTACATAAACCACATGTACTCGATTCAAAACGCACCCAGCTTCTCGATAGTACTTCCAAGGTGGAAGGATGGATAGAGAGTATCTACCTCTCATTCTTGTATTTCGTGTAAATTTACTCCGTAGCAGCGAATCGTATTCAATAAGGACCAGCGAGCGTAGATTATTGTTTTGGCTTGATGTGATTCATTGCTGCAGAGGCCTGGGTCATTAAAAAAACTCAGCTAAGATAGGCAATGATATCTCACCATTGATAATAGACTGCAGAAGGCTTTTCTTAGTATGGACATCTTTTAGTGTATCGGTATCACTCTGGAATGAGGAAGCAGAGCTGTTGCTTGATGTCTTCGACGGTTTGACAACCGGCCTTGGTCTTTGATAAACTTCAGGGACGGAGCGAAAGTTGGGAAACCCGTTAGGCATTTTTTGTGCAGTATGTATCGGATTCCGTCTTTTTCTTGGTGACAGTGGCTCGGTGTGAAGTGTACATAGCACTAGTAAAAGAAATCGGAAAGTGTAGTCCTTCTGTCAAGAGAGATATTGAGAGAATCCATTGCGAACAAGCAAACGCGCAGATCTTATTTATATCTCACGTTCTCATTTATTGCTTTTGTCATCATCAACATCAACATGTTACTCACTCCGTTTGTCAATAAGGAATAAAACATCATGATACAACAGCGGACTCCCAAGCTGGACTAGTATGAAGTACGCAGGAGGCCTTCAACAAATTAAATGGTATAAAAATACGGTGTGGGTCGCACTCCGAGAGCCGAACATTTATTCCGAATCCGATTATCGCCTCGGAGCAAAAGACAACTCTCCGGCTTCTACATGGCCATGCAATTCCGTCTGTTTTTGCCTATCATTTCTTAGAAATAAAAGAGGAGAAGATGTCGCTGCCTCGCCGGAATGGTTTGCTAAGTTCTTGTGAGCCGTGTCGAAGATCAAAGCTGAAATGTGATCACACAATTCCGTGTGCTCGATGTCGACGCAGAAGAAGACCGGCACAGTGTTTCTATGATCCTGCACCAATGACCGGAAAACAAACATCCGGGAATGATTCGAGGCCTTCTTCCACTGATATTAATTCAACCAAGCTATTGGGTAGTGCTAAGCGAGTTAGTGAGTCATCGCCGGCTTGCTCGTACGTCAGCAAAAGCACACCTCAAAACAATGGAGATTGTTCAAATATAGCCTCCGAAAAACGTCTCCGAGATCGCTTCATAGCCGATTGGACCAAGAAGTCTGTTTCCTCTCCTGGTACCGGCGTGCTGGGTCCAACGAGCTACTCGGCAGTGTATGAAGAGGACGAGGTTGTGATACGATCATCGGTTGTTGCTGCGTCGTTTTGCGACATTTCTAAATCACTTCAACACAATCAAGCTTTAGTGGACGATGCAGAAGTCCAAGTGGGTGCAGAGCTCTTGCTCTTTCTTTATGAAGATTTCAGTCTTTATGAGCGTATGTCGGTGTCCAATTTCAGTCACTGTGAGGGCCACATTTTCGCGCCGCCTTTACTCCGACTGCTTCTTGCTTCAGTCAGGCAAATGTTGAATGATGCCGTGGCAGACGAATCGGATCCGCTGTTAGGTCTAATTCAACTGTCAAAAAGAATTTTCAAAAACTGCTCAAAGGGTATCCACGTCGACACGCACATGACGCCGCAAGATTATTTCGTCTCCATGCCAAATAGGTGGGAGGTAATTAGCGTCATTTTCTCTATTGTCGGAGCAAGCGCTCTTCTTCTCCCTCAGTCGGAATTAATAATGCTTGGTCCCAATGCTGCAAGCCTGGATCGCCAGGGTTTATCACTTTTGTGCATCTCTGTCGCAGACAAATGTCTACGTTTCTGTGAGAATGCTGGTGTCATGTCGGAACCGCTTACTTGGGCTTTACTGTCCCATTCTGCGTTGCTCACTCTAAAATATGGAGATCATGGTAGGGTTCAATGTCATGAGATACTTTTATCTTGCTTGCTCTAATATGTTTTCCCCCACAGACTTTCGACCTTGGAAAGTTTTGGGTGACCTTTCCACACTAATATACGCTCTTGGTTTTCACCAAGAAGAAAATAACGAGTCCTTGCCTTTTTTTCTAGTTGAGCATCGCAAGAGACTTTTAGTCGGCTCTTATATGGTCGATAAAGAATTGGCCACCTTTCTAGGACGTCCGCCAAGGATTAGCTGGCGACATATCAACGTTGAGCCGCCACTTGATATTACGTACAACGAGCTCCTTGCCGAACCGGAGATACGCGATGCAGCAATTGAGCAGTTAGATCAGGGCGGGTGGAATACTCGTGGGCTGACTATGCAATCGACGTTTGTTCGATGCATGTTCCGGATGGGGCCGGTGAGAGAAATGGTCCTTGAACTATCTCTTAAGTCCAGTATCGACAATCTGGAATCAAAAATTGCCGAGATTACAGAACTCGCCGCCTCCATTCGAAGCCAGTTGCCCGCAGCATTTCGGGACCCTTTTTCTCCAGACACAATGTCGTGGGGGTCTCAGTCAAAGTTTTGGTTGCTGGGATTTCGTTTGGAATGTCTTTACAACGACCTTATAATGCAAAGGATGCTGGTCAAAAAGAGTGGCCGGGAGCCTTTCCTGTTGCGCAATATCGCCCACGAGATGTTAACCACACTGCTTGCATTAAATTGCAACCAATCCATGAATGGCCGAGATAATAATACTGTGGCGTGGAGCGTAAGTGGCACCCCCCTTTTTTGGGTAGCTCCTATCATGGCACTCAAACATTGATTTCATGAATAACAGTCAAGTTTCTTCGGTCTACCCTCGGCTGGCATCTTAGCCATCGAACTTCTTCGTCAAACCCATACGCCAAATCCAGACCCGAATTTCCCACGTTCCGAGATCATTCAGAATCTGAGTCGTTTTGCCGGAGACCTAGAATTTGCTATTCAGAGAGAAGCCGGCAATTATGAGATTTGTCAACAGGCTCGGAAAGTGATTCGATCCATATTGGACCGCGTTTTATCTGCGCCTCCACTACTATCGATACCTACCGGCACAGATTCAAGTCCAATGCCTATTGATTGGCTAGCGAGTGATGATGTATGGCTGAATCAGGATTCGGACTTTATGAAATGGATGAAAACCTATGCCTGGAGTCAGGAGAATCCTGAAATTCAGTCACAATAGAAAAGACACGGTCAAAGGGCAGCTTATTTTGTGCCACTGGCAAGCTTCCATGATTCAGGGTTTCCTTAGGTAGATATAAGTTGAGATTTTAGACCTTTGATCTCTAATGAACATTTACAAAACATACACACAAACGTTTCAACTTTTCCCTTCTCGAAGCAGTACGGAGTAATCTATCTCTTAACTGTTTGTTTCTGTGCAAGCGTAGTCAAATACTCATTTCATTCTGATATGTACATTGCATGAAACTATTAAATTCATTCCTTTGTCACCGCTTAGGCAACAAAAGTCATTAATTCGGAAATCGGAGCCCTGTTGATTCGTTTAAGCTCATGTCCAGACTTATGCGGGCTGACAAGATGACCAGTAGGCACCTTCAGCGACACACGTATATCCGGAGACGCAAACTGTTGAGCCGGTATAACCTTGACCTCCGCACTATCCAAAGTCGTCAGTATGAGTTTCAATTAAGACTTGCATTTTATTGTTGATCAAACAATGAAGAAATGTAAAGAAAGTCATTCGTACCTGTCCCCAAGCGGGTACTGGAGTTCCAGTAGGAGAAGAAGTAGGTGACGAAGTACCTGTACTACTGGAGAAGGCAGGAGAAGGCGCAACAGGTGGGAGGGTTTTAGTGACAGTATATGATCCAGAGCAAACTGTACCGTCAACCAGGATTGTTTCTGCCTCCTGGGCGTAGGTGCAGCCGTTGTTGACGTTTGAGTCAGAGAAACCAGTGGACCACATCATCACACCGCCGAACGAGGAATTACCCTCGGTAGCACTGACAATGGTTGAAAGCTGCTGGGGCGTAGCGTAGTAGACACTACCAGAATCACCTCCATTGGCTGCGTCAGGGGCAGCAGGAACGCCGATGAAGAGCTTAGCTGAGGACGATTTGGTGCTCGAGACAAAGCTTTCCCATTGGTCGTAGTTAAAAGCAGCATCGCCGTTAATTCCCAAAGCACACGGATAAGTGTAGTTGTTATTATTGTAGAATTGAATGAAAAGCATGTCGAATTGAGAATTCTGAATTATGGTTCCCATGTTGGGTTCGGGAATAGGGCATTGAGGAGCACCAGAGATATAGTACGTATTGGCACTGTCGCTGGCGAAGTTAGAGCGAAGTGTCGAGATTAAAGTAGAGTAGTATTGTTCGCCGTTAGAGTTCTCGATGTCAAAGTCCCAGCCATTGACAATGGCATTACCAAAGGGACGGGTAACCGTTGTGGAAGAAGGGTTACCATAAGCCTCCCAGAGGTATTGACCGATAGCTTGGGCTTCAGAGGTCGAAGAGAGAGAGTATCCCCCGGCACCACCACCGAGAGACAGGAAAACCTTGATACCTTTTTGCTGGCAAGTCGTGATAGCTGAAGCAACCTGATCGCAAGACTGAGGAGTTCCGGAAGTAGCCAGCACGGAGCAAGTTTGACCAAATGAGCCTCCGGGGACAGTGTTTCCGTTTCCGAATTGGTACAGGAAACCCAGAACAAGGATATCGATACCATCGGCACCGGTACAATAGTCAGCAAGATTCGTTTTCTCAATGGTGCCGCCACCATTTTGGCCCCAGTATGCGACAGTTTGACCGGTGGAAGTTGTTCGTGTTGGGAGACTGATAGGACCGGCAAAAGCAGAGCCAGCCAGAAGGCCGATGCTTGCGAGAACGTTGAAGGCGAGCATTTTCGATACTGTCAAAATGACTGGAAGTTTAAAATTGGAATATATACAGGAAGGTAAGTGTGTTAAGGACCGTAAGTATGTACAGAGCTTTGGATTCAAAAATTGATAAGGAGAGGACTGGTAAGATCCGTCAAGGATCGCCTAAAGATTCAAGGAATGTGGGAGTATGCTTCGCGAGAGTCTGGCTCGATGAAGAAGAAGGAAAGAAAACCAAAGAGCCATCCGGGATCATGAAAGGTATAAATATGAGGACCAGCTCGAGGTTGACCCAAAAAGGCTACACAGATAGTTGACGAGGGAAGACTATCAAGTGGATCAATGCTTGTTAGACAGCATCGTGGAATGCAACCGAACACATGATACGGTAGCCAATTGTATGATTAGCTTTGGTAAGGTTGTGCTCGAGAATGAAGTTGGTGCGCACTTGCAAGACCGATGGACGGGGTCATCAAGTGACTTCAACGGTGATCCCTTTTTACAACAAAAACTGCATCTACGTCGGTTCCGAATTGGGCCTGACTCCGTATCACATTGTGCGTCCAGGCGACCTGGATGACTAAAACGAACAGGGCTACGGAAATCATTATCAAGGTCGGGAAATCCAAGATGCAACGTTCCAGTGCTTTAGTGCGCACTATACAGTCCAGTAACAAAGTACGACAAACTTGGTAGCACTGGATGGCTTGACAGAAAGCAATTGTAGTTGGAGGGTTTGGGGTAATTGAAAGATAGGGCCGTATGGCAGATGATCGGCCTGCATGCCGTGCTCGCGTGTGCCCATATCTGCAGCTACGAATCTAGTATCTAGTCTCTGATGTCCAGTCTCCCGGAGTCAATTAACATAGGTCGAAGTTGGGAAAGGCATGAACGAGGTATGTGCTGACTAGTAATGTTACTGTACCTTAAGAATGCTGCCCACCAACTTTAAAAATCAGACTAGCTCTGGACGTCTGGCTCGACGCATTCTTGGAGGTGTGTGGGGTCTAGAATGGAATGTTCAGTCATTTATTTGGTTCTTCAGAGGGCAAGGTAGCAGTGTGTGGCGGAGAGATGGTGCAGACGCAGATAAGATGCTTCTACTTGAACTGTGAAGAGTATCTGGAGTAATTTAGGGAATATTGACATTTTCAATTTTATTGGTATTGTCCATACAGGCCGGTCTTAGCATACGAGACCTGCTTGTAGATAAGAGTGTAGGTCAAAATGCGCCAAAAAATGCGCCGTGCTCCCTGCACAATCTTTGAGATAATTTTGCGCATTGTTTGTTTGCGCAAAGCAATGCCTTGAAATAGTAAGAACCACACAAGATACAAATTGATATTAGTTTTATACATTGGTGCTAAAATCGATTCATTTAACTTCGTCAAGCAATGAATGGCTCTATCTGTGAATTAGAGGATAGGACGAGCCAACCAATGTCGCAGATGACCACGGCAAGTCACGCTGGCTGACTGACCTGCATTAGCCTGAGTTACCTTGGGAAAACGTTGGTTTCATATTTCAGGGTGGCACCGTGGCGCGTGCAGCGTGCCGGGGATTGCAGTATGATGAGTACCGGTACCGTCATCATCTGAACAATTTTTTCAGTATTACTCGCTTTCTAGATAAGGATTCCGGTGACAATATAGGTGGTAGCCCGAAAGAATTACATAAGTGTTGCTTTGAAAACTTTTACCCCATCATCTTTCCATATTCTTCCTTCCACAGCTGTCTACATGACAATGATATTTGAGAAGTTGTTCCCGACCTGACGCCCGGACTCGGCTTGCTCATGTGTTTCCTTTTCCAGTAAAAGTCATCCGAGTGGGTTCGCTCGCTCAGGGCAGAGTAGGATCGCTTCAACATCGAAATCAATAATCAACCAATCAGATCGCTATACTCACCACATTACGCTTTGCTAATTTCTAGTCAGGGGGCAATAGTCTTGCTGGACCGGGACGTCAACCGATTAACTTAAGCTAAGATCCGGTAGATTTATTTTACGTTTACGAGGACTCCGCACTTCGAAATCATTTGGTTGCATCGAGGGCGCCAAGCAGATTCGACTCTGCCGGAAGGTTAACAATCCAACCTGGCTCTTCCAGCCCATGCCTATCCAGGTAATAAATTTGCTAATATAAATTTTACCCAGGTTCATGCAGTTGAATTCGCGACAGTGAAAGTAATCCGTCTCACCTTTGCGCTCATTACCGTCTCATCGTGGGGGCTTCGTTATCAGACTAGAGCGACCTGACATTGTTGAAATTTCAGCCGAAGAATTCGGATAATCGGTTGATACGATAGGAAATTCCACACAAGAAAAAAAGTACCATATAACTCCTACAGAGAAGCAGCAAGCATTACAAGAGTCCCAAGACTATCCATGTCTGCAGACCAGTCTCCCCAATTTGCCTTCTGGGGTACTTTTTCTTCCACCATCAATGACTGCTGAGTGTCCAGCAATGATACGTTGTCGACGCTGCAGTAAGTGACTCCATTCGTATCTAATCTAACCAGATCGCCTTCTGTCGTCAGGCCGAAATTTGACGACCCGGGATTCAGTCCAGTCTCAGCTTCCCATGAATACATATCCGGTGCGTCCCAAAGCTGTTTCCGAGAGGGCAGCGGTGCAAGAATAAAGCCTGAAGCGTGCGCAGTGCAGATTTCTGCTGGTTCAAAGTAGACAATCAGGTTGAAAAGCTGGCAAATCGCAGCAAGTCTGCAAATAGCGATTAGACCGAGATAACGCACGAATAAAGCGAAGCGACTGACCTTCGAGCTGATTCCTCAAATACCCAGTTCTGCCATTTGTTTTCATGGCTGTCGTGATCTAAATCGGGCTGAATGGCATACAGCTGATTGAATTGTGTGGCCAAAATCTGGGGTTTGTCAATATCTCTCCGAATTTAACGCAGAGGAGTCCACTTACAAAGACTGACGCAACCAGCAACGAATCGATCTGGTTGTCCCCATTTTCGCCTTCTTCCAGTTTCACGATTGTGTAAATTGCAAGTGCTTGCATGGCTGCTAGTAGACCCCATTTACTCATTTTCTTGTACTAAGAGACGATTCCAACCGTAGTTAGTCAAGGAATTATCTTCCAGCGAGCTGGGTACCGTATTTACCTCGTCTTGAAAACGATGACACTCGGCGCGCACATTCCTCCAGAATAATTTTCGACTTCCACGAATTTGACTCCGTGCCATATACAACAAGTTGATGCAATTGTGCAGTGGTTCCAGATCATCGCTAAAGCCAGCCACTTGTCCCGAAATCCATGTGGAATGGAGAAAGGGATGAACGATGCTTGGTCGGAATAGCATTTGCACGTATGACTGTAACGTATGGAACATTAATCTTGCAGTCTTTTGATTTATAGAGCCTTCTCTGGCACGAATCAAAGAGGGGTTTGAGATAGTTGCAGGTAGCGAGAGATAGATCGAAGGATCAAGACCGGTCGATAGGGACGGAAATTGATAATTGAAAGTTGATTTGTTCAGTACTGAAGTAATCGATATATCCTTGGCTTCCGGAATAGTAGGGATTGAAAATAAGTCATCGAAATCAATGTCCGGAGCCAGATCCAGCGAGTCGGCTGTGGAAACTGATGTATTAAGCACAGTTTGAGCATCTCCAAAATCAAGGTCCGCTACAATTGGCTCAAGACTGTGTTGATCAAAAGAAGTGCTGTTTTCAATTTGCCGGACATCTTTGCGCTGGAATTCCAAGCCTGTTCCTTTTTTTCGACTTGCTGGATAGCGACAATCGATACTCTTTGCTGCACAGCGCGAGCATTGAGGCTGTTTGGCATCACAGGCCACCTTGGATTTCGCACAAGAAAGACACGATCTCGCGCGAATCACAGGATTGCGAGGGCCAGCTTTTCGGATTGTCCGGCAGTAATATCCATGTCTTTTCAGTGTAGACTCTACCACAATACACAACTTAGCTTCCCCTCAGACTGATATCTCGCGATAACTATTGATTCACTTACGCTTGTCGAATGGCTTGTGACACTGCGCGCATCGCAGGACCGGACTTTCTTTTTCCATCATTTCAAAGGCTTACAAAATTGTAAAATTCATACGGAGTACAGTACGAGTCGTCAAGTATTCAGAAAAGTGCACAGAGCTGAACATATTGTAGGGCGTCGTTGATCGGATTTGTCAGCGCCTCGGACGGAGCAAAATTGTAACTAGGTCAATTTTGATTGGCTACTAACCCATGTTGTACTGCTACGTCATCTATCTACACTCTTTGCTGTTGCTCTCCCAGCTCTCATCTTCAATTTGTTCCGATCTCGAGAATTGGATTAAAAATACAATCCAAAATGTTGCTGATTGAAAATGGTAGAAGCTCACCAACGGTACTTAGTATATAAAGATCGCTGTCATCGCAACATCCTGGACAAAATGGTCACAGAGAATCGGATATCATCAGAGCAAGGAATCAATCTACTCTATCTACCTATCTACCTACCTAGGTAGCATTTTATATACAGTATACGGAAAACGAGACTGAATAAATAATGGCCGCTCCATTCCCCTCTCCAACTGCCAAATGGCGTACCAACACCTACCCCACGCTCTCGCCTGAGCGACCAGAATTATCAGCCAAGGGCAAAAGCGTCGTGATTACAGGTGGAGGCACGGGCATTGGCGCCGAAACAGCACGATACTTTGCTCGAGCAGGAGCGTCTCGAATCGCACTGCTGGGCCGACGCGAGCAGCCTTTACTCGACACCAAGGCATCTATTCACGAGATTAACAAGGATGTCGATGTCTTTGTGGCTTCAACAGACGTCACCAAGAAGGACCAAGTTGATTCTGCATTTGCGAACTTTGTCAAGGCTGAGCGCAGCGAAGACGGCCTTCGCGGTCCAGGAAAATTCACAATCGATATCTTTATCAGTAATGCCGCCATATCCGGTCCCAAGGATTCGATAAGCAACGTGGATCAAGCGAAATTCCTGGAATCCGTTACTGGAAACATCCAAGGAACGATAAATGTGTTGCAGGCGTTTGTGAAATATGCCACTCCGCAGAACGCCGTGGTTGTCGACGTCAATTCTTCTGCGGCGCATATGAATTTCGGGCCCGTCTTTGCAGCTTATACTGTGGCCAAGTGGGCCGTTTTCAGAATATGGGACGCTTTTGCCTTTGAGCATAGCAAGGCTGGCTTAAGGGTATATCATATTCAGCCTGGCGTGGTTGATACAGACATGAATAGAGAAGCTGGCGGTGTCAAGGCGATGGGATTTGAAGATCATGGTACGTCTATTATCTTGTTATTCCCTCCTACAAAGATACAGAAATAAAGGGATACTGACAAATATGGGTAGTATCGTTGCCGGCGAGCTTCATGGTATGGCTGGCCAGTCCCGAAGCCACCTTTCTCAAAGGAAAATTTCTCTGGGCGAATTGGGACATGGACGAATTGATCAGTCGTTCTAAGGAAATTGAAGAAGGTGCACAGTTCAATATTCAACTGGTTGGATGGCCCTTTGGACACAAGGGAGAAGTGCCCCATTTTTAGAGTTACGGGATGTCAACCTAGATATATTGGTAGTTTGAGAAATTCGTCGCAGAATATCTGTAGAATCGTCATTCGTCGATGGGAAAATTACATTTCTATTTACACCGTGCGCATAATATGTACAATTAAATGCTAAGCACAATTTCCTTCAACTTTTGAAAGTTGGGAGTTCCCAGACCAGTGACAGGATCCCAACCGGTGGTAGCGTTCCACGCAGCGCCAGGAACAATGCCACCACCAGGGACTGGCTCGCCAGTCTGGCCGTTGATGCCGTTACATCCGACGGACTGTCCACCTGTGATGTCGTTCAGACCTTGGTACCCAAGGAAGTAGAAGAATGGATTCAAGAAACCAAGAGCAGGCTTGCCGGCAGCGAGACGAGCGTCATTCAACAGGGCAATAATACCGGCAAAAGTGGGTGAGGCAGCCGAAGTACCTCCACTTCCTGCGAGCTGGCCTCCGTAAACTACGGCGTAATCCGGCGTCAAGCTGTGAGCAGAGATGTCGGGGAAACCGCGGCCCTCGAAGTTGGTGTATTGCGAGTAGTACTTTTTAGTGGCGGCGCTGAGCTGGCCAAGATATCCTTCGACTGCCAATTCCTGATACCAAGCACGTCCAAAGTAGTTACTGAAGCCACCAGAGCTCGAAACCCAAGCGATTTCAGGAGTCGCGGCTTGGGTGCCTCCGACAGAAGTAACATAAGGGCACGTTGCGGGGAAGATAGGCTCAAATTGAGTTGTATTTTTGCCGTCGTTGCTCTTGCAGTCGCTGCCAACACCGAGATCACCACTTGACTCCAGAACAGAAATACCTCGCAATCCCGTCAAACCGATGAGGTTGCATGCTCGGACGGCGTAGAGGTACGGCACGGTTTGTTCCTCATCTCCGTAAGAGTTGGAAATAACTTGGGGCAAATCAGAGTTCTTCTGGGACAGAAGGTATTCATAGTAGGGTAGATAGGGCTCGTTCTGGTTGGTGGGGGTATCTATACTAGGAATGAAAGGACTGCGTACGTTAGTACAGAAATTCTTCATGTCGAAAGCGACAGCAATAGGCAAACAACTTACGGCGAACCGCCAGTCAAAAATTCGGTCACAGGGAGAGGGTGCGAAACACCGACGATATTCTGCACATCCAAATTCGCTTCTCCATAGTTGTTGTCATCTGGATTTTGGCTGTTGATGGGATTTGCAATGAAGACCTTGGTCCAGTTCTGGAATGGAATATTGTTGATCTTCTCGTACTGGAACAGATCGGTATAGATGGCAGATTGATTCAAAAAGCTGCCGAAGCCGACTCGGCTACCGTGGGCCGGATCGGGCGTGTAATCTCCCACATTGTACAGCTCTTTCAAGCAGGCGGGAGTAATTTCTGTCTGGCAAGAAGGAGAGACTGATACCGAGCTGGCAGCAGCTCCCGTGGTGGAGGAGGCGCGCTTGTTCTTGTAGGACTCGATGCTACGCGCCGCAGTGGTCTTTCCAAAGTAGGTAGTAGGAGAGACGAGGTCCACGGCATCCTTGAGGTCGCTTGGAACAGCATACGACAAGGTGCGCAACTTCGAGGCCTTGCCGTCCGAAAAGTAGCTGAAGTCAGCGCCGAGCAGGCTGTTGGCCTTGCCGACGGTAGTTGCAAAGTGGACCGAGTGACCGGTCTGGTAGAGGTCGGTGACTCCGGCTTCCTTGAGCCAGTTTGTCACGGCTTCGACGGATGCATCGCTGGGGCCGTACTGGGACGCAATGTCTTGGGCGTCGAGATATTTGCCGTAGCTTGCCGAACCGGGAGTCGAGAGGGACTTCAAGTGATTCTCGAGCTGGTCCATGTTCTGCATGTTGAGAGCCACTGACAACTGAATGGCAGTGTCTGCTGCAGGAGTGCTGACTTTAGTCCAGCCATTGGGAACAGCCGGCAGCGATTCGTGAGAAACCAGAGAAGCGGCTGCGAGAGCGAGGGTATTCAATTGGGCCAGGGTCAGCAACCCAGCACCCATGAGGATATTACGGCTCATGGTGATGGTGTTTGGAGACTGCGGAGGAACACTACTCAGAGCGCTGTGCAGCAGTGGACGTCGACAATGCAGAGAAGAGCAAGTCGAGAAACGCTTGATGCAAAAGAGAAAAAGGAGTTATCTCGAGACTAGAAGGGAAAAGGGGAGGATGGAGCGGTATTTATAGTAATTTGCCGGATGAATCGCCATCGCAGCTGCCTTGTGGAATTAATTTAATTGCGTGATTGTGCATTGCGATAAGGAAGCTGCCAGGATACCTGGGTAGCTGGGTAGCTTCTTGCCTCAAAATAAGAAAACAAAAATAAAATGAAACAAAAATTGAAAAGAGAAGGAGCTATGCAGATCAGCCATCGGGCGGAGGAAAGAGCAAGGGCGGGGAGACCGGCCCGATTTGGAAGGAGCTCAATTTCCAGCCAGCTTTAACTTTGGATTAGGTAAGTAAGTAAGCTTCTGGCGTTCAAGCCTCAATTTCTTCTTCAGCGCTTTAACTTAAGCTCCTTCCCGATTCTGATCGTGCTTAACTTCATTAATCTTTTCCATCTTGATTTCCCTTCCCAATTGCCAACAACTACTTTTTCCCCAATGACTGCGGAGAGAGGATAGGAAGATACTCAGACAACAGACAGAGTCTATGGACAAAGGGACGTTCCCCTGAGCAGTCTCCATTACGCCCGGCTTCTCTCGTTGGGCAGGTTCCTGAGTCCTCAACGGTATGCCAAGGCCGATGATCGCCAGGGACCCAGATCAAAATACAATAGACCTTGGAGTCAGCGTGAGCGAAGAATCGTCCAGAAAGCGTCCAGAAATTAGAACGACGATGATAACGACCATCTGAACATCCTCCTTCGCAATGATACTTGTGATTACTACATAGTAGTTAAGATACCCGTTGGTAGGCGAATACGAGATGGGTCGATCGATGCGGAAATCAATCCGAGTCCGCCTGTATCCGGGCATGCACTGTCAATGCACATGTGTATCGTAGGATTCGCGACAGTCAACCTTTTTGAAGCAGTGCAGCAGGGCAAGGGAACAGTTCTCGTCCATAACTTACAGCTCAATTCTAATCTACCGACAGCCGAGCTCGGTGGATAATTGTGATAAGACACTGCAGTGTCTCTCCCCGCATCAACAAATTAAACTGCTTCCGCCAGCTGGGCTAATCTGCAAGCCTCGGAGGCCACTGACTAAGAAGCCAGGCTAACCACAAGCCGATCTCGACGCCACATGCTTGAACACCCAATCGAGGATCGAGTGCGGAGACCTTGTTGCTCGTGTTCTATGTCGTCTTGCGGAGTACATGTAACCTCAGCGGTCTTGCTAAATGCTAACTTCAAGGTCCGCTATTTAAGTGCATAAACTGATTATCCTCTTTTGGAACGCCTCTCGTGCTTTAGAAATTGGTTGAGGCTACGGAGTACAGACGAGTGGTTCTCCGTGGTTTCTTCTTGTTTTGCCGTCTGTGCCCGGCGCCAATTCCCCTCAATTCTCTCGCGGTCAGAAGCTCGAGAAAACCAACGTCGATTTTCCGTGATGCTTCTTTTTGACAACTGGTTGAATCCGAATGGCACCTTACTTCGGGCCAACGTTCCGTGTTGAAGCGCGTGGCTTTACACCACAGAGGATGGGCCGCAGAGCTTGGGCAAAGAGGATTCTTCACAGCTTTGTGTCTTGTTAGATAGATAGTTTGCTGTCTCGTACGAGTACGGAGTAATCCGTGCTCTGTATATACTCCGGACTCCTTGCAGGCAGAACTTACTCCGTTCCAGCCTCTGAAAATACAACGAAGGCCTGAGGCCACAAACGGAAGCTATCTCAATATGGACTAGTGCATTTACTTTCGTGCCACTTAATTTCCTGCCTTGAAAATCCAAGTCTCACGCATTTTTTGATATTTTGTCGCTCAATCTTGGCTCTCTTCCAAGCCTTATCAACACTGATTGTAGACAAGAAGGCGCTTCGAAAACAACTCGGACTAAACGAAGAAGATAATGAAATGCATGTGTCTATCGCAAGACTCTCATCTTGCCCAACAATATGAGCACGTCCGTCGGACTTTTCACCAGTGTATCATCTCGTACTACGGAGTACAATGTAGGCAGGCCCCCAGCTTACTACATATACTTTGATACACTGAGTTCATGACTGGCTAGGATAACAATTCTCGAAGCTTCCAATTTCTCCGATTAGGTCAATTTACCTAAATTTCACGACTGTAAGTCGGAGAACTTGAGCTGGGAATTGGCCCACTTACAAAGTCCGAAAACAACCCTAAATATTCAGTCGTGTTGACCCTAACCCTTCTGCTTCTCCAGGTAGGGTTATGTCACTTACGAGCTGCTCTTGTTTCAGCATGAGGAAACCTCTCGTAAAGAAAAAAGGCTTAGTATACCTAACTGTAGTTCTGTTTAGTACAGATACTTACTTCCTTAAAGAATTTGAGATTTCTTTCATTTTTGGCTACTCATTATTTGTTACAATATCGACTGCATAAATTTCTCCATATTATATGCGTACGACCTGAGTTGTCAAGATTTCAGACTGATATGTAGAAATATCGGATTTTAATAATTCAGCAAGCTCGTGTCTTATTTTGTAAAGCACGACGTGTCATTTTTCGGTTATCACGGCATAGTAAAACTCTCATCGAATATTTCTAAAGAACGTCATGATTCAGGTTTGTGCGTGGCTGCGATACATTTTTCCAGTGTAAGACAAGACGACTCGAAAGTTCCACAGAATCTCTCCAGCTGTGCTCTTTAATAGTCATGGTTTGATGGTTTAGAATTAGGCCGATATGACCAATTACACGATCACTTTATATATCTCAATCTGCGAGTGACATAAAAGCCCGGCATTACGTTGGTAAGCCGGCCGAAACTGAAGCAGACAGCCTAGATTGAAGAATCGTCGTCCGGCATTATCTTCTTAAGACCGTAACCCCGAATCGAGCTTCCTGCACCGAAAGAAACACAGTACCTAGGTATACGGAGTATATATATATATATATATATTCCATATTTAATGTTTGATATAGAAATAGATTATCTTTACTTCTGGAATAATCAGTACCGGAATGGTTTCCATGTAGCATTCTCCGGATTTTTCGCATATTTCTCATCATAGAATAACGCTACCAGCTTTCCACAAACAGTCTCACTCTTTGATTCCAGACACGTCATGTCGTTTACTGGAAAGGTTGCCCTCATTACAGGAGGGTCTAAGGGAATTGGACGCGCCGTGGCCGAGAAGCTAGTCGCGCTCGGTGCAAAAGTTGCCATCAATTACTCGTCTGATGCTGCTGCAGCAGACGAAGTACTACAGAAATTGGGAGCAGAGAATGTGCTTTTAATCAAATCAGATGCCGGCTCAGTGGCAGCTGCAAAGGGTATGGTTGATCAGACTGTGACCAGGTTCGGAAAGATCGATATCCTGATACCCAACGCTGCTATTCCGACATTCGCGACCCTCGAGGCAGTAACCGAGGAATTTTTCGATCAAATTTTTGGTGTGAATGTTAAGGGAGCTTTATTCTTGGCTAAGGTAGAAAACAAGAAATTCTCTTCTCCTACACCAGGGACTTCGCTGATACTATTTGTGCAGGCCGCTGTGCCACATATGCCTCCAGGTTCGCATATCGTATTCCTCAGTACATCGTTATGCCACTCGACCTCCGTACTCCCTGCACATTTGCTTTACTGCACCACAAAAAGCGCCGTAGAGCAAATGACTCGAATCTTATCTCGCGATCTCGCATCGAAAGGCATCGTGGTGAATTGTATTGCTCCGGGGCCCACGGCAACAGAATCCTTCTTTAAGGGAAAATCGGAGGAAGTAGTAGAAAGAATTGCAAAACAGTCGCCTTTCAACAGATTGGGAACCTCAGATGAGGTGGCTGAAGCAATTGTCTACTTTTCTCAGACTTCTTGGGTGGTAGGACAGACACTGAGGTGTAATGGCGGAGTCACCTTTTGACGAGGGAGTTCCAAGATTTGCTATACAGACCGGATATGCCTTTGTCGTGACTTTGGCGAATGACAGATGAATTTTGCTGTATTATCGTGTACAGCCAGTGTCAATACCAGAAGTAAGTATACATTGGCCGTGAAATTGCCCAGCTCTGAATGGGCTTTGTTTCGGCTGAGTAAGTTATTTGCCGCCTGGAGAATATTCATATTGTATCGGATGTTAAATGGACAGCAAGCGTGGCATTCAAAGAATGTAGTTCTTTTCTCTAGTACTAAACACAGAGAATGATATGCTATAAATCTTCATTGATGTGTCATGGGTGACCTCCCTAATCTAAACCTGAGATTTGATTCTTATCTGGGATTATTCCGTTAATTTTTTTAAAAAAAAAAAAAAAAAAAAACCGGCCCAACAGACAGAATTTTTAAATTAAAGGCTTGAGAGTAGCTTCCTCCAGATAAATAGAGAGGACATGTGAGTTCAAAATATGACCCTATATTGACTCTAGTACTCCCTATGTGAGGGATGTTTTGGCTTTTATGTTATTCTTTTAGCTGAAAATGTGGACAATCAGTCTTGTTCGCTGACCTTCAATCGCCCAAGTTTAGTATATTCCTCGGTCACCGGATTCGTCCTTGTTCTTGATCCTTGATGTATCATCAGTTGATTACTCGTACTTAGTCCACGTAGCTGTGCATCAGAAGCTGAACAGGAGTTGAAAAATTGAATCTGGTTGCCGAAGAATCTGCGCAACAGTATAGCCGCGGCTGTGAACATGCACGATAGACTTCGTATAACTATTTGACATCCGAACGCCACATCACACGGACTAACTTTTAGTAGGCATGAAGGATTCGACATGATGACATCCCGCCTAGAAAGGAATAGCAGCGTCACAGTGGAGGTCAGCTCTCTTGCGGATTTCATATGTTTTCTAGCACCCTCTTGGAAAATGAGAGTCAGACAGGATCAGAAACACCTCCACTAAATATCACAGCGCAACTTCAACATGAAGATATTTATATAGCTTAATCTCTAAATGACCTTTGTAACACCGCTATCCCATTGGTAACTATTCGAACAGTCGGCATGAGACGATGAAAATCCTACGATCGACGCTCTTAGGATGTTCTCTCCTAGAACGACCCCCGTTAGTGGCTTAGATCTCTGGCAGACTTACGCTATGATGCATATGTGACTTGGAATAGGCCTTAATTCTCAGTCATTACTATTCTCGCTAGTCATGTTCACGGATTCACATGCGAGACCTTGCTCGAAGGCTTATTTAAAGAGCTTCGATTACGCAGAATGTAGAAAATATTCAAGTCATCGTATTAACCAACCGCATATCAAAAACATGCATTCATCAGCGGCTCTAGCATTCGTAGCTCTCCTTGGAAAACAGGCTCGCGCCAGTTTCATCCCAACGGTGTCGGGCACGCCTCAAGTACTAGGCAACGTCTCTGACCCCTCGATCAATCGTGACTCTTGCGGTTCAGTGAGATTTGGAAACCGTGAATTCTGGACCTGTCGTGACTCCCAACCCTATTCGAACGGACAGCCTGTGCTTCCTGTATGGTCAAGTTCAGCGTCATGGACTGATTTTGCCTCGGATGGAACACCACTTATCCAGTCATGGATAGACGCCAGTGGAAACTCGGAAACAGGGCTGCTATGCTCCGGTTCAAGCAATCAACAGCCTTTCTTTCCTTATCCCTCGGACGAGTGTAGCTCCAACTCTGCAGGAGAATGTAGCGACGGCACCCGTTACGCGCTTTGGCCCAATAGTCCGCCCTTGGTAACGAGCGAGGACACGAACACTGGCACTATTATCGCTTATACATGGATCACCGAGACTCATATCGACAACAGCCTTACTCTTCTCAATCCAGATACACCCTCAATACTTTACCAGATTACTTACAACCCTTCAGTAACTAGCGGCAATGAGCTACCGACAGTGACTATTATTCAAGAGAATTTCTGGACAGCAGATGAAATGCCCTACGGTTCCTACGGTGGTGTCGTGGTCAATAATGTCGCTTACTTATATGGTCAAAATGCCGCGGGCACCGTTGGATTGGCGCAAGTATCTACTGCATCTATCACCGATAAATCTGCCTACCAATACTATGTAAATGGCGGCTGGACATCAGCCATCCCGAATGTCAATGACACTGGCGTCGGTATCACGAATGCGGGCGCCGGTGGACAGGGAAACTTTTATTATTCCGATGTCTGGCAGTTGTACGTTTGGATCGGACAGGCGGGAAACAGTGTTGTGCCTCAGTTTTACATCACCACGGCACCTGCTCCCGAGGGTCCCTGGGCCAGCCCGGTCAATTTTTACTCTGCTGATGCGGTCAATTGGTCGTATAGTTTGCAAGCTCATCCGGGATTGTTGGCCAACTCGTCCGAGAATGCCATTTATTTGTCTTACGTCGTGAATGATTCGGGGTATTACTGGACACCTCTCGTCTATGTGCAATGGCAATAAATAATCAGCTAGGCAAGCTCCGAGGGGCGTCGAAGGTTGAATCCAACGTACATACTGTCAAATAATGAATTTCATATGTGTCAAGGTGATATTACGCATAAGCAAATTCTACAATGACAACGTACAGGATAAATGACAGAATATGAAATCATCATACTGACAAGATGGAATGAGGTTTAAAATTTTGTGAATTCAAAAGTATTTATATAAAAATAGCGATTTTAGTCGAGAATGTGGATAAAGTTCACTGGTACCATGGAATCTTTCAACAGTCTATTTTTATTGAAGATAAAGTACATCGACAAAAAATGCCTCTCATCGTAATAAGAGGTATCCATGCAATCAGGCTTGCATAGACTTTGATGGTTACCGACTTTCCGAATGTGCATTCTCTTCTACATCATAAGTAATCGCTGCAACAACCCACTATCATCTATTAAAGAACCTCGTAAACTGCGCTTGTTTGGTAGCGAGAGGCGTTACCCCGGGTAAGGCAAATATCAGAACCACAGGGGCCGTTGGTGACAGAAAATCTTCGTGTCAACTCTAGCTCATCATACTGGCGTTTACGCAAATATGCAAATCAATGCAAACGTGAGTGGTTTCTCTCAGATAATAGGGTCGAGTGCGAAGAATTCATAATTCCAAGTTAGTCTCGAGGTCTAGAGCGTAGGAAATTGTCTTATGGTGTGTTCCATTTGATGGTGAGATCAATCGAATATGTCATACAAGCCCAACCTGATGAATTTCCAAGGATCGGCGAAAATAGATATTATCTACAAGACATACCGCTAACCCCTATTTTATCCACCCACGAATGTCTTTGAATCATACTAAGTTTCTAAATCCGAGGTTGAAAATGAATTTATGACATTAACGACAGATAAGGTCTTTCGGCAACCAATCGGGGGTATTGACATCGAGCTTTCCAGTGGTCAATGACTGATTGACTGTTTTGAAACCCATTGAGTTTGCTTGTGTTATGTAGACCAAATACTGAACTGGGACCCTGAATTCAGTTTCCGTGGCTTTCGTTCACGAATAAATTTCAAGCTGGAAGCAGATGCCCTTTATATATGATGAGAACGTGACGCGTGGTAGCAGCGGCATCTGATGGAAGAAGGTAGAATTTGAGCAGAAGAGAAGGAGGAAAAAAACCAACTTGAATTTCCTTCTTCCATCTTCGACTCTACCTCCCTCGTTCGCATTTTGCACTGCTGACGGTACCCTCGCTTCTTCTTGTCGTTCAGTCATTTTCAACTATTCTCCCAATCCTACAGCAATTTCGAAAAGAAATTCATCTTGTTCCTAAACACAAAATGAAGCTGATCTGGAAACTTGCGGTAGCTCTGAGCTTTGCAGCAGTTGCGAATGCTCATCCAGGATTCATATCCCCAAATCCAAGCGGCCAGAGCTCCACTACTTGCACCACCACCGCATCCAAGCCGATTATTACTTCCCCTTCTGGTACGACTGTGACTGTGCCGTGCCAGAGTGGGATATGTCATTCGTCTGCTACATCGGAATTCATTTCGGCGAACTCGACTGTCCCGCTTAATTCAAGTGTGCCCGTGACGGTTACACGTCCGTGTCCGGGATGTCCTCCAACGAGCGGATCTCCTCCTTTGAACACTGCACCGGGCACGGCAGTGCCTCCTGGTCCTTCTCAGCCAACTCCGAATCCTCCTCCTGGACCTGTCGGTCCAGCAGCGCCGAGTCCCAGCAGTCCTCACCAGGTACCAACCTTCACTGGTGGCGGTGCAATCCCTAGTATCAACAGCTACAATGTCATCTTGCTTGTTGCCATGGTTGTGTTTGCCATCGCCTAGTCAATCAAGACCACAAGACCACATACGGGATAGGTCCGTTTGCAGTCAGAGATTTTCATCCCTCCATTCGGCAAATATTGCTGTTCTTTTGAAAACTTAATTTTGTCTCTTATGCGCTCCTGCTATTAACATGTAGTAAAAGTGTGTTTCTACGGGGTGGGCGAAGGGTGATAATTTAGGTAGTTTGAAATGAAAGGAGCCATAATTCACAGATATCGGACTTTTTTTTGGTGTTGGTGTTGGTGTTGTTTGGTCTTTTTTTTCTCTCTCCTTCACAATTTCGACAGTTTGCCAAGGATTTAGACTTAAAATAGGTATAGTGTCCTCAGCCTGTCATGACATCGCCCATTCCTTTTTGGTACAGGGTTAGGGTTAATTCGATACCATTTGTGTTCACGTCCTAATCCCTCTTCTTAAATTAATTTCCGACCTCCAGTGAATTCAGATGGCCGAAACTTCATCCAAGCAACCCAATGTCTTTTTTTTCTTCCAGTTTTACCGGTCATGTCTGGCATTCTTCAACGTGCCTTCCATTCAATATGCTTGGTTCTTAACGCAATCAAGTCTTACTCGTATTTTATTTATCGTATAAAGGTCTGCTGAGCTAGTGTGGTAATCTCGCTTCCTCAGGTCACTGACATTTTGACAGAGTTCCATCCAGAGCTTTGCGAATGGAAGCTTAGAATCCATCACCGGTGATTCTCCACCTAAGCCGGTCGGCAAAGGCTCAACTTCAATAATATTGAGACTAAGACCTGGTGTTGTTGTGAAATCACCTCGGTTTTCTTGGCAATGTTCGGATATTCCCGAGACCAGTGAATTTTTCAAGGATATCAAGCGGAGTTTTCATATTGAAGAGGAAATCTTGAAGGTTTTGGGCGAGCACCCCAGAATAATACGGTAAGAAGTCTTAATCTGGAGTCATTAAATTCTTTTAACAGATCTCAGGTATCTTGGACCTTCAGAGAACCCATTTGGAATGCTATTTTCCGAAGCAAGTGACGGTGACTTGCAGACTTTCATTGACCAGTACAATAATTCAATTAACCAGTGCACGCGACTGAAATGATGTTCTCAGACTGCGGAATCAGTTCAATATATCCACCAGAAAGGGGTTATTCATTCTGACCTGCGACCTGAAAACTTCTTGCTACACCGTGATTCTAGGAACAAACTCAGTTTAGTTCTCTGTGATTTCGGAGGATCTACAAGCGGTACAGTAGACGGTGGTCACTTACCAGATTCAGGCTTTTTCAACCCTCGCAAACCTTGGGTATCGACCGAGGCGACAGATATATTCAGTCTTGGTTCGGTATTTTACACAATCATGACAGGCCACTGGCCTTATAGGTCTCTCGGCCCATTTCGTTCGGTGGACGAGAAGACGGCTTACGAGGAGAGGGTCGATGAATTTTTCACCTCTCAGAGATTTCCATCTGTCGAAAATCTTGTGGGGGGCACCGTGATAAAAGGATGTTGGCTAGAACAATATTATGACATGAAAGAACTCATTCATGATCAAGATTTGTGCTTTAAAGAATGGCTAGATACCCATCGAAATGAATGAAAGTTGTCAGACTCCCACAACCAATAAGAAATACACCGCGTATAATACCTCCAGCGTTATCATATTCCCATAAACAGTAAACGGAACCTATCACTTCTAATGTCTCCAACATTGATGCGCATGTCTTGCACACTAAGGATCAACCCCCTTGACCCTAACCCTAAGGATTACGACGGTTGAACTTCCCACATTTGCCTTTGACCCTGCTTGAGCCTAGGGGTTTCCTGACGGCCAGGACAAGCAGACGTGCCAGCGTTCGAGCATGAAGTGAACTTGACGTCTTCGTTGATTCTGTCACCGTATTCGTAAATCTTCGTGGCAACATCGACGGTACACATGATGACTTGAGGTATATCTTCGCGAATAGATGTCTTCCAACGTCGATAAGTCAGTCATGGCAGCCTGACAAGACCCAGTATCATGCGTTTAGGAAAATGCCTACGTAGCACTTTGAAGCTTAACCCGCGGGCAGATATTTTGAATGGTTCGGAGTGAGTGTTATCCTTGAATGGGACCAAAGTGAAAATTCGACCGAATTCGAGTGCAGTTAAATACTATCTACCCACTCGCCTTCAGCGAATTTTGTGAGCCATGTAGATCGATGGAGCAAACGACGCTACATAAACTGAAGCATGATGAAGCGGTAAATTGAGGGTTGAAAGCTAAGATCCACTTCATAGGAATTTAGCCTGATAGAGCATTGCGACTTGAACACAGAGATTGAAATATCCCCGCATTTCCCTTGAAATCAAGGGACACCACACGGACTAACTCCGACGAGGGGGAAGGAGAACCCGAAGATGGCTTGTATTGCGTATTAATTGATAATTTAGCAGCCCAGATTCAATAAATATCGTCGCGAGAACCTCTCTACAACTCATAAATATTGTTTCCAACATAAAAGCTTTCAAAAGAAAATAAAAATGACTATCGGGGTAGCGATTCTTGGTGCCGGTCTGTTTGGCAAAGACCGTAAGCTTCAGAAATCTCATTGTAGAACTTTACCTACTCATTTCAGCCAACTGACAAATGAAACAGAATATTATCCAGCTGTTAAAGCCAATCCAAGATACACTCTCAAAGCAGTCTACTCTCGCTCCCAACAGTCGGCTACGAAATTCGGCGAAGAGGCCTCAGTAGAAGCTTATTACGACACTCCAGCATCACCCGAGAAGTCACTCACCAAACTTTTGGAGCGTTCCGATATCGATGCTGTGATTATTGCTCTCTCTATTAATGCGCAGCCTGATGTGATTCGCGCTGCTTGGAAAGCAGGCAAGCACGTACTGAGCGAAAAACCAATCGCCAAAGACTCCACAATCGCAAAGCAACTCATTGCAGAATACGAGCAATACAAAGCAAAAGGCCAGCTGTGGGCTATTGCTGAAAATTTTCGATACCTCGATCCTATCGTGTACGGTACGGGACAATTGAAGCGTATCGGAGGCGAGGTAACTAGCTTCCAGGTCTCAATTCATTCGTTGGTCAAAGCCGGAAATATTTGGTACGAAACAGCATGGTATGTCATTCCGTCTTTATCTTGATATTCCCTTAGATGCATATTCGCTCGAAAATGCACTGACACAGAGTCAACTTGATGTGCAGGCGAAAAGAGCCTGATTATCAAGGAGGATTTGTTCTTGACGGCGGAGTGCACTTCGTTGCTGGCTTGCGGGAATTTCTATCTGCATTGAATGACCCTATTGAGAAGGTTGCATCATTCAGTTCCCAGATTCAATCTCATCTTCCTCCGGTAGATACAGTCAATGGTATCTTACTCCTGAAGAGCGGTAGAAGCGGCGTCTTTTCGTTGTCTTTTGGCACCGAGTTCAAGAATGATTACTTGTTCGAGGTCGTCTCGAGTAACGGCTCCGTAACTGTCACTTCGTCAGGTGTCAAAGTTGTCGAGAAGAATGGCACGGATGGAAATCATAAAGAATCCACGAAAGAGTTCCCATCCGACAATGGAGTCAGCACGGAAGTTGAAGCTTTTGGCCAATCTATCGAGAATAAAGCTCTGGATCAAAGACAGACAGCAGAGGAGGCATTGATAGATCTGCTGCTTATTGAGAAGCTCTTGCGGTCTGGGGAGCAGCAAGGTACAGTTTTGGCGGTCTAGACATATACACTACAAAATTTGCATATAATCAGTACATCGTCCAGAGCAAACCAGGAAATTTTACAGTAAACAGTAAGAAGTCTTGTCGGCTAGAAATATCCTTTATTTATAATCTATAATATGCATGAATCGGATCGGCCCCGGAGAAGCTCCTATACAGCTAGAAATTTGGTTGCAGTCCCTACCGCAGAGTGAATTTCTCAAGCTTATACACGATATCGTCCATCAACTCTTCAAATGTCCTTGGTTTCATGTTCCATAGAATTACTTCAATTGCTTCCGCTGTTTCCAAAAAAATTGTACTAGCCCTCTGGAGATCAACAGTCTCATCTTTGTCTGACTGTTTTGAAAAGCACCGCTCAATCTTGTGCATCCCACTGATAATGGTGGTTTTTATTTCTTGACAGTCAAACCACCCCTCTCCATAATCCCAACGAGATTCGACAAGCGAACGCGTATGTTTGGATGTTTGTTCTAGGACTTTATCTTCCTTTGTTACAGCCCATTTAGACTTGGCAGCAAGTCTTTGTCGAAAAATCTCACGCAAGCAAAGGCTGGCATCATTGAACAATTCACTAAGTCCAGTCTGAAGCAATCCATCATAGGGTTCGCCGTACGAATCGGCTATCTCTGTAATTATATCTCTGATTTTGATGGTGATACCTCCGTAGTATTCGGCAAACTCTGGAGAATTCCGCAGCTTGTTTCTTTGTTCTTTGTGCAAATCTCGACAAATGACTCTCAAATAAGTCATCCATTGTGTCTGTTCCCAATCCTCTTCTAGGAGGTGGCAAGTTTGTGACACCATCAGCAAAATTAGTTGGATCAAGCAGCTCCGCTCCGGGTGATGATTAAATGCATGACTGGGATGGAAGCCATTGACGCGCTGGAAACGAACACGTTCACCATTATACTTATCGTAGAGGACCGCTTCCGGATAGTCATCGAAGGTCTCTCCAATGCCCCGAGTCTCAAGTTTCCAAGCGGTACCCTTGCAGTGATTTCGACTTTTTTCGAGCCAGACCTTGCCCGCACAAAGGACAACGTCGGGCTTTTTATTGCAAATTGCAAGTACGGAGGTGTCAAAGGACTCGCTAAGAGCCTCATCGCTGAGCGTCCTCATCTTGCTCTGGGTTATGAAGGGAAGGAGATCGATGACCGAGACGTGCTCGATGAGATTCAAGGTACCACATGACACTGTTTGATATAGTATATCCAGAACTTTCAGCGTCTCGCAATCGTCTATCACTGCTCTTGTGCCCTTCTCATATGGATGGTTCTCCCGGGGCTGTTGTAGAACCACAGCAATTCCACCTATTGTTGCAGGCCCCGCGAGCTCGGCTGTCACTTTGATCTCAGGTTCGGAAAGATGTAGTCTTTGCCCCTTGTCTTGGATGATGAATACATGTTCGGAATCTCCGTCATTGGACCTCTGGATTGAGATGGGCCGAAAGAGCCGCCTTATTCGATGATCAATGGCTACACCGAGACAAGTTGTTGGAGGTGGTGGCATTTGTGCAGGTCTGAGCTTGGATTTGCTAGACAATTTGACTATTAACTTTTATAAAGTTCGATCTTCTTTGCTCTTTCCTCATTTTCAAATACTTTATTACCTCGACAGCCTTGATGATGCGTGAATCTTGCGTCGTCAGTTGGACTCGGATCCCTTAGCGGCGCCGCGTCTTGCGGCACTGCTTATACCTATACTGGTATGGTATGGATCATTAAGTTAGAACTATTCAAGATGCTCATGAAATTTGATAATTAGAGCCCCTCAAATTGTGATTTATAAAAGGCAGTTTCCAGCCTACGAGGAGAATGACCGACTTGGAGGATGTGTTAAAAATGATATTCGTCAATTCAGTAGGTCAGGCTTGACCCAAATTATTCGAGACGCAGACTCGACTATCATTTTTAAGGGTTTACCATATCCAATAAGCCAATTTTTGGAAGCAAACCACATATTTCATTAATCGATTCTTGACATCACCTCGCATCTTGTCGATGCCTCAAACCCTTCTCATCAATGTCATAGCGTTATGAAACCATCTGAACAAATATTCGAAAAACGTCCTATCCGACCGTAACACAATCCGCTCATCTTCCACAAGAATGAATGATTATGATGACTTCCACTCTCCTGCTCTCTCAACACCCTTCGCCACATCGCTCGCCCCGTTTTCAACAGCCGTACCGAGATTTCCCAGAGCGTCTCCCACAGGCTGGCCGGCGCTGCCCGTAGCACTAGTTATGGTGTCTCCAATTCCGCGCGAAGCAGCACCGGTCACATTTCCGGCTGTTCGAGAAATACCTCCGACAGTGTTGCCAAGAGTAGAGGTGACAAATTTAGCAGCACCAGTTGCGCCGCTGTCCGAAGAAGAGGAGGTAAGATTTGAAGGCATTTTTATCACTGAATCAACGGAGATTCGTGGTCTGCGGTTTGAATGCAATGGTTTTGGATAGTATATACTTTCTGAATCGAAGTCCAAATTCTTGAGTATGATTTAGGAATATTATTTATGATGAAGAGAAAGAGTGACGGTCTATATATTTAATTAGTTAGGTGAGTTAACATATGTCAAAACTGTTATGACGTCAGACGGCCTGATAAGCCAAATGACATCAAGGGCTTAGGGCTAGGGCTAATTTCGCCTTCGAGGCAGAGAGGCGAAATAGATATTAATATGGTCCAAAATTAAACCAACAAGATCGTCGGCATTTGGTGTCTATGAATTTTGTATCAGAATTCGCCAGTGTAACATCGAAGATAGCAAAAGTGGCTGGGGACCTACAAAGTCACTTTCCACTTTCGCTTATCAGAATTATGCCATAAGCCAAACCTAGGCCTATACTGGCCCGATTTTTATTGAGCAAATGAACAAGCATATTAATATATTACTCTGTCGTATTGCCGGAGCAGCTTTCGACTTAGAAGGAGTGCACATGTAAATTGGAAGTTCAGATCTATCATCGGGGCAATATACATTCTCAGGGTATTTAATTTCATCGTACATACAAATATCATTGATAATCTTTCCATGCATAAGCCGACGTATGCATCTCGACCCGATTTCTATCATCTTGAGGCGTGAACGTGGGATATGAATGAGCATCAGTAGGCGTGGGTATAGGCGACGCTCTGCTCGCGCATGGTGACCCCATTTCTTCATCAACTTTGACAAAAATATCGGTCTTCACAGTGACTTCCCCGTTGGCGCTTAACCGAGGGTTTCTGCTAAAATTTCTAGTATTGGACGTGGATGGCGAGCGGGCTATGGCATCGATCGTGTGGGACGGACCAGCCCCATCGTCAATAGGACTGTTTTCCTGGCTCACACCATTCTTGTCGTCATCAACCGTGGTCAAAATAACGCTGTCGTCGAAGAGTGATCCAAACGTCTTATCAGGATCGACTGCACCACGACCCTTGATGAATCGCGGCTGAAACTTCCCACGCCTTTTCATCTCATGGCTACTGTTATCCTGGCCCTCGTTCGAATTGCCCTGGTTATTTCGTGCATTGTCGGAATGGGAGCGACTCCACGGATAGCCACCGTATCTCCCGTCGCGTCTGAGATCTACAAAAGTCCGAAGAAACAGTCTGATCACGGGGGCACAGCTCGCGACAAGAATAGCATAGTTTTCGATCCTGTGCTCAATTGGTTAGTGTGTCTCCATATCCAAACCCTCGAAGAGAGCAATACATACTTGACCCAAAGTATAAACGAGACGACGTTGTCTGCATTTTCTATTAGAATATGTCTCACGATTATGATATGCGACACTTACAAGTGAAATCAAATCTGTCGCCGAGCGATTGAAGAAGCTGCCTTCATTAGTGACTTTCCAACGTCGAGGTGTAGACACTTACATATGTTTTGACAATTGAAGCAACTCCGGAGAGAACAAGAGGCCTGTCGCAAGATCAGCATATGGCTCATAATCTATTCAGGTGATATATACCCAGAAAGAGTCAAGGTCTGCCATATACGCCGAGACCGAACATTTGGATTGATCTTGCTGAATTGCGCCCATACTGAAGCGCCAGGATTCCTTTGTAAAGTTTGAATAAAAAATTGCCACAGCTCGAAAGCCGAAATTCCGGCGAGGTACAGATCAATGTTCGTATTGAAAGCTGGTGAAGTCGTCAATTCCGGGTCAATATAATCTTTTCTAGGTGTGGCAACATACCTCCCTGGACGTATCCAATAGTGGTTTGCACATTGCGTGACTGACAAACCACTGATCCATCAGAGGGAAGGGGGTCCCACATATAGTGAAAGTATTTGGTACGATCGGCCTATTGAATCCGTCAATATCTCAAGCTGACAGGCTCGTGAAGGTGGGAATAGCGTACAGTGCGATATGGATTCGGGCCGCATTGCACCACGATTTGTACGATCGTGACAGCGTTGACAACTATTTGCACAATCATACAGACAATTATCGAAATTCGCAGGCGTCGATTACTGTTCGCGAAACAAGAAAGTAGGAACCACATCATTCCTGTTCGTGATATCATGGCGGCCGCGACAGCTATGAATATATTGAATATTGTTAGCGATTCTCATGCACAGATACCTAGGCAGGTAGCATTCACCAGAATATACTTACCGCACGGTTGTGAAGCAAAATCCCATCGTAGAGCTTGCACCTTTTCTTCAACAGTCAAGTAGTAGAAATGTCGTCCCAGTCCCCATTTGTAGCTGAAAGGGATCAGTGAGCAAAGGACTTCATGCATACCGAGGAGTGGAAGCAAAATACCTGCGTTGTATCATGACCATATGTAAAACGTCCACGCAGAATCCAAAAATGAAAAACACATCTTCGAGGCCCCAAATTCTGCCTGGTGCTGATACTTGAGGCAACGAACATCGAACCCAGGCTTTTATAACGCATCTGAAAATAAGAACAACAGCAACGAAGCCCGTCAGGACCTAAATCTATCAGCGTATTGTTATATACTGAAATAGAAGATGGACAGATTTACCCAGCAAGCCTTAAATACTTCAGTGCCTTGACGCTGTCAGTAACTGGTGACTGACTTGAGCATATGCATTAGACCTTACCTGCATTAACATCTCCTTCTTCTGGTCTCGGAATATCCATCTTGGTATATCTGATGTACTGACAAACGACATCCGTGGCCGACCAAAACTTGATCTTCTCCTCTTGTGGAGAGAGAGAAACAAAATGGAGACCTTCTATTTCACAACTGTCGGTTCTTATCAGATCTTAACTCATTTCCGACTTGCTGAAGTATTCAATTTAAAGATTTATTTGGAAAGGCAGAAGCTTCTTTAACTTCTGAAGAGCAACCAAACTGAACCGGAGCTCGGTTGGCACATTTCGTTCAAAAGTTTAAATCAGAAATGTCCAGGAGAAACTTCGGCTAAGCACTTGGTACGAACCTGTGGGACTCGTTTGTTGAAGGCTGAAATAGTCGGAATGGAATAGATATGATGCGTGACTGGGGATGGGGTTTTTTGGGCTCGGAACCTCTGAGGAACGCGCCGGGGGACATGTAGCTGTCGCCTGTAGGCAATTGTGACTGATCAAAGAGGATGATCACTTTAATTGCTTGAATATCATCGGAACCAAAAGAAACGCAAGGCTCCACGGAAGTATAACCTCCTAGACATGGCTCAATATCTGCGAGGGGCATTGTAGGAAAAGTACCATGAGCGTAGTTCCACGTTTCCGGAGAGCTCACGCTGAACAACTTTTCGTACACAATGAGAGAGACCACCAAATTTTCCGGTACTGTCGATTGAACTTGATTGTATTCTTTGGCAAGCCGATTGATGGCTCTTAGGCGAGGAATGTATCGTAGCAAGGGTGATGACATGATGCAAGGGATACCGGGTTAGCCGAGAATTGCCTCCCTTTCGGATTCCAATAGTGGCATTTTCCGTTTCATGTGAGGCTTACGGCTTGGAAGATAAATGGAGAAGATGTCATACTTGTATCTTACGATTTGATTTGGCGCCTGCTGGTCACTACTCAAAGTTTTTGAACAAAGTCTAGGCATCGTGAGAACACGTCAACCTACCAGCCTCCATTAAGCCTCGGATCGCCTACTTTTCATCATTGGGTCACGGTACTCATTTATTGAATTCTACTACAGGGCTCGGAATTCAGTGGCTGTATAATTGCTTAAGCATTCATTTGCGGCTTGCAAATTATCTGAAAGAGTGCAAAATCTTGTCTGTGCCCAAGCCACACCGCTTGATTTTGATATGACCATCTCTATACCTGCTACCTTCCACGGAGTACCTTGTATATGGAAGAGTAATTAAGACAGAGTGCAAGTAGCTTGACGATAATGTGATATGATCCAGGAAAAGAGTTGCCCTCACGGAGTATGTCACTGTGCACGGGTATCGAACACGTCCCAAATTCATGCAGAAAATGATCGCCCTTGCAGTTTATTAATAAAATACAGCCACATAGAGGCATGTTTGATTGGCCAGTGTATTCTGGAGCTATTGATGCATGTCAGTCGCAATGACTGAGCTTGGCGATCAAAATGGTCTAAATTGGTCATCGACGACAGAGGGCTACCAAGGTAAGTGAGGCCTGAGATCCATACCCTAACTATCACATCCTATCAATCATTATTACAGCTTTCTTGTCAGGTATATTTGGTATTCTTTCAAGTCTACTGGTACATGATCTGCTCGTCAGTACCGAATTTAGCTTTTCTCATCTCAATCAATCCCTCACCAGCCTCCGGATATGCTTCAAATGTTACCTTCAAGCCACAAAGACTTGCCAATCTTTTCCATTCCAGACTGGAACGAAGTCGACCTCCGTATAGTGTTATCATTGTCGCGTGCATTTTTCCATACGTCTTGTTTTTCGTAAATTCCTGTATGAGCAATCGCGAGTGAGTGCCCATTGCTTTAGATACCTTTTGCATCAACTCAAGTGCGTCAAGGTCAGGAAGGTTATGAAATATGTGAGTCAGCGAGTAGTTCAATGCTCCTCGTACCGGCTGTGGTTTGTCACTAGAAAAGTCCCATTCCATTTGAGTTACTTGCGGTACGCTGCCAATTTCTGGATTGAACTCTTGAAGTACCAAAGCCGACTTGTCTAGCTTGGGAAAGGCCTCCTTGAGCTCCAGAAGCATTTCGCCGCGCCCGCCCCCAATGTCTACCCAAACCGTTGCACTTTCAGAGCCTGAGATCGCAGCTTCCAGATCGTATCCAAATGATTTGACACGATCGGGCATTGTACCGAATTTGCCGAATTTGCCAACCATAAATTGATTGAAGCTGTCTATCCGGCCTTGGCGAGCCATTATAGAGTACGTGTGTTCTTTGGCGAGTTCGTGTTGGCCTAGGAGCTCATAACCGTACTGCGTTGGTGTCTCAAGTGCTTTGAAGGGGTATTCAAAATTGGTGTCGATCAATTTTCTCAACAGAAATGCTCCTGCAAACATTGGCTCCGTAGCACTAGAAGACACTGTAAGCAGAGCATTCATGTTGAGTATCTTCTCAAGATTCCTTACAAATGAAGTGCTCCATGTTGAGCTGATGGCATGGCAATCATATGTTTCGTGATATTATTTGCTGCGAAAAGATCGTTTTGGAGTAGTTCAACAAGACCAATTGATGATACAGCGTAAAGAACATCCTCTATAAAATTAGTTCATGGTTCATTCTGTAATCGTTGAGAAAGAACTTCATACGGGTCAATTGATAGCCTTCATTCAGTCAGTTGGTAACACTTGAAGCCTCTTTTTTTTAGAAACTTACAGAGCGGCGCATTTTCTCTCTCGGCCTTGCTTCTTTCTCGATTTCGAAAATCCGTTATCTCTTGCGATGTTGCGGGTTTTCCGATACGAACCAACGTCGCGAAAAGATCAAAATATACTGCGACAGGTATGAAGCTCAAAGAAGCTGTCTTTAAATATGTTAGATTTGATATTGACTCAGAGTTCCTTTGCCTTGAGATTATTATCTTACGACTGTTACAGTTTGAGCCAGGATGGCTCCAGCAAGTGGTGACATCTCGATTCTGACTGGAAGCGTGTAATGGAATCAAAGACGAATTGTAGATAGGCATAGGCACTGGTCAATAAATGAAAGGAATGGAAACACTGTCCATTAACTCCTTCATTTTTCACGGACCCGATGTCTGCGTGGCAAAATGCGTGGCAACTCATCGAAACATGGAAAGAAATCATGGTTCATGGTGGTTGGAATGCAAGGGATGGATCTCAAGGTCTCTGCCTTGGTGGGAATTAGGGCTGACCGATCTACTCCGTGAACTCAAATACTTCTCGCATTTTCGGAACTGCGAAACAAAGTACGTATGCTCCATGCTCTTGTTATGTACCTGGTAACCATATTTTGAAGTCCGAAACGGATGGCTTAGTTGGATAACTTACCTAGGTGGTCGGATATATGCCGGAATCACACACAGACTATTGAACGGATCAAAAGGAATGCAACGAGAAACCGGCCTCAATCAAGGAAATGTGATCTGTCCTTCCGAAATAGGCCCTTGAGGGATTCTATGTTCTTTTTTCTTGTTTTTCTTTTGGAATAAATCGAGATCTCTTCATTTTTAGTTATACGTTAAAATCCATAATTTCTTGCATCTGATAGCTATTACTAAGGCAAGGTCCCGGATTCATCATCCACAGAAACTCATGGCAGGGCTTTTCTATTTTACCGGCACGGACTTGTTCTGTTCGGTTTCAATACTTACTTAACAGGCTAGAGTAACTTAATTTTGTGCCACATGAAAACAAAAGAAACTTTGCTGCGTTGTAGAATGACTCGTACATCACTTAGCTGAAGCGCTCATAGTCAACCCCCCGAACAGTAGGACCATTTGACCTTCCTCTCTTCACGAGTCCCCTCGTAACGATTCATGATTTCGATACACCGGTTCTTCTCTCGATAATGTTTTCATGACTAGTCATTCCTATTCAGTGGCCGCAGAGAGATTTCTCGGTTGCACAGGCAACACATCTACGCCTGGCGGACAAAGAAAAAGACTATGAGGACGAAGAGCTCGTACTTTCACCGTGGTACTGGATGTCTGCAAAAATCCAAGAAAAAAAAAAGAATCCTTTTTCGCTTACTCGAGGAACTTAAAAGAACAGACTAGCTCGCCCAAACCTTTCCAAAGTTCGTCTTGAAACTTATTTATACTTTATCATCTCAGGGCTGTCTAAATCGAACGAGTACAGCAGACGGGAAGCCCTAGCACAATCCCGACTTGCTTAGGCTTTATTCCGTATCATTTTTCGCCAACCCCTTTCTTGCTCGGCAAAACAAATCAGGTCTTTTAGAAGATAAAGTTAGGCCATTCTATACCTGTTCCTCTCTGTCCCTGTTCATCTGCGTCTTTTCTTTTTCTCATTCGTTCGAGAACCGTCACGGCTTGCATCCTCGGGAGGATTTTCCTCTTTATTCTCCACGCCATGTGGCATTAAAGTGCCATGTACTTTGGTCGACTTGCTAATCAGAACATTTTATTGGATTCTGATTTCAGCCATGTGGATGCAATGAATTGTAAGAAAGCATAGGTCCATCTTTGCAGCATTTTTGGACTCACTCTAACAATTGGATGCACTTTAAAAGGTCCGCAATTTTCATTCATACTCCGATCAACCTGGGCTGACTTGAAGAACAACTAGAAAATATTTTAAACAACTTCGATAAGGATTCTTGGCTCTTTCTTAACAAAATACATATTCCACACGGCGAGACCTCCTGAGAAGATCCTGGTAGCAAAGCCGACGAAATGAAAGCAACTTCAATTGAAAAACCAAAACCGACGGCCTCGACAAAGGCAAGAGATGAATTCTTGAGCCCGCTTGAGACTCAGTTGAAGTCAGAAGAAAAGGACGACAGCCATTTGCTATCTTCCAATATGGCGAATCCACGCAATTGGAGCATCAAGAAGAAGAGACTTTTATTTGCGGCGCTGATTTCAAGCTCCTTGCTCGCTGATGGGTTAGTGGATCTCAAAAAACTCCTTACAAGAATTCAAAGCCATAAGCTGATATATTTCAAAGAGGAATGACATGGGGTGCAACGCTGATTGTGACCCAAGCCCAGGCTTGGGGAATCAGCATCGACCACTCCTCGACGAGCATGAATTACGGAATTCTGCTTCAAGGATTCGGAGGAATATTTGCGGTGCCATTTATAGAAGCATATGGAAGGTACGGCTTTTTTCCTGTTTTGAAAAGCTGTAATTACAGCCGATTGTTCTTGTCAATCTGACTTAAATGCAATTCAGACTGCCCGTATGGTTTTGGACGCAGATTATCACAATGTTTATGGTACTCGGCGCAACTTTATCAACATCTTACTCAACCTTCACTACGTTTCGGTCACTTCAAGGTCTTTTCGGAACTGTACCTCAAGTCGTTGGACTTTCTATCATACACGACATGTATAGTCCCCAGGAATGGCCGAGAATGATCAACATATGGTAAACCAACCTCGGAAGACCCTGCTTTCATGTTTAGTTGTACTCACTGAGCAATATGCAGGGCAACAACGTTCCTTGTCGGACCATTTCTCGGACCAGCAGTGGCAGGCTATATCTTGGTGGCTAGTCATAATCTCTGGATCGTATCCTTCGGTGTTTTGGCTGCTCTATACGGTATTTCGAGTCTTTTGATACTGCTTTTCGGGTACGAGACAAATTATCAGTGCGACAATATTAGTAATCTCCACGGCGAAGTCTCTATTTCCCATAAGCAGCCTTCAGTACAGCAATCACGAACCTGCTCATTTTTCGGCACCGGCATTCATCCTCGTGGTCAGGTTTCCAGGCGAACTATTCTATCCACAGAATCCAAGTCCCTGTTGAAACTCATCTTCAGACCTCCTCTCTTACTGTCCGGAATTTCTTGCATGATCAACTTCTGCTGGCCTATTGGAATCACTACGACAGTTGACACGTTTCTCCACGCGCCGCCCTATGATTTCGATGAGATCCAGGCCTCCTCAATGAGATTTGCAGGTATTATTGGCGGTGTCAGCGGTATGGAGGACTCCTCACTAGTCTCTAAGCACCTCAAAGGCTTAATTTTATACTAATAAAAAAATCAGGATACATATTTGGTTATTTTTTCAACGAGTGGATCTACAGCCATTACCTATCCAGACACCATGTGAACGGCAGCATCAAGCCAAAAGTTGACAGGTCCCACGAAGAAACAGGTCAAATAGCTTCTAGAAGTAGCAGTCTACAAGATGCCCACATTCTGGAGGTTTTCCCATCTCTCACCGAGAGAAACAGCCCTGAGATTCAAGGCCTCGATTCCAAGATTGGGGCTTTCGGGTGGAAACCTGAATATCGGCTTCATGGTATCTGGCTCCCCATCGCCAGTCTTGCCTTGGGTCTCCTCACCTACGGCCTTACGTTACATTTTCGTCGAAGTTGGCTTGGGCTTGCTTTTGGTTGGGTCATGGTTAATCTCGGCATGGTGGGAAGCATGGTGTAAGCTCTCCCTCATTCTTTCCATCCTCCATTAAAGTCAAATACGGTCGTCTAATGAGCAGAACAGGGCAATCACAGCATTCGCTTTGGAGAAATATCCAATGTATTCCACCGCTGTCAGTGCGATTATCAATATGTGGCGTACTTGCGGCGGTTTTTCCGTTGGCTATTTCCAGTCTAGTTGGATTGCTAGAAATGGGGTTGGTCTGGTGTTTGGAATCCAGGCAGCGGTCGTGGTGGCCGGTCTTGTTGTTACTATTGTCCCGGTCTTCGTGCTCGCCAGACGATAGAGCATTCCAAGGCTGGAACATGTAAAAGAAGGGTTTATTCTCAACCTATACCTAGGGTTTCACAGGTGGCAACGTATATAGAACTGGGAAATTGTAAAAAGCTAGTTGGTGGATTTTGTGAGAAATTGAATGATTAGATAGTTATGACTGTACATGATTTTCATGTTTGATATTCTCTGCTTGTTGCAAGTTTCTAGATATTTCACATAATGTTAATTGGATTCGTTCCTCCCATTGGGTTGGAAAGTCTCTGGGAAAAATCCCGGCGGCGGCCAAATGTCCGCAATAGATATAGTGGAGGGCAAAACGAGAGGCCTAGATCCAACCAAGCGATCAGGATCGTGGCAGAAGGCCTGAAATGTCGAATCATCCATGAATCCAAATTCCCGCAGATCTTCCTCGCGGTTGTTTGCCCATTCTGTTGTGTCTATGTATGCAAGATCCTTGAATATTGAGTCGAGATCATTTGGTGATGATGAGGTCTCGTCTCTATTGTACGCGCCTGCATTCTGTTGCAATTGGTACATGTCGACTGTCGTAGAGCCGAGGTCGGATGGTGCAAAAATTGTAGAACTACTACTGCCTACGCCATGTTGCAGTTGTTGGCCATACAGGGGCCTGTTATTATCTGTTTCTGCATTCAATGGCATAGCAGTGTGAGTCCTCTGGAAGCTATGAAAATTATTAGCATTTGGTTGTGCTGCACCATTCATAGTGTCCTCAACAGGAACATTGATATGTTTCAAGCTCGGCTCCGAGGTTACTTTGTAGATATTTCCCGTGTGCAAGAAGTCAGTTGATAAACTCGAGCTATGTATTGGTGGATTCAAATTTGGATTGTATGTCCGAGGAGATGGCCGATTCTCAGACCGCAGTTCCGAAAATGCATTGGCATTTACAAAATTGAATCCTCGGGCTTGTGAGGTATCGGATGATATCGGTGACTCAATGTGTCCAAATTTTTCGCCAAGCGGGACGAATACGGGCCATGAAGGTGTCACTAAAAAGAGCTGTCGGAGGAATAAATTCGCCCAATTATGGACCGAAAAATCTGAAGATTCAAGATCTTGCCGAGCTGAAACAGCAGATTCAAAGATTGACCGTAAGGGGAATTCAAGTAGCGGTGGAAACGAACATGTCTGAAAGTTCTCTGCGTGTTGCTTTTGAACTTCCAGAGCTCGAGAAAGTAAGTTCTCCATTTTGTCCAGAGTTGAATGATCTCGTGTGAAAGGGTCTTGGCCTAACTGGCGCGTATAGAGAAATAGCAGCGTAGCCGTGTAAATCATATGGAAATAAGTCTGATGAGGGAGGAGAGGACTGGAATCACGACCTGCACGATGCTCGACATTCATCACACGCCGATTCGTAGGAAGTCTACTGTCAAGAATCTCCAAGTCCAAGAGTATTTGTTGCACGAAAATTGGAATGTTTTTCGCTCGAGGAAAATCCCACGCTATCTTATTAAGGACCTTCGAAAGTTCGAATAGTCGATTAAAGCAACTAGAAGCTTGCAAGGGGCCTCGCCGAGGTGCGCTCGTATTTTCCAGTGCCTTTCGCGAAGGCAAGACATCAGCCCAAGGATTCCACTCGTCAAGACCGTCTTCATCGAGAAGCTCAATGGACGCGTCGTTTGAGCGCAGGCAAGGCGAGCGTGATAGACGGACGGAGAGAATAGAATCAATGATGAAACAGCCCATAAAAGTCGCCTTCCTTCGGCGTTGTTCGTCGGATTTACGACCCCCTGATTTGGACAGATCCATCGCCTCTACCATTCGTCCCGCCTGGCCACTCAACAGCCAAGCGGCTGTCCAGTCATTCAATCCCACGTTGACTAGTGCTAACAGTAACAGTGCCTGGACGTGCCCTATGTCGAAACGTTCGGCTTCTGATGGAATCAGACTCCGTGCTATGCGATAGTATTCCCTGCACTTTCCGATGGAATCATGCTCAGACGCATTACCCTCTACTCCCAGGCCTGGAAATCCCTGGCCGGTCGTATAGCTCAATATGGCCCAAAGAGCAGCATGATCGCCTGAGCTGGTTGATGTGTCGGCAGAACTATTGACACCGTTGGCGTATAAGTAGGATGCACGAAGCATGTTATGTTTTGGTATGATTGGGAACCACAAATGTGTCTGCGAGAAGTACGTTTCGACGATCTCGGCGGTCCGGGCTGGTAATGGAATATTATGACCTGCATTTTGCTCCGATGCTTCTATGTCAATATCTGCAGCTGGAGTGGTTCTTTGTTTTTTGACGGCGGGAGACGATGGGCCAACCACTCTAGGACCTGCCGCTGCGGTTGATGCATGTTCGCTGCGAGTGACCTGAAACCCCCATTGGCTAGACGAACTCATACACGAAGTATTATGGACTTCCTCTTCTCGAGGTCTCTTCAGAGGTGGCCGAACGTCTTGCTCGGTCGGTGTCAGCAGCCCTTCCAGCGCTCCCCATAACCGACTACTTTTCCATGCTTCATGTAGAGAGTCAGAACATGTATCATCCCTCCAAATCTGAATCAAACGGTCTCTTCGGCCTCTCGAGCGTTCAGTGGCACCAAGCAAGTGCAACATGGCGTCCTCGAAGCCATCAATATTACAGATCGAAAGCGCCCATAACTTCTCCAGCCCACGCACGTAGCCTTCGGGTAACCCACGCTTTCTAGCACTCGGATCGTATAAGCAGGTTTGGCCCGTAGCTTCGCAGGCTGAGCAGGATGGACGTGCCCCATCGCATTTGTCCTTTTTCAAACGGCAGCGATCGCAAGCGCGCGAGACTCTTTTCCGGCGCAGGCCTTTGGTATCGACACCATCGTCCATCGGAGCTTATAAAATGCGGAGGCGCATTGCAATGATGTCTGGATTCAGTCGTATTCTCAACTTCGGCGAACGGAAATTGGTTTATTTAGTTGGTTATGCAGGATTACGGACGGCTTCGTGATTTGCGGGGAAGCGTTTCGGCGAATGAGACAAATTCAAATCGGTCGACGGAGAATTCGATGGCGGTTCGGCAGAGTATTATACCAATATATGTTCGAATTCGGTCGATGGGCAAGAACAGGCGTATTTAAAAGATATTATTGCCGGTGGTCTCTGAAGCGAAGACGCGCGTGCTCGTTCGAGAATGATACTGGAATGAATTAGATGGAATGGGGTTTCTCCACTCAGAAGTTTCACCCGTAGTTTTTCCGCATCCCCTCATTGAGAGCACAAGACGAGAGGATTTTGTCAGTAATCTGCGACGCAAGCTGTACGTTCTTTAATTGTTTTTATCGTGGCTATCAAGTTCAGCAATTGATATAATCAAGTTAAAATTGGTAGAGTCACATGACATCCGTTGCGTTGATTCCACCTTCCCCATATTCCACAACTCACGAGGAACTGCAATCATATTTCGAAATCTTTCTTGGAAGCAAAGATTGAGCAAAATTGCACAAGTACCGCACTGGGAATCGGTCGAGCTCAAGGTCAGACACTTTCAAGGGCTCAATTAACAGAATAGCGACAATATTTTTCTCTTTCCCTCGCCGCGCATATGCGAAATCGCGATGAAGCCTTGAATTGACGATCAAGCCCACCCTTGACGTCAAGGATGCAGATACAACCATGCGCAACAGACCCCTTTCACCGGTGGCCCCGGTAAAAAGCCCTTCGCAGAATGCACGTTTGTCTTCGACGGCAGCAAAGCGTTTTTTCAAGTCCGACGCGTCTCTCGTCCTAGTCGGTATTCGCGGTGCTGGGAAGCGGTCACTCGGGTTCATCGCTGCGGCGGCGCTGAATCGTCGTTTCGTTACGGAGGACTATTACTTCAAGGAGGTTACAGGACTCACTCGCCATGAATTCCTGCTCAAATTCGGGAGCCATGAGTTCCAAAGTCGGGATGTGGAAGTCCTCAAGATGATGCTCGACAATCATCGGACCAATTGTGTGATTGAATGTGGATTGGGCAGCTTAACACGTGCAATGCAAAATCACCTTCGGCAATATTCGCTCACTAATCCTGTATGTTATATACTGCGGGATATGGACCACATTCAGAAACTGTTGCAGTTGGAGGATGCCTCCATTAGACGACTCAGGAATGGGGATCCTTACCACCGAATGTGTTCGAACTTTGAGTACTACAATCTTGAGGAGCGCACTTCAATTGAGCCTTTGCTTGATGAGGGCAATCCAGATCGTCGGTCCGTGACTTATTCGTTCAAGTTGAAAGATGCCAAAGAAGACTTCACGCGATTTGTGCGCTTCATTACGGCTGCTACCACCACAGATCCCGGACTAGACTCTCCCTTTGTATTGCTGGAAACACCCCCCGAATTACGCTTGCATACGCATGCAATTTTCCTGCGGTTATCTGCGCTACGTGAAAGCTTAGTTTCAATCCAAGATTTGGAATCTGGCGGCGATGCGATTGAGCTTTGCATTGATTGTTGGAACCCCAGTGATGTGAGCTATGTGGCCAAACAGGTAGCCTTATTGCGACGAGTGACCAAGCTACCTGTTATCTACTCCATAGACGCAGAGGCAGTAGGTGTCGATATCACTAGCCAAGCCGAAACGGAATCTGCCAAGAATCACGACTTATATTTTCAAATATTGGAATACGGCCTTCGGCTCGGTGTTGAGTATCTCGCCATTGACCTGCATCAAAATCATGACCGTCTCGCGCAGATCGTCCAGGGCAGAGGAATGACAAAGATTATAGGACATTACGGTCTAGAGACCTCATCCGGCATCTCCTGGGAAGACGAGGCTTGTTTATCTATCTATCTAGAGGCCGAACGCCTAGGCTGTCAGCTTGTTCGCCTTGTCCGAACGGCTTCAGCTAGAGATGAAAACGACTTTGTGCGCAAATTCACTGATCGGGTTAATACTCTCTCTGGCACCCATCCACCCGTCATCGCGTACAACCTTGGGCCAGTCGGCCGAAGCTCTCAGGTATTCAATAAAATTCTGACCTCTGTGACGCATCCTGCTATATCACCCTCGGCAATGAAGGGGAACGACCCCCAAATCACATCTCAAGACGCCATGCGGGCACTTGTACAGAGCTACATGCTCGATCCGTTGAAGTTCTATATTCTTGGAGCTAGCGTATCGTACAGTATCTCACCTGCTATGCATAATGCAGCCTACGCCAGTTGCGGACTGTCTCATATCTACCGCATTCCTGAGACACCCTCACTCGCACTGTTAGATGAATGGCGCCATGATCCACATTTTGGTGGAGCGAGTGTAGTTCAGCCGTGGAGGGTCGTTGTAGCTGAGCAACTGAGGTATAAAAGCCGCCATGTGGAAGCAATTGGAGCCATCAACACCGTGATGCCCCTGCGGGCTTGTGCGGACGGAACCATCTATCCCCTTTCCGAGCAGGCCAGTCGACGTAACGAAGCGGGCCGGATTGCCGCGTGGTGGGGGGAGAACACCGATTGGATCGGTATCATGGTGTGTCTACGACGCAATCTTTCGCCCCGAAATGCAATCAGTCCCGTACGATCCACGGGTCTGGTGATCGGGGCAGGTGGTATGGCACGAGCGGCGATCTATGCGATGCTACAACTGGGGTGTCGCAAGATCTGTATTCTAAATCGAAGCTTATCCCGTGCAGAAGAAGTGGCTAAGCATTTTAATTCATGGGCCGCATCTTCTCATACGGACTCCGAGACGGCGGTGGTTCGCGTGTTGCATTCTCGGGACCAACCGTGGCCGTCAGAGTTGGCTTTTCCTTCAATGATCGTCTCTTGCGTGCCGGAAAACCGCATACATGGCCAACCACCGGCAAACTTTGTCATGCCAGAGCAATGGCTGGGGAGTTCTTCGGGAGGCGTCGTTGTCGAGGTATTTCTTTCCTTGTCCTAACCTATTTTTGGATAATGCTTTTTTTTTCTTTTTGGACAAGTACTAACAATCTTTTAGCTCGCGTACAATTCACTTGATACTCCGCTTGTCCGCCAACTGCGCCGTTTTCGACAAGAGACAGAGACCCCTTGGGTACTAGTCGATGGACTGGAAGTTGTTGCCGAATCAGGATTCGCGCAGTGGGAGCTAATGACCGGACGCAAAGCACCACGAAGGCTGATGATGATTGAGGTTCTCAAAAACTATGTAGGAGATAATGGGCGGTTGGACGAGAAAACTATACAAGCTAGACTGGAATTGTTCTCGGGCTAACATTCCGTTCTATGAAATTAAAAATATAATTGATAATATAAAACTAGTCTTTGTGTACTTTATATTCAATAAATCTATTTATCAGGTAGGTAACAGATGTAATATTTAAATTACATTAGTTTATTATTATGACGATAATGTTGTAGTCCTTGTATCGGACATCTACCTAAGTACTAGCAAGGACTTCCCTACGACAACCTCAATCTTGACCACCCATCCTTCTGAAACAGAGCATATATAATGGCGTCAAACATGCTGAGTATATTCCCCTTTGAAAATCTTCTCCTCGTTGGTCAATCTGGGATTCTCGCGGTGAGAATCATGTAGGGAATAACCCTGGTGTAAAGCGAGTAAGTAAGCAACGACAGGTGGGCGCAGTGATTGGCTGAGATTGCGCCGGCATTCGGCCCGTGCCTGAACCGAAAATGCGATGCGGCTTACCTAAGATAGTTAGTTCCCGCACCAGACAAGCTAACCCAGTTAATCAATTGCCTAAATAAGTTAGTTAGTAAGCAACAAGCAGGCTCAGAGGGTTCTCTGTCACATTATTAGGAAAGAAACAAATCCTTCCTCCTCCTCCTCCAAACATCATTGTTCGTACCATTTTACTCTCCCCTCACTCTTACACTACTCATGGATTGGATTTGAAATTGCCATTCAACAACTGTGGATATAAAGGCCACCATGTACATCCAACAGCAGGAGGTTATTTCTGCAGATTCTCCAGCTGTGGCTGCCAAAAAGCGAAAACGAGATACCGCCAGCGTTGGCTTGGACGGAGCTTTGGCCCCAACCACTACACCAAGGTGAGTTGACTAATAGTCACCTGGGAGGTGTTTGCGAACGCTTTATTCAGGTGCAGAAGTTGACAATTGCCTAGAGAAAGAAGTTCGGCCTGCCAATTCGACATTCAAGATATAGACATGCTCGCTTCTTCCCCAGGACCCATATCGAGGGCATCGTTACCGTCGCATCGACAATGGATGCATCCGCAGCTACTTCCGATGGAAAACGCCAGCGAATCCCTCAAAAAGAGGAGGGTCCTTCAACCACAGTCTCATCGCTATCATCACAATCATTATCATTCTCAACATCAACATCAACAACGCCATTCATATCATCAACCGCAGCTGATCCGATCACATTTCATACCGGTTCCAGAGACGCAGAGGACAACGAAGTCTCTCCCGCCGAAATTGATGATTCCATTGCTTCACCCTCGTCGGGGTACTGGAAATTCACATACCGTTGATTCGCCTAGCGTGAACGAGGATTCTCGGCTTCGGACAACCACAGCTCCTGCAACATCGGACTCGTCAAATACCAAACTTTTGCTTCGGCCGTGTCACGTGTGCCATCGCAAGCCTTCGACCAAGGTCATGCTGGATGCCTACGCTGATTGCGAGCTTTGTGGACAACGCACTTGTTATATTTGCTTGCGAGAGTGTAATGCTTCGGGTTGTCGGTCACGGCAGGTCGAAATCTTTCCTCGGGACGATCCTGGGACACCCTTGACTGAGGCTGAGGGATGCTTCGACGCACAGATGCGGCTCTGCAATAACTATGAAGAGAACCACACGCAACAGAAAATGGTATGCTCTCTGTGTGCTGTGGAAGGGTTAACAGAAACGGGTGAGGAGACGGTCTGGTGCGTAGACTGTGTGCGGCAGGCGGAGATGACCTATTGAAGGATGGGTTATTGCATAATTAGCGAGCGACTTATTCTCTTATGATTAATGATCTGAATTCTCATTGCATCTGGAGTTTGTTTGTGACTGTGTTTTGTTTTGTTTCATCTGGCGTTGAGCAGCAATATTATATATTAGGTATATATTGAGAGATATTCCCCGGTATATTCTATATATGCTACCACCAATCCAATACATATGATACATCTCGTTGCGGGACAATTGGATATACACTCTTCTTTTTGGACAATTATCGCCCAAACCGGAAACTCGCTCCGGCATACCGCCACAGAGCTCTCAGGAATCCCTGATATTCTACAGTAACCTCCTCTTTTCCACCTGCAATACTGCTCGTCTTATCACCCGTGCAGAAAATCTCCGTGAGGCGGACTTGCCACGGTGGGTATCCATCCAACTTAACAACGGGACCAAATATAATCAATAGATCAGGCTCCGGTTTGATGGAAGTGAAGAGTGAGGAGGGCAGCATCTCTGTTTCATCCGAGGAGCTAGCCCCGTTTGCTATTGACGGACTACCAGCGGCAGTAGCTGTGGTGGTGGCGTTGGTCACGGGGAGACCTGGCGGAGGAGACGGCGAAGATGAAGAAGCTGAAAGGCATGTGGTCAACTCACTGATCTCTGCGTCAATGAGTTTTGTGCTTATATCGTTGGGTGATATTTTTCCAGACTGGGCCATTTCGGTTAAAGTCTTGGTGAGGTCCACGAGAGTATCGCGGCCGTCGGATTGCGATAGGAGCAGGATGGTCAACGAGGGCTTTTGCTGGCCTTTGATCTTTTTCCATTGCTTTGCGGGTGCATAGGGGCTGTGGTGAGGAGCGCAGATGCGGAGATACGGTTGGTGTGCGGGCGAGCCGTAATAGAGGGCGAGTTTGTCAGAAATAGCTTTGTGCAGGGTCGGGATGTATGATTTTAGGATTCCTGCCACGCACACACACAGAGACACGTTAGAGGGAGGTTCGACAACTTTTTGAATTGAAGAAAGAGCAAAGCATACCAGTTCTCTCGTAGACACTCAACACTGGGATGCCGGCACATGTCGTCCAGGCAGCTAGCTCGGCCGTCTCATCCATCAGTGTCTGCAAGGCATCTTCTTCCCGTTTGCGCAATTTCAGCAATACGCTGAGATGCTCCGGCCGTCGACTGAGGGTCTTGACATCGCGCGCGATTAGTTCGGGTGATCGGTGGTGGTAATACGTGACTGCCAGCACGCGGTCTATAACGGCAGCAATAGTCTGGGATATGCGGATATAGAATCCGAGGCATAAGTGAATAAGGACATATATGAGGCGGTGCAGTTGGAGTTTGAGAAAGGTCCGGATCGGGGTAGGTTTGAGTTTCGGTTTCGATTTAGACGATAATTTTGGGCGTGCTGTCGATCTTGATTTGGAATTGGTCGATTTCAGTCTTCTTGACGACTGGTCTTGGTGCATATCTTGCTCGCGCTCGCGCTGCGGTTCCGGTAAATAGGGCTTCAACAACTTTTCTCGTTCGGCCGGAGTAAGCTTGGAGCCTCGTAGACGTGCATCTTCGCGAAAGAGTTCGACATCCTTGGACGAGACCATTGTTACACAGGACGACGAAATAAAATGAACAAGAAATATATCAGACGAGAGAAAGGGGCACGTTTGTGGAATAAAGAAGAAAGAAGGGACGAAGCTGAAGCTTTTTGACAGATGGTTGAGACATGCTTACGTTGCCTCTGGCTGCCTCGGCGTATTGTATGGTAATTGTAATACCGATGTTGGATTGACAGTTTGCATGAGCTCAGGTGCAAGGATACCACCACATACCTCCAATATTATATGGAAAAAGTGGAATGAATAGATTGAATTCTATTTTCTAGCTCGTACAGAATCTGAGTATAGTTTCGAATATATCATGGTTGTAGTTGTTGGCTATTTACCTGATTAAGTAATCCTGGCATCAGTCAAGATGCCTTATGTAATGTGTATTGTACAGTATCGGTTTAGTTACAGGGTAGTTACAGGGTAGTTACTCAACGATGCACTTCCGCAACTTCAACGACCATCTAAACACCAACCACCATGCCCTCGCCATGAGCGAGCTCCTGTGGCACTTAATCGACCTTCTCAATAATTAATATTGCATCGAGATAATACCCAAGTCAAGCCATCATGCCAGACACCGCCTCTACCACCAGCTCCTCTCATTCCTACTCGCACTCGCATCAACCTTCTCGATCTCTCTACCCTCGCGGCCCCAGCTTCACGCTCCAGTATTTCTCCGGCCGCGACTATATAGTCAAGGACTTTATCGAATCGCTTTCCGAAACAGCCATTGCCAGCCGCCGGTCGGCCGGCTCTGCATCGGGTGCTGCAGCTTCGAACCAGCCCTTCGATCCCAAACCACTGATACGCACCTTTGAGCACGCGCAAAAGAGTCTGAACGATCTATTAGGAGATTTGGAAATAAAGGAGAATGAATTATCTGCTGCTGTTCGACGAGCTGAAGCCCAGCATGCTCAGAACCTCAATACCTTGGGCCGAAAATTAAGCCATGCCATTGAGTCGTTTCAGAAACTCGATACCTCACTCAACGGCACTATGCTCTCATCCGCGAGCTCGTCCTCGGCCAACGGTGCTTATGTCCCTTCGTTGTCGGTGGATAGCAACAATGTTGCGGTGGAAACGGGGAAGCGGCTGGAAGAGCTTGAGCGTCAACGACGTCGGGCACTGGATGCCCATTTTCTGATCGAGTGCTGGGACGAAGTCAGTAATAGAGGGGACGTCACGAAATTAGAAACACTGCGTATGTCCGGAAATAGCGAAGGAAAACTACGTGCTGCGCATATTGCCAAACAGTTGTTGCGGATCAGTCAGAGGCTAGACCCAAAGAGCTGGAACGATTCATCGAAGAGTAACGGCCACTACAGCAACGGAGATGGGTTGATTACGTCCCCTCGCTTGAATGGGAACAAGGAGCCCAACCAGATTCACTTTCCTAAGAATGATACAAGAGAGATTATCGAGAAGTTCTCGGAGACTCTCGAAAAGGATCTCCTGAAGCAGTTTGATGACTTCTATCGAAAAGCCAATTTTGACGGAATGAAAGAATGTGCATTAGTTCTTCGCGACTTTAACGGCGGCGCAAGTGTGATTGCGCTCTTTGTCAATCAGCATCAATTCTTCATTGATCGCAGCCAACTCGTTACGGAAGAAGTAGGCGGCGACGCTGATGCGTGGGAGAAATTGGCTGATCCGGATGCCGACCCTCCTGGCGTTGAACCAAGTTTGCAATCCCTTGTCGATGATGTCAAAGTGGTTGTGCAGGATGAATCTACGATTATTCGCCGCGCATTTCCTTACTACGACGAAGTGCTTTCTCGATTCTTGCAACGAGTATTCCAGCAATCGATACAACAGAGACTAGAAATGGTTCTTGAGAAAGCCAATAGCGTGTCTTCATTGGCCTTTTTACGATCCTTGCAAAGCTCAAGAAGCTACCTTAATTCGCTTATTGACGACTTAAAAGCTCATGGACTGACCGAAGCACCCGAGCCAATCTCGTCCCAGACGGCGGTCATTTTAGACCAGCAATTAGAAGATTTATTTGTACCTTACTTTGTCGGCTCGTCCTACATTGAACGCGAGAAACGCAACCTAGAAGAGCTCTACACTTCGCTCTTGTTCAAATTTACGGCATTCCACTCCAAACGCAAAAAGGCCGCAATCACGTTCATGGCGTCCTTGGCCAAAAGCGGCAGTGAGCTTTTAGCTTCAGCCAAAGAATCCTACTTGTCACGACTCGAAAGCTCGGATTTTACGCCTACTCAGCGACAAATGCTCCTCCGCGTTGCCGGGCTTCGCGATTCTTGTGACGTGAACGGCAAAACTCCCACCGAGCCTGAATTTACTGAAGAGGATGGGCAATTATCCGTTGCTTTTGCGAAGCGGATGCTCAAATGGCTGGCTGAAGGTGTTGGACGTGGACTCGAGCTGAGTGTGAGCAGCGAGACACCTAAGGACGTCTCGTCGCTCTTGTCCCTGTTGCTATCAACAATAGCCGAGGGATACGTCGAAGTCGGATTGGATTCCGCGCTTGATACTGCATCCGCGCAGGAGGGAACTAAGACAGAGCCCGATTTCAATTACTTGCCTACCCTCCGCACCGCGATCAGTATCATGCACTTGATGCTCACGTGCATCAACACAGTGCTTATCCCGTTGGCAGCGAACAACGTCACGATTCGGCGCGAGATGGAGAAGAAGACTAATATTGTTGTGACAAGAATCGAGGATAAGATCAACGCGATAGAACAACGAACAATCGACGTCGCACTAGCGTGGGTCTTGAAGCTGCTCGGTGGGCAAAAGAAGAATGATTTCCGACCCAAGGAAGATAGCTCTGCAGCGTGGTTGGAGATGTTGCAAACTCCGGTAAAAAAATTCCTTCTTCAACTAAATTGTCACAGACGACTAACGACGTCTGGAAACAGACATGCGAGAGCATCTGCACCTTTTTGACACAGCTTCAGAACACCATCCTTACATCTTTACCAGCGAGTGGATCTAACCAGCAGAGTCTATTCACGGAACTGGCCCTAGGCGTTCGAAGTCATCTTCTGGACCATTTCCGACGCTTTCAGGTCAGCGGCCCTGGTGGGCTCATGGTCACCAAGGACATGACGCGATACACTAATCTTCTTAAATCGTGGTCCTTGGAGGACGAGGAACGAGTCAAAGCGGCTATTGACGTATTACTTGAAGTCGGCAGTCTATTCGTGGTAGGACCCGAAGCATTGCGCGAGAAGCTCCGAGGTCCCGCCACGACTGCCGGCAACACTGCTGTTCGTAACGACAGTGTCGGTGGGAACAGCGGCGGGGATGGATCAACTAATCCAGGCCGATCGACCACGGCAGTCATGGATGGATTGGCATTGTCGACCCAGGATATCAAAGCTTACGTGATGAGAAGGGTCGATACGAATACGGTCGCAATGCAGAGTGTACTCAATTCCTTGTAAGGGTCTACTTCGCCAATGAACAGATTCGTTGAACGGGTCGGCCTGCCGGAAAAGCAGACTTGTTCGGCTCGTTCATGCTATAGTTATACCCTAAAACGCTAAGTTATGCTGAAAGGGGGAAAAGACCAGTCCCTGTGCAGGCTCCATAGACAAGGCTCCATAGGCACCAAGGGAAAATCTTTCTAACCATTTCAAGAGTACGGAGTACCTATCTACATATCATCTGCACGACGGCCCAGAGTAGAAACAGCCTTTTGTTTCAGGGTAGCTTTTGATTTTTGTTATCAGTTCCAAACATCTTGGTCCAAACCAAATGCCGCTCCACCTGAAAGCTACCGGAGTCCGCTATGAGAGAACTTGGGCGGGACGAGTCATGTAAAAGCATTGGATTCACCGCCACAAAAGTTCAAAGGGTTTAACTATTTGAAAAGATGAAACTCACCCCCCTTCCGAAATACCCATAAAGCGCCGGACGGACTGCGGAGTAGAAAGTAGAGCCGGCCGGCATGGACAACTAGTACGAACTACGAAGTGACATTCCAGCCCTAACTTAATAATAGTCGTGTCTGTCTTGGTAGCACGCACTACGGAGCACATATCTGCAGTACCACCATACCTACGTAACCGGCGCATGGAATTCGTGGATATTTGCCGATATGGGTCGTACCTGGCCCGTGTTGGGCTGTCATTTCTGTCAGGCTGTGGATGATATTTTGAACAACAAATTGTGAACAGAGGGCAAACAAAGATCCACAGGGAGGAAATTTGTGTCGCGGACTGAGACAACAAGATTTCTTCTAGCTTCCAAGGTTGGTTTTTTCGATGCAGCTTTCCAACCGCAAGGCACATAAATCTGATCTGTACAGCAGGAAAATAAAGCGATGATACGCATGATAAAAAGCTATGCAAGCCGAGTCGGGAAAAGGAGTTTCGGTAATCAGGTCGGGATCCCTGTCTGAGCGACGAGTCCTATTCGCATTTATAAAGCTGTAGCAAGGACTAATAAATTAAATATATATTATTATCGGACGAGGGTGTACATAATAAGGTACCATGCATTATTTCCAGCCGTACTCCATATAGTGTGAGAATAAGGCATTGCAGTTAATCGTGCTGAATTGTATTTTTTCGGCCCCTTTCCATTTCCAGACTGCCTCGCCAATCACCAGTCTCAAGCTTGGAACAATTGCCATCACCTGCAATCCAGGATTCCTCTTTGCGCTGGGGAGCAATCTGTTTAACTTCCAAGGGTTGACTGACGTGGTGGCCTCCAGACCCTATAGTATACTTCTATTATAAGTTGCTGGCCGCGCTTTACTCCATTCGAGAGATATATCGGGACATCAACTCGCGGTCTATCCACTTCAGATCAGTGCTCTTTTTTTTTCCGGCTGTGCCTGTTTCTTCGTCTCTTTTTATCTGTTTCTCGTCTGCTCTCTTTCTTCGGGTTGCGTCTCGTAGAATTAAAGAGCACTCGCCTTCATATTCCACGACCGGGACCTCTCGGACTTTTTGGCTTCCTCGTTGCGCCGACAAAGAACAGATCATATTTTCTCGACCGCCTTTTTCGCTCAAGAGTTTCAACGTCTCGACAGTCGGCGACATTGTTCGAACAGAATGCAATAATCGCATTGCATCTACACGCTACATCCTCCGATCCACGCGATAGAATCCACGCGACTCGGCTGCATAATCACATCACAAACACACATTCCAACACTTTCTCCTTTCTCGAATCAATCAGTCACCTTCAGCATGCGCGACGCATCAACAGATCTGTCCAGAACAGAATTTGAGTCCTTGCCGCCGGCAGTACAGCGAAAGGTACGTATAGAATGTTGATTGTTTCAGGGTCTGTTCTCTTTATGCAGCTTGGAAAATATCCAAATTGAAAATATCCGTTGTTCTTTTTCCCGATTTGGCATTCTCATCACGTGGTCTGCTTTCCTTCTTTCTTCGCAAATTCATCTCTCAACCTCAACTTTCGACTTCATTTTTGTCTATTTTTCTTTTCTTTTGCTTTGCTTTGCTTTGCCTTGTCTTTCATCTTTACTTTTTCTTCTCTTTTTTTTTTTACTTTTTCACTTTGACTTTTCCACAACACATCACCTCTCATCATGGACTACGATCACGTCGATCCCAGTCTGAAACCAATTATTACCATTACCCGGAATGGAGCAAGCGGATCACATCCAGACAAGGGATTGTCCGTTCCAGCCCATTTCCTTCTTGCTCCGCCCTCTTCACTAGTGGCCCGCTGTCGCGACTCTCCAATAGCCTTAGTCGCCCCAACAGAGAGAGCGTGTTGACTCTTACTGCCGTCCGTCCTGCATCCCAGCGGCCACTGCATCCAATAATCACGCCAGTGCGATATTGGTCAACCGCTAGTGATCAAGGGATTGACTCGTGTCTCCGGTCCTTTGTCAGCTTTCGTGATGGCTCACGGCTTTCTCTATACCTGACTGGACTCATCACTTGCGCTCGTTCCCCCGCGGCATTGCATTAAAATTGTATGCCTGACAAGCGGTCGACCAAGGCTACCTGTCAGATTCATTTATTTGAACGACACTTTATCGATGATTCGTGACCGAGTTTCACTTGGGCCATTCCGCGTCAGCCAGCTCAGGAACACTTGGCGACCAGCTAGCTGGTACACCAAGACTCCTGGAATCCAGAGGAGCATTGCGGGCCGACCTCGGACAACATCAAGTCTAGCCTGTGTTTCTGGCTTCGAGCTTTGAGCTCCTCTAGAGAGGTCCATACTTGGCTACCAGGCACTAGCCGAACTAGTTACCTGAGCATGAGCTATTGTTTGGCTGGACTGACGATAGACCCACTACCTTGCCCCTTTTTCCCTACCAGGTGTTCGCGCTTCAATCCTTTTGTCATCTATCTGATCCTTGTCCCCTTCGACTGGTCGCTTGTCAGGCTAATTCATAGCATAATGATCCCAATTTTTAGTTCTTTTCCAATGTCGAACGCTTCCGGCTTCTGACGGCTCAGCACTATCCACGCCAGCAGCATGGTAATGAGGAGCAGCAGCAGCACCCAGACCTCGCTGCAAAAAGACTGCATTCCCTCTGCCATCATCTAACCGCTGTTTCTTCGAATCGTCCAGGGACTGTTTCGCAGCTTTCAGACCGCTCACTTCGGCAAGGTACTGGTCACAAACTTACATCTCGTCGGATCTCCTCCTTGACTGCTCAGGCCCAGGGCAAGTGCAACACGAGCAGTTCTCCGGGTCGTCCGCACATCGGAATTGATCCGACGCTGATACACGAATATCTGCAATGCTTCCATTCTCTTCCGCCGAAGATTCAAAAGACCATTTTTTCACCAGAGGAACAACGAATTCTCCGGCGGACAGCTCCCGCAGCCAGTAACGTCATTGACGCGGCCGATCGGGCACTGTTTAGACACGAAGAACGAAGGAGAGCTTCTCGCCGTCGACACTCCTTGCGGACGGACTCGTCAAGCGATCGTGCTGTGCGTTCCCGGCGGCATAAGCGGAGATCAAGATCAAGCCCACCGTCCCCTGCAGCTCGCTCCTCACTGGCACCGTCATTACCTACCTCCCTTTCTTCGACACCTCGAGAAGAATTGCTCGAGGTTGCTTCTCACGCCGACTCTACCGGTGACCCATCTGATTCTGGAATTGAAATGGATAGAACTTTTCTCGACACGTTTCGGTGGCTCGATGAGGACGAAGATCTTGATTTGACCCTAGACAGCTATCACAAATACGTTTCCGATGCCGCCTTGTCACAACAAGCTCGCAGCACCATATCACCGCGGCGAATGCCGTCGTTCCGCCGCACATTGTCGCTTGCCAAAAATCGGAATTCCCTGTTTCTTGGTGGAAGCCGTGGCTTAAGTTCCAGTCAATCGTCCACTCTTCCTTTTACCGCATCCAGTGCCAGGGCGGTTGATGAAAATTCTCGTCCTGATGCTCACCATACCAGAAACCTATCGCATCGTTCCACGTCTTCGATTGATCCAGCTGCACAGTACTATCAAGACCCAGAGGCCCGACTAAAGCTACGGGTGTATCTGGCTTCTCCTCAGAAATTCGATGAGGCCATTGAGTTTGGCTTCCCCTCATTAGATAAGGAGAATAATGACGGTGGTGTTCGTGGGCGACGCAATGCCAATCGCGATTCCAAACGCATTTCCCAAATCTCTATATCCACCCATGCAACAACGCATGGATGGACATTTCTGGACGATGAAACCACGTCGATTGATTTAAGCCTCTTTGACCTGACTGACCATCAGTCACCGAAATCTCCTCGAAGTTCTGAAAAGCCACTTCCCACTCCTTGTATACGCGAAGTCGCCGCCCCTACTCCTACTGCGTCTTCTACTGAGCCACCCAACCAGCGTCGACCACAACCTCTCAAACCGATCGGTGGGAATGCAGGCAACTCGTTCCGGCCGGCAGGCAGTGGCCATCGTCGAGAGATGACTCTAAAGATGACACTCACTAGACCCGATTTGCGGACAGTTGGTGACGCTGGCCTTGTCAGCCATGACCGACTCGACGATCCTTTGCGGCTAGCAGAACTGCCTCCAGCAGACGAGGCTTGTCGTATCTGGGATGATCTCCCCGAAGAACGCGGCGTCGTCCGGAAAATGTGGCGCAAACTGCGCTCCTGGAAAGACTGATCTTACCCCAAAAAGCACTTGACTCGCATTCTCATTATCCATTGTTGCTCTAAACGCCTGCATTCTCTCCATTCATGTCCATATCTTTTCATCCATAGTCTACCTTTTTAGTCGATGATTCATTTTCGCCTCTCAGTTGTTATCTATCATACAGAAAGATGTCCAGCCAGCGTTCACTCATTCATACTCATTTACACTCTCTTTGATTTTGGCTTTTTTCATGTTCTATATACCCTCTCTCGCTAGGAATACTTTCGAGCTGCTAGACCTACGACACTGATGGTCTTGGCAGTTTATCTTTTTTATGTCTATATTATATATACGCGTGATATAAATAAATCCATCCATATACATATTTATACCTATGCGCCTGTACATATATTTACTTTTCTCCCTATTAAAGGAGAAGCAATGAGAGAGCTAAATAATCAGGCATCGTAACTGGCTGCCTGGTCGAGTCTGGCACGTGATCGCGGGAAGCTCTTTGCGCCAGATCGACCAAGCGTCATTGAACTCGGAAGGAGCTGACGAAAGGCCACGCAAGACTTGAACCACTTTCACTTTCTTCTTTATCTTCATCTTCATCTTCATCTTTATCTCTACCACCTCTTATTCTTCTTCTGTTGCTTGTCTGTATACTACATTTCTACAATCTCTCTCTCAATTTGCTGCAATTTAGCCCTGTGCCGTTTGCCTTCTTTGTGTCTTTAATAGAAATCCGTCTCCTGATACGATACTATTTACTACTCTCCGTTCACACCGGTATCGCGCCTGCAGCTCTATCTTCAAAGACTTCTCCTCACTATATCACAACTGCAGCGCCTAGATGCCAGATCAAGTCTTTCCATAGTCATAATGATGATCCGTCAGTGGTTTCGTCTGACGACATCGCCCCTCCTGTTCCTTGCCCTGATAGCTATAGCCATCAGCGCATCGACCGCAACTGCAAAGTCAGATGGACCCAAGATAGCTCTCAAAGAGTTCGATGCCGAACCGGCGACGCCCTTTTACTTTGAAAATTCCGACACTATTCTATTTCTGAGTCCGACAAATGGCGAGGTCTACCAGTCGTTCGATGGCGGTATTGAATGGAAGGTCGTCGGGTCAGGAGACGACGTCGCATCGACTAGCGTGAGGGGTGATATTATCCAGGCGCATCCGTACGATCATCAAAAGGCATACATCTTGGGACGGACAGGCGTGCATTGGATGACTGCAGATCAAGGTCGGACCTGGCGCAAGTTCGAGATCCCTGCGGCTCTGTCTATTTTCAACGAAGCGCTTCGTTTTCACGGCGAGGATTCGCGAAAGGTCATCTTCCAGGGTGAGCGGTGCTCGCCCTTCACTTGTGCCGAAACGGCGTACTACACACTCGATGATTTTGAGACTGTACAACCGATGCGAAATACCGCTAGAGGTTGTTTCTGGGCGGTAGGTACACCTGCCTTTGCAGAATCTACGTCACAGTATTCGTCGGAGATAGGAAATAGGGTGTTTTGCATTGTCCATGGGCTTAAGAACCCTTTCGCCTCGGCTTATCGCTTGGTTTACACCGATTTGTTTTTCGAGGAGGACGAAGATGGAATCGAAGCCAAGATTAACGATGGCAGACCTGTTGCTGGAGTCGTTAATGCTGCCGCTCGCACAAAGTACATTGTTGCCGCCGCGAAGTCTGAGGGTACTGACGAACTAGCCATGTTCGTCACGGATGATGCCATCACATGGCATCGCGCCGAGTTTGGAAACCATAAGATCGAGGAGGAGGCATACACTGTGCTGGAAGGAACAAATTATAGCATAGAGGTCGACGTCATGAACACCGATCAGTCGACGAACATGGGTGTTTTGTTCACGTCGAACTCAAATGGCACGTATTTCACGCGCAATATCGAACACACGAACCGCGACGCATTTGGATTGGTCGATTTCGAGAAGATTGCGGGAGTTCAGGGCATAGTTCTCGTGAACGTTGTCGATAATTGGGAGGAAATCGAAAAGGATCCACAGGCGGACCGCAAAGTCATTAGCAGGATTAGTTTCGACGATGGACGCACATTTCAACCCCTGAAAGCCAACGATAAAGACTTGCATCTGCATTCAGTCACCGCGTTCGAGAATATCGGCCGTGTATTTTCTAGTCCGGCCCCCGGTATTGCCTTGGGAGTTGGTAATACTGGCAGTCATCTCAAGAGTTACACCAAGGATGGCGATCTGTACGTTTCCGACGACGCCGGTGTTACGTGGCGGCTGGCGCTTGAGAAACCCCACAAGTACGAAATTGGGAATAAAGGATCCATAATCACCGCAATTAAGGATACCGGCAAAGCCACTAAAAAGATCAAGTACTCGATCAATCACGGAAAGGATTGGGATACAGCCGAGTTAGACCGAGAAATCATTCCCTACTTCCTGACTACGACGCCCGACTCTACCAGTCTAAAGTTTTTACTAGTAGGCTATGATGAGAACTCGCTTCTGTGGTACATCTTTGCGATCGACTTCGAGGGGCTACACGAACGCGAATGCAAAGATAGCGACTTCGAGGATTGGCCGGCTCGATTGGACGAGAAGGGCGAACCTGATTGTTTGATGGGCCATAAGCAATACTATCGACGACGAAAATCCGATGCCGACTGTTTTATCACGGAGGATATGTTCAAGACCCCTACGCCAGATTTCAAGCCTTGTAAATGCACTGCGGAAGACTTTGAATGTGACTACAACTTTGTGCGTTCAGAAGACCGAAAAGAATGTGTCCCTGCTGCAGCCCTCAAAGCTCCAGAGGGCTCGTGCAAGAACGAAGACGATACTTTTAAAGGTCCTTCGGGCTGGCGTTTAATCCCTGGTAATGCCTGTATCCGTGATGGGGGGGAAGAGCTCGATAAGGAAATTGATCGCCCTTGTAAGGACGCTTTGAAAGCTCCTGCGGGCGACGGTAAAGCTGTGAGCTCGACTGCCAACTATATTGAGGCCGACATGTTTGAAGAATTCATTTACCTCGAGCGAGCGGGCAGCAGTCGTGGTGAAGACGAGACTGTGATCCTTCTCACGTCCGACGGTAAACTCTTTGTAACCCACGACCACGGAAAGACGTGGACGCATGAGTTGAAGGATATCAAAGTTGAGCAGGTTATACGACATCGATATTTGAACGACCGGGCTTTTTTCCTGACAGACGGCAAAAAGCAATTTTACACAATCAATCGTGCCGAAAACTTTGAATCATTTGATGCCCCGGCAGAGATCAACAAGGAAAGACTGACTTTGGGATTCCATCCCAAATTCAAAGATTGGATGATGTGGACTGGTCCATCGGACTGCAGCCACAGTAAATGTCCCATGACTTCATACATTACAAAACGTCGCGGTGACAAGTGGGATTTGCTCCTGCGAACGGTTGACAGGTGCGAGTTCATGGCGCGAGAGGATCGTGGTGAGGAAAGCGACAATCTCATATTCTGCGACCAACATGAAGGTGAAGCTCTGGACGGTCAGCGCACACTTGTGACGAGTAAAGATTTCTTTGATACCTCGGAGACTCCCTTGACAGACATTGTGGACTTCGCAACCATGGCGGAGTTCATTGTCGTTGCCACGCACGATCCGGAAAATAAGGATTCACTCAAAGTAGATGCCAGTTTGGACGGGGTTACCTTTGCCGACGCCGAATTTCCTACCAATTGGCAAGTGCCTGCGCAGCTGGCCTACACCGTTTTGGACAGTTCAACCCATTCAGTATTCTTACACGTTACCGTCAATAATAAAATGGACCAGTCGTACGGTTCCATCATCAAAAGCAACAGCAACGGCACGTCATATGTGTTGAGTCTCAAGGACGCAAATCGCGACAACAAGGGATACATCGATTTCGAGAAAGCTCTGGGCATAGAGGGTGTTGCCCTGGCAAATATCGTCTCTAACGCGCAGGACGTCGAGAACGGCAGTGAGAAGAAATTAAAGAGTATGATTACGCACAACGACGGCTCGGAGTGGAGATTGTTGCCTCCGCCGGTAAAGGATTCAGAAGGGAACAAATACAGCTGCGGCTCGGACGGTAAACCATCTGAGAAATGCTCCCTACATCTTCACGGATACACGGAAAAGCGAAACCCGTACGATACATTTGCATCTGCTGGAGCAATTGGCCTGATGTTTGGCGTGGGCAACGTCGGCGAGTTTCTGGGCAGCCACTCCGAGGCCAACACGTTTTTCAGCAACGACGGCGGTATTAGTTGGAAAGAAGTAAAGAAGGGCAACTACCTGTGGAGTTTCGGCGATCAAGGGTCTGTCTTGGTACTTGCCGAGTACATCCAGCCAACACGAGAAGTATACTACAGTACAGACGAGGGAGAGACTTGGGAGAGGTTTCAATTCTCCGAGAACGAGGTAGCGGTTCAGAGTCTTTCGACTGTGCCGTCAGACACTTCCAAGAATTTTCTTATCTGGGGTAAAGAACCCGGTTCTGGAAAATTGGTGACTGTTAATCTTGATTTCAGTGGGCTGCGTGATCGAACGTGTAATTTGGATGAAGACACGGGTGAGAGCGAGGATTATTATCTCTGGGAGCCCAAGCACCCTCTTCAGGAAGGAAACTGTCTTTTTGGACATGTAGAACAATACCACCGCAAGAAACCTTCGGCGCATTGTTGGAACGATTGGTCGGAAGCTCATGTTCATCGCATTTCGCATAATTGTTCCTGTACATACCAGGATTACGAGTGGTATGTTTTATTCTCACGGGTTAAACGGGTTAAGAAGAACAGTTGCACTAACAAAGATTACTCACTAGTGATTACAATTATGAGCGCCAGACCGATGGAAGCTGTGCTTTGGTGCCTGGTCTTCCAAAACCCAACGCAATCGACTACTGTAAAGAGAATCCAGATGCGATCGAATACTGGGAACCAACAGGCTATCGACGAATTCCGCTGACTACGTGTGAGGGTGGCAAAAACCTGGATCGTTGGGAATCACGGCCTTGTCCACATCACGAAAAAGAGTACGAACGCAAACACGGCGTGAGTGGTGCAGTCATCTTCTTTGCGATTATTGTACCGATTGCTATTGCGGTCGCCGTGGGCTACTGGGTGTATACACATTGGGACGGGAAATTCGGACAGATCCGACTGGGCGAGAGTGGAGCGCAATCATTTATAACATCTCGGGGCGATTCCCCTTTTATCACTATTCCTGTCACGATAATCGCCGCGACTGTGGCTGCATTCAAGGTGATGCCGTTATTGGCCATGTCTCTGTGGCGCAGTGCCAGTGGGTATATACGTGTGCCTGGTCGTCGGGGTCCGCGACCATACGCAACCAGAGGAGCTTTCGCAGCTCGCCGGGGGGATTATACAAACGTTGTAGACGACGAGGATGAGTTATTGGGCGACGACGAATTTGAGGACGACGAGGTGGAGGAAGAGAGAAGTTGATTTGCATATGCACTTGCTCAGTCTTGGCTAGTGCTTAGTTTAATCTGGCGAAGAATATTTGGTTATTTACGATAGATTGCTATTCGATTGTAGCCATACGAGTGACACATTATTTCTTTTCTATAATCATGTACCTGTACCTCGCGGCGTGTGATTGGTCTAGCAAGGGTGCAATAGAATACACAACGTGCTATCATAACATTTCGACGCAAATTGCGGATCTCTCTGCGTTAGGAAGAAGATAAATCATCCGGTCCAAAAGAATCCGGCAGTAGCTATAAAAAATTAGAGTCCTTGAAAACGCAAACGCAAAGGGGAAAATGATAGAAATTTTACCTCTCCGATAGTTGCGATTTTGTACTCTCCATCCTTGTCGTACATGTATATAGGGAAACTGTTTGGATTGAACTCTCTTAAGCTGCATACAGAATTAGTATATATAATCTCTGACTTCTCTGGACAGAACATTGAGGATCGAGATTGAAGCTTACAATTGGCGACACATGCCGCAGGGACTGGCGCCGGGTTTGATATCTGTTGCGACGGCGATGGCCTTGAATGATTTATGGCCTTGCATCTGTTTCGGGATTTAGAAATTTCTATACTGTGTACAAGTATGATGAAGCACGTGCTAGGAATAGAATGATAAAACGAGGAGAGAGAGAAGGGAGCTTACAAGTGCAGCACCCATGGCGACTCTCTCCGCACAAACGCCTACGGGATACGAGGCATTTTCAATATTGGCGCCGATAATGTACTCGCCATCAGTCGTAATGAGGCATGCGCCCACGCGAAATTTCGAGTATGGGCCTATAATTTCAAATGGCAAGTTATTGCCTGAGTCAGTTTTTCTCTCCTGTCTTTCCTCTCTTGGATACAGGAAGACGATTATCAGGGTGAATTCACATACAGTAGGCTTTTTCCTTGGCTGCGATGGCCTTTTGGGAGATAGTTTGTAGTTCGATTTCGGTCAAAGTGTGCGGCGATGCCATTTTGATTGTTGATTCAAGTCGACTAGAGGCGCAGGTTGAGGTGGTCTGTTCGATACTCACTTCGCGCAGGGCGTGCGGAGAGGGATGATTTTATATCTACGGTACAGGGCGGGGACGTCACTTATCGATAAACGATAAGATAGAGAGACAAGCCTATTAACCTGTCATTGTTGGAAGTTCGCTACAATAAACACATTTTATAAACAAGAATAAGTCTATCAATTCATGAATCTAATGTAAACTCCGCCTGTATGACATATACAGAAATGCAATTAACCAACATAACGGCAAAGTGCTTCGTAAATGGTAAAAATAAATGCAGAACTAGGCGCAGATCGTGCAACTGTGATTCCACACCCACGATACAACCCTTTCAATCCCTCATGCTGCCAAACAGCCTTCCCTACAGTCCAAAACGATCGTTTCGCCGAAGAGGAAAGTGTTGATATTTCTTCGGTCTGCATGCGGGACTTGATGGTGTCGGCCGGGTAGAAGATGAAATTGTAGCTAATTCCCGCAGCTGCCCCGGCGAGCATTTGCTGCCACACCGCCAGCGGCGCAGAATCAGACGGTACACCGTCGACGACAGACGACTTGCGGAATAAAGCAGTGACAGCTTCGTAGCTTCCGAACCACGATGCTGAACCGCCTGTCTCGCGAATCAAGGTACCCATTTGTCCACGCCAAAGTCCCGATATGCCCTGGTGGCGAAAAATAGTCGCGATGATGGTCAAGGGACCTGGCTTTGCAACGACACCGGTAGTAGTGGCGGTGGGTGCGGGGACTTGCATTTTGCATTTGACCAGCTCAATTGGGGTCAAGAGCACCGAAGTGAAAGCTCCCGAGGCGCCGCCACTGATCAAGAGGCCGCTGAACGGGAGAGTGGGAGACGAGGTATATACTGTTGATTGCAGGACATTTTTGGCAATGCGGTAGCTGAAAAACAGACTGCTGGTTTCGACCGCGGCGCCCATGAGCGGGGCACTTATGCCTCGATAGAGACTGCGAAGGCCGTCCGCCTGGAAGGATTGGCGGAAACAGTCTAGCGGGCCTGCATAACGGAGCGGGATGCCGTGAGGCTGCGATTGCAGACGGACTTTAACGGTGTCGAACGGGTATTCGATATACTTTCCGGCGATACCAGCAATCTAAGTAAGACGAGAGTCAGCTTTGGTGTTTCAAGACGGTAGTACAGCGAACAACCAGCATACCGAGCCGTAGGTAATGTCCTTTATCGCCGTTATGCCGGAACTCTCAGACACGGGGCCGGCGATCTCAACAGGAGATGAATCGTACGAAGCATGGTCGATTGCCGCCATTCGTTGTAATTTCAGAAGAGATCAGAAGTCGAAGGATGATCGATTTCGAGGTCGACGTCAAATTTCCAAAAAATGCTATCGGCAGGACATGTTTTTATATGAAGATGCGCGATTTGTGTGAGGATAATAGGAATAAACAACAGCAAAGAGCCGGTAAACAAGGCGATCAATCTAGGCTTTTCGAGCACTGGCCAAAAATAAGACCGCAGAAGTAGCGGTGGTGGTGGTGCCGGCCCGCGGCGTTTCAGTGGGAGGCGGGGAAATACAATTGAATTAATCAGAGTCAAGCAGAGGCTGCAGAAAGCTCCAAAATCAAGGACGGTATACAGTCTTGCAGCAGTCTAAGTGGTAGACAGCATGCAGTTGTACCTGCTGCCGCTGTCGGAGGCCCTGTTCCTGTGTCAAAAGGCGTATGGTTGCATTAGATGCGGGCTGACTCTGATCTGCGGGAGGCTTGGGCGTGAGCCGATACGGAGACGAGCATCCGCGGGTTGATATAGAAGATCTTCAAAGAGCTAGTGCTCTCGTGTCTGGTTTCCTGATGAGAGGTATTTTAAAGCGAGCAAATAGGAAGTGAGTCAGAAAGGAGAGAGAATGAGAATGAGAATGAGAATGAGAAGAGAGAAGAGAGAGAAGATAAAAAGAAGCAAAAGAAAAAAGAGGAAAAAAGCTCACCGCCCAAAGTGGCAGGCACAGTCAGTCCCTCTCCGGAAGAACTGTTTTGCCGCGATCCGCCTCTCTGATTGAGCTAAGATTACATCCAGAATTTTATTTTTATTTTTATTTTTATATTTCATATGTTATATTCTTTATTTTGTCCACGGAATAGATCATTCTCCAGCAGATTCAACCTATTTCTGCCACCATGAGTGCTGTCCAGGGTACAGAAGACAGTGGCAAGTCTGCTGTGGGCATGAGGAAAAATGGTATAGACTATCTGTGTTCTCTGGTCTGCTGAGAAACCCCCGTTAAACAAAAGAAATAGGCAAAAACTGGCATACTCCGAAGAAGGCATTCCGACCGACCGCCGGCCTCAAGTCTTACGAGAAGCGACTACAAGACCGGAACAATATGGCCGCTATAAAGGAGCGCGAGAAGGAAATGAGAGACGAGAAAGAAGCCGAGCGACAGGTAATTAGCGACTTTATCGTGAAAATTGAAGTTGTGGAATTATGCAATTATGGAATTGTGAGACTGTGAGATGTGAGATCAAAGACTAATACGATCAATCTAATGCAGCGACATATTCAAGCAATCAAGGACCGAAGGGCGGCCAAGGAAGAAAAAGAGCGATACGAGAAAATGGCCGAGAAAATGCATCGCAAGAGGGTAGAGAGGAGAAAACGACGCGAGAAGAGGAACAAGTTGCTAAACTCTTGATGGATTGGAAATGAAAGCGGTCTATTAAAAGGCTGGGAACATGCAAGGGCGTTATTTGGGATTTGGATTTGATTACATGGATGATTTCTGTATATACTTAACTTCATAACTTCACTGGAGAAATACACGATTATACCCATGATGCTCTAGTTAAAGTGCCCATCGTCAGAATTGTGGCTGACGGATGGAGCTGCGCTAAGGTAGATCTCCGCATCCGAGGTCCCTTTCACGTCATCTGAACAACACCTCTCAACTTCTACGTTTCGCTACGTTGGGAGCATATCGTGATGAATATATAACGTTGATCAAGGGTTCTCTCGCTCGAGCGATTAGAGAAATACCATGGAGGACCCCGAAAAGCCAGTTTCGCGCCTGGCGTCGTCAAAGACATTTCCTGTTAATTTGAACCACCGTCGTCACCGTTCTGAAATTCGCGCATCGAAGCAACATCAAAGTGGTCATACCGGGCATAGCCACAGCAAGAATCAGAGTCAGAGCCAGAATCAGAATCAGAATCAGAATCAGAATCAGAGCCTTACTCAAAATCAAAGCCAGACTAAACCCCAGAATCTCTCCCGTGGCACGCCTGAAGAACGACAACCCTGGCCACGGAGGTTGTTCATCGATACCTCTGACATCGAGCCTTCTTCCACCGTCGAACAGACCGATACAAGCAAAAAGAACAAACAACGCAGCGACAGCCATGAAAAATCCCATCGATATTCAAAATCGCGAGAATACCGATTTCCTCGAGCCGTTAATCAAATAGCCTCTGCTGGCGGAGCGCGAAATTTACTACCCAATCGAGCTACCTTCTCTCGCCACGGTCACGGTCACGGCCACGGCCATAGTCACAGTCACAGTCATAGTCAACACGTGCAATCATTTTTCGGAGGAGAAGCAGATACGGAATTCAATCTTTTAAAGCCGACTTTATTATCGACGCAGCAGGACCCCTCGCGGTCGCGGTTCGGATCGAGATCGAGCAGCGCGCATCGCAACGGTGGTAGTCAGGGAACCGATTTCGTTGCCACGGAGGGCGAAGAAAGTGAAGCTCTGAGTCGGAGACTAACGCAGTCTACTGCACGGAAGAAGGTTATTACCACGGCAGAGGAATTGGTTCAGGCGCGACAGGAACGTGAAAAGGGCGAAGAGTAGATATTACCTCGGACGAGAAAAAAAAAAGAGATAAATTGCTAATGTCAACAGGATCCTTCGGTTGAAACTCGCTTCTATCGGCACCGTCGCAACGGATATTACTCGTCGATTGGATTTTACCTACTACAATCTTCTTGAGCGGATATCGACTCTTCATTCTACAATCCATTCGTTTCAGGATTTAGTAGACTCGAGCACCGCTCTGCACGAGAATCTGCAACGCGATAACTCTCATATAGAGTCGGAAGTACACAGACAACTCACAGAGGTCGCCAAGTTTGAGCCACAGCGTCGACGGATTGAAGAGTTGGAGAGGCGCATGAAGGTCGGGAGAAGTACGATGCAGGATCTGGGGGAGAGACTTGATAAAGTTCGCGGCGAGATTGAGGGGTGGGAAAGAAGAGAAGGGGAATGGCAGGCAAGGGTTTCTCGAAGGTTGAGAATGTTGTTTGCTTTAATGACTGCGTTGGCGTTGGCTATCATCGTGGCATATATCGCGCAGAGCTGGAGGTCGCAGTGGGCACAGTTACGGTTGTCAGATTCAAAGACGGAGACTCTATCGGGTTCAGAACTGCATACTCCGGGACTACACACGCCAGAGGTCTCGGACGTATCGAGTGGCGTCAGTGAGGAGGCTTTTGAAGTGGACGTCGACATGAAGACGTTTATCCGATCACCGCGGCTTGCAAAAACAAACATCTCGACGGACGGAAAGTCAGACGGAAAGTCAGAGCCGGATACGCAGTCAGAGGTTGAACCGTCTGAGAAGGTCTCAACTACAGATACTCCCAGCCAGGACAGCCTGCCAGATCCATTGTACCTGTTTGATGAACTTTGAATCTCGCCCAGCCGTACCGTACCACCCAGACAGACAGAGACACATATTGATGCTACAGTACGCAAGAACCTGTCGAATGGATTGTAATTAAGAATAGACAGTCTACCTACCAAATCACATAATCACGTAGCAGCCTTCTTCTTCTTATCCTCAATCAACTCCACATTATCCTCCGGCACCTGTTCGCCATGCGTATCAATCAACCACTCAAACAAATCATCACTGACGTCTCCCTGGACCGTAATCTCCTCCGTGCCCGCCGCGGACTTGGTCACACTCGAGCCCGTGGCGAATTTCTTACCCAATTCCTTGGCGACTTTCTTCAAATCCAAGCCAAATGCCTCGAGACCAATCACAACAGTGACGAATTTCCGTTTGTTGCGCTCCACACGCTTGATTTGGATTTTGGAAGCGGCCTTGCGTTCGGCGTCCCGGTGTTCGGCTTGGAGGGCTTTTGCTTCTTTTTTGGCGGCGTCTTTGGCTGCGCGTTCGCGCGCAGAGACGGAGAGCGTCGAGAGATTGGCGTTTAATGCTTCTATTCTGAGCATTAACCAGGGAGCATATCAAAAGGGGAAAAGAAAGGTAGAGATGAAAACGTACCCTCGGAGTATAATCGATTGTGTAGTTCAGGATGTGCCTTTTCGAGCCATTCTTCGCATTTTTTAGAAGTGCCACCGAATTCGCAGTACTATTTACATCAAATCAAAAAATCAGGCCGGTTCGGAATGTCTCGTGGCAAGCGGATGATTTACCTCCGGTGGAAGAGTGCAGACTAGATGTCAAATCCGTGTCAGTCTGTACACGATGCAAGAAAAATCGGCAGGAATGTTAATTAGCTTACCGCCACAATATACAATATGTCTTGCGCGGGGTTCTAGGGGTTGTTCCACTTCGGCCATTGTGTAATTTGCCAATAGCACAGACTCAAAAACTTGTTGGTATATATATGAGATATCTTCTTTGTGTGACTGGGTATGTCTCTAGACTTGTGTTCAATGTGTTCAATGTGTTGTGATGTAGTGGCGTGTATCAGAGCTAATAGCTTCCGATAGTTAATTTGGCGGGGTTGGCGCTTTGTCACGCCAAAGTGGGTTAGGGTTAGGGTATTAATATCGTCTTCCTTGCCGCTTATCATCTCACTGCTTTTTATACCTAGTAGTTAGTTAGTTTTGATGACTTATTTGCAACTGCGTTATCCAACTCCGATCTCTCCGATGCACGACAGATGGACGTGACAATACTCGTACTCCGGTTGCACATCGGAGGATTATTCATAGTGTTGTCTCATGCCATGTGGTTGCAGCATGGCGGTTGTGCAATTACCTAGGCATTGAGACAGACATACCTAGGTAGTTGGTACATCCCGCGAGAATCGATCAACGCATCCGAAGTCTTCCGATATTATCTACTTGTACGGCTATTGATATTGCCACTCCGAGGAACACCTAGGTTACTCTTTTGATTTGCACAAATGCTCTTGGCTGACTCGTGTGAAACTGTCCGGACTGAGTGGAATCCATATCGTGCAAGACAGCTGAGCCGACACCAATCTATTCGGGAAGCATCAATTGTAGATATCCGGTCGCACTGGTCACGATCGACATACACAGACGATTAGTATGAAGTCTAGTGTCCTCGATCTGCGGGCACAATTCACTGGCTCAAAGTCTGTCGCAATACCTAGTGCAATACCTAGTGGTTGATTCGACTCGCCCGGTCGATTGAATGAAAACATAGTCTCAGAGCTTGAAAGCGATAACAAAAACCAAAACAAGTCTGACCCTTTTTGATGCATAATTGCCATCAAGGATTCCGGTCTGAATGCCGGTCTGGATGCCGTGAAGCCAGAGACGTCACCTTGGCAATGGCTCGAAACAGCCAAAGATGTACTCGACAATGCCAGCGTGCTGGAGTTCATTGCCTATCCGAGTAGGCAACGTAGACATGGTTCCGTGCCGATACGGACTAATATCTGACGGTGGTGAGGGGCGTGCGAGGCTCAAGCACAGGTCTAGAGTGTGGCTTGATCAAAATCTCTGTACTATTTCGTAGATATAAGTAGTTTTCATCCAGGGTCTCGCGCTGTCAACCAGAGCGGGGCAATGATTGGCGCCTAGGTTGGGCCCGGCCGACTCACAACAAGTTCTGACGAGTTACAACGTGGATAGGAGTTGTGGGTAATATGTCACTTTTTCTACATAGTAGGCTATATGTCGTTATCGCCCGCCCGGATCTAGACGTGGGACGGCTGGAAATCAGGGTTGGTGGGTGTATCTCGGAGATGGAGGGTATATCACGAAACCGACCCATGGTCTTGAATTCAATTGCGCGAAACATTGAGCGGAGCTATACGCAGAAAAGTGGCACTCAACGGCGCTCTGTCGACCGGAGCGTGCATTGCATGCTATCTATAGATACGGGCCACAGACGGAGTGGTTGCGATAGGCGATGTCATTCATATCTTGGTGGTGGAGGATGCACTGACGTTGCGTTATGCGGGTTTCCAGATCGCTCAGGCCATAGCTCAGTCAATGCGCGACATATGGAGCTGGTGAGTTACAAAGGTATCTAGTAGATGAATGATGATTCATCGAGGGTCTCTCGGCAAATTGGTCCGCGCACATGCCCTGATTCCGACTCGTAAGGCGACGGGTATGTATGGTTGCAGACGTATGAAGCAGGTTTCTTTTCTTTCGCGATGAGATATTTCTCTCTGCGACGAACGGAGCTAGGAGCAACGGTCGCTGCAGCTGGATGCGCTAGGAAGATCTAGAATGCCACACTAAGGAATCCAAATCTTGCCCATCGAGGTGGCCCCGCCGCTGCAGGACGGACTGGACTGGACTGGACTGGACTGGGCTGAAGGCGGCATTTGCAGTGCATGTAGCCATGCCAAGCGGAGGTCCTAGACTTGACTTGACTTGAAGTTGATACTTGATACTTGACAGAGATTGTTCACATCTCTCGACTTTCTTGGTCGGAAGAAGAATAAAATGGATGATCCAAAGTAAAGAAGACGATATCTGACTAATGAAGGAACCGGGGAAGGCGCCGTTTGGACTTCGCCAATCAGCGCAGGCAATTGAAGAGCACATCAGCAGGAGCGAATCACATAGTTTCTAGCTACTCTGAAGCTGACTAAGTAAATCTAGAATAAAATGTCCGATTATGAAATATTCATTCCTTATTCACTCATCCTCCGTACATCCATATTGTCTTCCGAATTTCGCTGAAACAAACTTACAGACTCCTCAGGATATACAGACAAGACCAGCGGCAAACTCCAAGCGGACTCCACCCCTCCTAGTGAGTGCCACCGTGCGACGCGGCGTATCCTAGTGCGATCCCAGGACGATGGAGCTTTGGCGGTCTAGAGTGGTGACTTAAGGCACGAGTCAGTGGAGCCGTTTTCATCTACTGTATTGTACCCTGTACGAAGTATGTTTTCCCGGTTCTGATAAAGAGATGCATTCAATTCAAATCCACGAGCTATGAGTACAACCAGCTCACATAGTATGACACTGACACAGTGGTGCTCCTTGCCCTCACCTGTAACCCTTCTTAGCAGGAGGAGAACTCTACCATGAGTTGGGGATGTACTACATGCTGCTCCAGAGGACATAATACATAGGAATTGGCCCGTCTCGTATTGAAGATAACAGACAGTTAGTTAGTCAGTCTGGAGTCTGGAGTAACTCTATCTGAGGGAAAAAGTGAAAAAGTGAAAAATTTACCGAAAAAAATACCAAAAATACCAAGAATACAAGCCCGTGCATAACCGACCAATCATATAACCACAAATTAGCTGCATTCAGCTAGATCGGCCTCATTTTTACTGTATCTGGATGCTGGATCCCCGCACATTCTTTGTCCATCCTGTACTGTACGACGAAGGTACTCAGACTGTAACCAGGATACAGATGTACAGTACCTCTACGTTGCTGCTTTGGCAGTAGGGCAAAAAAAGTTCCCCATTTACCATTTACCATTTTTACCATTAGCTACCTCGTCTCATCCATCGTCTTCTTCTTGTGGTTATTGGCCATCCGATCTCCAAACAATCAGAAAAGAGAAAAGAGAAAAGAGAGAAAAAAAAAGAAGTGATTCCCCAATCTGTCACTTTGGGAAGTTTATTTCTCTCTCTCTCAGGAAGGAAGGGACCTGCTAGGTTAATATTTACCTCTTTCCGTGCGGTGGCGATCTCATCCTGCGCAAAACGCCGGCTTTTTTTCGACCGTCGCCTCTTCCTCTCTCTCTCTCTCTCTCTATCTTCCTCCCTCGTTATCCTTCTCATCTCCATCTTCATCCTCATCCTCATCCTCATCCTCACTATCGTTACCGCTGCAGACTCGCCCAGCTATCTCGCTCCTGGATTGACTTACCGATAATCCTCTCGTTCCCTGGCTCGCCTCCGGATTTCGCAATCTCGTCCCGATCTTTCCACTTCGCATTCACAATATTTTCGATCGAGACATGACACGGTGATTCAACGCAGATAGTTCTCCCCCCTCCCACTCCTCTCGCGGAGCTCAATCATGACCTCGCTGCTGCAGTCGGCTAGAGAGGATGATCTGAATCGCCCGCCGCACTCGCTCCAATCGCGCTTTATACACGACACCGACGACATGTTCGCCGAGCCCTTGTCGGATTACTTTGGAGATGCCGCTGCTGAGTACTCTGCTACGACCACGTCGAAATTGAACTTTCGCCCGCCCTTGATTTCCCCTGTCTATACTCCAACCCTAAGCAGCCTGTCGTCGGAAGTCACCTCCGACGGCGAAGGAGACGAAGTTGCCCTGCCTGCGTTTGAGGCCGAAGATGAACTACCAGCAGAACATCAGGGCGAGACCGCTGCGGAAGACAACATCTCTGACGACAGTGGACTGACCACCCCGAGGACGACACAGGTGGCAGCGACAGCCACTCCCGGCCTGAACCCGCTGTTGCGTACGTCTAGTGACGATGCTTCGATAGAATTGGAGCCAGAGCGTCATGTCGATTATCTATCCCATGATTGGCGCGAAGAAGATATCTGGTCGTCGTGGCGGTACGTCGCGGCACGAAAGGATCGATATAGTAACGGGGTCAGACTGGAGAATGCTTCGTGGCGAACGTGGGCCAAGGCCAAGTATGGGTTGCGCACGATATCGCCCGAAACATTGAACTGGCTCAAGGATTGCGATGTGACGTGGTTGTACGGGCCATTGCAGACAGACAAGAAGAAAGAATCCCAGAAACCCCCTCCACCGAGTGGATTGTCGTCGTCGAATTCGTTTCTGGACCGGAAGTCCATTCTCAAGAAGAAGACGGCCTCCGAAGCCATCCTGCAACGATCTTTATCACAACACACTCTTTTAAAACATGCGGGAGCCATTTTGCAAGCACAGAATGCCGAAAATTCCTCTCGGAGTAAGCCGGCTTTTGAAAGAGCAACTTCCGATATGGGTGTGCCTACTATTCGGGAATATCCTTTCAACAACATGTCGTCCAAGTTTTGCACGCCTTCAGACTCAGCGTCGTCAGGACTCGTGTCACCGAGTGAAAAACGTCATATACACTTCAACAATGAAGTGGTGCAGTGCATTGCTGTCGAAGCGAAGGACTACGAGGAGCAGGAGGTGGACCCATCGTTGTTTTTCTTGGGAGAAGAATACAGCAACGAGTACGATGAGTTTAACGAGAACGGTCATATCTATCCCGGCAGCTACATGAACTACAACGCCGAAGACGACACGGAGTCGGACGAAGGGGTGGTCATGATGAAGAACGTGAGTTCTCGGTCTGGCTCGACGGGGACAGCCGCAACATCAATATCTACCAGTTCGCGGAGCACACCGCGGATTGGCTCGACTAGTGAAAGCAAGACAATCGCACCATTACCTCCAACGACATTGAAGTGTCGATCCGACACACCAGAGTTGCCCTGGACGTCGGGACAGGATGGTGGTCGACAACTGTCACCTACCCCTTCGCTAGAAACACTTCGTCCAAAAAGACCAGAAGCGAATTTCCTGCTGGACGGAGATGACGACGGCGAAGATGATGCTGAAGGGGATTCGTTCTGGAACTTGAATAGTTCAAGTTCTCGACAACGACAGGCGTACGACTACTCTCGTGATCGGCCGTGGTTTGTCAATTCTAAAGATCTTGACGAACTCGGCGCTGCAGACCAGTACAAGACCCATAGAGACAACGATGGGGACAACCAAGGCGGGAGTCTTCATCTGACGCCGTCTGGTATGTTTATGCCGTATCAGGAGGGCGAAGATACGCCGTACACGGGCGTGTTTGGCCGAATTGTCGACACTGTGAACACGGCTCGAGATATCGCGCATGTAATCTGGAATGTTGGGTGGAGAAAATGATCTGCAATCTGCTCTTCCACGGGATCTATTTCTTTCTTGTATCTATCTTGCATGCAAATGTCTTACGATAAGCTATTTGTGGCCAGGCGTTTTCTTTTCTGTCATTAGGCGGCTCTGACGTTCAGCGTTTTGTCTTTGTCTGATCATGAGCAACGATGTTTTGCACTTTACGAGCGTGCTCTTGACGAGTTAGATTTGTGCATGATATTCTAATCAGATACCGAACAGGATATGAATCCAATAATTCAATTGACTTGAGATGAAAGCAGATAAGCCCGTAAATAACAATAAGCGTCGAGCACGTTAGAACTTTAAGGTGACCCGTGTCGAACCCTAAAAGTGGAGTTCCGGGTTAGTCTACCTCGGACTGCTCCCAGTGTTCCTCTCGTCATGTAAACCCCTAATCTCAATCGACTTTTCTCCGCTTCATACAATTTATTCTCTGCTGACACTACAACGACCACGACCAGTCAAAGCAGGCTGGTTCGGACTCTCTTTGACCGCCGAGACCATGACATGACTTGATTTACATTGTCAGCATTTCATTTCCAGTGCTCCGAGACAAGTGAATTGCTTGGATTTCTCGAATGTCAGTTGTCCAGATTCATCAAAAACTAACCAGCCCCCACAATCTCGTTGTCTCTGTTCCAATTGCAAAGATTTATATCCTTCCTGAACGGAACAGAACAGAACAGAACAGAACAGAACAGGAGATAAAATGGATACGATCAATCCCTCCGACCTCGTGGCCCGTCTCGCCAGCGACGAGGACCCAGTCCGCAAAATGGCCGCGTTCAAGCTCCAAAGCAGTATCGGCGATCCGTCCTTTGCAGATATCTTTATTGCCGAGGGCGGACTGAGTAAATTGCGATATTTGACGTTGACTGCCACGGGGAATACGTTGGCGTACAGTTTGACGAGTTTTGCGCGGCTGTTGGAGGTTGATAAGGGTTGGGAATATGTGGATGAGGAGGTTGTCGAGAGGGTAGGCTTTATTTATTTATTTATTTTTTTTTTTTTTTTGCGTCGCTTGATACGTCACGAGGTCTCAGATGAGCTGATTGAAGTATAGATAGTTCATTTAATCGTGACGCATCCACTTGTCAATATCCTTCGTGGAGCCATGGCAATGCTCGTTTCTATCGTTTCCCGTCCCCATGGTTCCATCAGTCAATCCGGATCCGAGCCCGGGGAAGGATCATTCTCCTCGACGTCCGACGGTGCGAGTCGCGAGAGAGAAATTATTCATGGATTCCGAGCACTCAAGCCTGCCATCGATAAACATCCGCAATTCCTCGAGATGCTGGTCAGCAGATTATCGTCTGCGGATCATGCGCTGTGCGCCAATGCGTTACAATTGATCAATTCGTTGATGCGAGATTCAATCACCAACGACGAAGAGTCGGAATGGCCCAAATTTATCAAGCGATTGCAAGACCTGGGTGTGATTCGCGCCGTGTATATTTTGATGCAAGGAAGTGCTTTGCAGGATCATGCGCATCCGTTAATTGAGTTTCAGTCCTTGACGAAGTTGTTATTAAGGAAATGGAAGAATGTGTCGGTAGACTTGGAAAAGCCCGATCACAGACGCGCTCTAAAGGGGATTCATCTGGCGAGTAATCCAGAGAAGAAGGATGGAGCCAGTACGACTACTACTACTGCTGCTGCTGCTGCTGGTGCGGCAGCAGGAGGGTCAGAAACTGGTACTGTGCACAGTAGCGAGAATGAAATACGAAAATCACGAAAACATCATCCCGAGAAATGGAGGCGGCTGGGTTTCCAGAGCGAGAATCCAGCCCCGGAGTTCCACGAAGTTGGGTTTCTAGGCATGATGGATCTGACGGATTACGTTCGAAAACACCAGGACGATTTCCAGAAGATGTTATTGGAACAATCTACCAAACCGGCCGAGCAGCGATGTCCCATTGCCCGCGCATCGCTGGCAGTCACGGCGGTGTTATACGAGCATTTCGAGGTGGATAAATCCGCTACAGACGACGCTAAGAATTACCTTGCGTTGGAGTCACGGTCGAATTTCGACAAGGTCTTTAAGCCGTTACTTTTGCATTGGTCGCGTATTCATGTAGCCGCTCTACATGCGCTGTTCCGCCTGTGGAAGTCGACGGGTGCTCAAGTCGTGGATTTCGATAAGATTGTTGAACTGGTGCGGATCCTGGTGGAGTCTGTGGTTGGCGGTGCAACTCGCACAAAGGACGTTCAGGACGTCGAGGAAGAGCTGGACGATTTCGAGTACCAGCGCCTACGCGAGTTGCAGATGGAGCTTCTCGAGTTGACGTACGAGGATGCTTGGGGCCAGCATTTGAGACAGGTTCGCGATGAATTGCAGCACGAAGCGTTACAGTTTGTCAAGGAGCAGCGAATCCGGTGTTTGTTACAGGGCGCGTGGTTCTCGAACGAGCCTTCTTCGGCATCGTCGCCCAGACCGGACGATTCTGTCAAGGCGACGGTGGATTCCAGAGAAAAGCAGTCGTCAGGCTACAAATATGTGCAGTTGTCACACAATCGGAGATATCTGCATTTCAGCGACTTTGATTCTATTCAAGAGACGGCGCCGGCGTTGGATAGTTTGTCGAATAAAAGTGAGTCAAATTCCTTCTTCTTTCTTTGCTTTAGGTTCATGTCTAACCAAATTAGTTGACCTTTCTATCGTCTCGTCGGTAGTGTCGAATGTCTCCGCCTCGTCAGACGACTCGTCCGGGTCGACTATCAAGACAAATCAAGGCGGCGCCGGTGCTGGTCACTCTCAACCAGCAACTACATCGTCTGCTCCAACATCTTCTACCAAGATCACTATCCACGGCTACGCACCCACTTCATCGTCTGCCACGCCTAGATCCCCGGTCCCCAACAACCAAAACCATAAAGAGAGTAGCCACACACGCACTGGCAGCAAGGCTACTCAACGCGAAGTTCCGCTCTTGACGCTTCGTCCACAGAATCATAGCATGGCCTCGGAGTGGCTGGATGGATTGCTGATGCTCCTGAACCAACAACCCATCACTGCCGAGACGAATAAACTAGTCAACTTGATCAGCAACTACGGCCTTAAGATCAGATTGCTGAACGTGAGGTTTGATGATGCGGCGTTTGTTGGCGAGGCGCCAAAGACTCCGAGTAGGGAGGGATTAGACGAGGATTACTATTATGATGTATTTGGGGGTGTATAGTGTTGCTTTGTATATAAGTCTATAAGTCTCCGATGAACGGTTAGACAGACGTGAGACTCATGTTTATAGCGGTTATGACATTGATACCCAGCATTAAATCGTGTCAAACTAGAATACCCACAGGGTTAGGGTAGATAACGATGGTCCAGAGCTTGGATTGTTGACTGACTAATATTAGGTACTTCGACTAACTAGTTAACTACCCCAAATTACCCAAATCCAACATCAAACATCAACATCAAACAACTTCCTCATGTTATCGTTAATTAATTACTATGTAGTGTTTCACTCAATGCGGCGATGATCATGGTACATCTTACTATTTCTACAATCAACCATCACCGCCATGGCTGCTACCCCCGCCAAACGGCAACGCAAATTGATCGTTCTTTCGTCTTCTGACAATGAAGAAGACTCGTCGATGAGAGGGCGTCTCTCGTCAGTGGGAGCAAGCAAATCAGATTATAATCAGAAGCAAAACACATTGGTACTTGAATCTCTGTTTGCGTCCTCTCTATTTATATCTTAAGCTGAGCTTCTTGCCGAGTTCTTGCTAAATGTAATTTTTGTCAGAGTTACTCCCGTTCAGCCGCGCAAAGCGTCGATAGAAATTCGTCCTCGTCCGAGCATACGTCGAAGAAAAGACCGAAAAAGACGCTTGTCTCAAGTACTGTGGCCAGCGAGAAGGATACGCGCGCTGCGACTGCGCGAAGGCGACAGAATGGATCGATAGAGGATGTATCGTTGACGACGTCTTTGTCACCTGATAAGACGAAGACGAAGAAGAAGAAGACCGAAAAGTCTGGCACGCGCGTGGCTTCGTCTAATGGGACTTCTCCTAAGAAACTGAAGCAGCAGCAGCAACAAGATGGCACAACCCAATCGTTACATAATTTCTTTCAGCCTGCGACTGACGAGCAGCGATGGTCGTTCAGTAAATCCGATCTCGGCGTGCGGCAAGAGTCGTCATTTGCAGAACAGCTGGAAGATGATTTGATTGAAGACGACTGGTTTGATGCCGACGCTCTGTTGGAATCGGCAATGTACAATACAAAGAAATTCCCGACGGCCGAGCTGAAAGGACAGAGAGATAAGCTTGGGAACGGCGGTAGTGCAATAGTTATTCCCAGCAAATCGAAACAAACCTCGAGACCGGGCTCTAAACGATTCATTCTTGATGTCGATGAAGAAGTTGTTCGTGCGCCAGAAGAAGAATCTGGCCAAAAGCCGTGGTCAGAGCAGTATCCGCCTACGCTTACGGATCAGTTGGCTGTTCACAAGAAGAAAGTGGCGGATGTTAGGGAATGGCTACAATCCGCCTTGTCTGGGAGGAGTCGTCGACATGTGAGATTAGTTGTTCACACTGTTTAATCTTGGTCGGGCTTATATGACTGACAAAAACACTGTTGGGTTTCGTAGAAAATACTGGTACTACACGGTCCGGCCGGATGTGGGAAAACGGCTACAGTTTCTCTCCTCTCGAGTGAACTGGATTTTGATATTGTTGATTGGAGAAATCCTTTTGGCACGGATACCGGTGGAGGCCAATATACCTCTCTCGGTTCTCAATTTGACGACTTCCTAAGCCAGCTCAATGCGTTCGGCGGCTTGGATCTGAGTGATTCTTCTTCTGCGACACCGAGGCAAGCCCAGCCTACGTCCCAGGATATCCGGAAAAGGGTTATATTAGTTGAAGAATTCCCTTCTAATTTATCTTGGGGATCTACTGCTTTATCCTCGTTTCAGACTTCGCTCCGCCAGTATCTGGCCTCCGGTCAGTCTCTTGCACAGAAGGATATCTTTCGGAATTCTCCAGATACGACGCCACCTATTGTCATAATAATTTCAGAGACGATGTTGAATAGTAGTGGTTCGACATCGGATAACCTCACAGCTCATAGGCTACTTGGTCCAGAAGTGTATTCTCATCCCGCTGCAGCGACCATTGAGTTCAATCCTATAGCTCCCACTTTCATGCTGAAAGCGCTGCAGCTTATCCTGAAAAAGGAAGCCAGCCACTCCAAACGGCAGTGGATCCCTGGTGTCGAAGTGCTCAAAAGGCTGTCCGAACTAGGCGACATCCGCAGCGCCGTATCTGCGCTCGAGTTTTTGTGCTTGCGAAATGATAAGCATAGTCCCGAATGGAGCGGTCGAGTTGCTTGGAAATCCTCCAAGACTTCAGCCCCGTTGACAGCCATGGAGAGGGAATCGTTAGAGTTGATAACTCAACGGGAATCTAGCCTTGGGTTATTTCATGCTGTCGGCAAAGTCGTTTATAACAAGCGGGATGACGCCCAAGACAAAGATATCCAACAGCTCGAGAAACATGTCGCGCCCCCACCTCATTTACGACATTTGGATCGACCAAAAGTGTCGCAAGTATTCGTTGAAGATATGATGGATAGAACCGGGACGGATGTGCATACTTTCACGGCGGCTCTGCACGAGAATTATCCTCCGTCCTGCGATGGGACGAATTTTACAGAGACCCTGGAAAGTTGCGTAGAATATCTCTCGGATAGCGACATTCTCGGCTCAGAGACCCGCTCGTATCTGTCGAATAGTAGAAACGGGGTGGGCACAGCTCGTGGTCGATTCCTGGGCTACGGCGCCAGCGTGGACCGCCTCCGACAGGATGAAATTAGCTTTCAAGTCGCAGTGCGTGGGCTACTTTTTTCACTACCATACCCTGTGCGCCGCAGAGTTGATGGGGGATTGTCTTCTTCATCTACGAAGGGCAAGCGTGTGGGTCCATTCAAGCTCTACTATCCGACATCGCAGCGATTATGGAGAGAAGTTGAAGAAATTGAAGGGCTGGTGAGTATGTTGGAGAGACAGCTCTTAATAGATCCGTCTAGTGTCGTGCGAATGAATAGCGACACCAACAGATTTACCAGACTTGGTGGTGTGCGCGATGAAGGCGTCGCATCCTGGAAAACGAACGCAATGAATGCAAATGCACATTTGAACGCCACTTCTAAGAGAGACAATATCCACGAGCAACAGATTCCTTCTCTACTGGCTCGTGAGGACCTACTCTTACACTATCTGCCATACTTGGCGAAGATTGTCGGTGAGAAAGCTGTTGCTTCGGATCGGGGGTTAACTCGAATTACCCGCTTCGACGGTCTCGTCGTTCCGCCAGAAGACGACGATTTAATCGGAGATGGGATCATGCCAGAAGATGGTGATGGCACGATTGACTCCAGCCACCATGCCAAAATTCGGGCAGCGGATTCTGACATCGTCCAAAAACGAGAGGAGGAACATTTGTTTCTCAGTGACGATGATATTGAGGACTGATTTGATCAGTGCTTCTGTCCAAATGTACATTATATCAGCTGCTTTCCTAGAGTATAATTGTAATAGTTAGCGTTGGTTAGGCGCTTTGAGGATTTTGTGACATCCTATAATTCTATATCATTTAGATCTCATACAGCTGATTGGAAGGCATAGCTTCTCTTAAATTATTCTCTCAGGTCTGACCGGTATCACCAAGTATATCCATTTATCATCTAGGGGAACATCAGTGATATACCTCTTTTCCATATTTTCATCATTTAACAAGACAAGATATAAGTTATATTATTCAGGAGATCTACCAGTATTTAGCCGTCAGAAATCTCCCCGTTGATCCTTGTGGGGCGATGGGAGTGACCCACCAGTTACAACCAGCCTGGCCTATCTGTCTGTCTGTCTCTCTTTCTTCCTCTCTCTCTTCCTTTCTTTCTCCTCAGAATCTCTAACTATTCCTCAATCTGGGATACCAATGCACATCCAATTCGTCTTTTGCCGCAACTAGACTCAATCTATATTTACTTGTACAGGGGTCTCGTCTGAGCAAGCAGTTCTAGAGCGATACTCGATTCGCTATCGCCCTTGGACTGTCTGTATTACTATCTTCCTATTCAACCTTCAGCACAATTCACCATCCTCTCGCTATGGTGCAATTGTAAGACAGATATCGAGTTTTCCTTTCGGTCATTCTCCTCCACCGAGTACGTTCGATTTGCCGTCGCCGACAAGAAACGAGTGTGAGAAGGAAACGTGAATTACCCGTCGAATGGCGAATGAAAAAGGGGACAAATATGTGGTGATGCACGATCATGCGGACGAAAAAAATGACAGCCAGACTGTAACCAGGATGGAGAGCGTCACCGCGGGAGTACTCTTTGCTTCCATCCCCAAATGGTTCGACGCAGCGATTGTGGGAGCTCTGATTTTCGGCGGGTGTTGTGGCAATGTGTTTGCCCTGGAGGCAATTATCAAGTAAGTCATGGTTTTAAGACCAGTCTCGCGTCTGATCGCTCCTCGACGATTCTGACTGATTCTGACTCTTTACAGAGATGAACCAGCCGCCGGCCCTCTTATCACCTTTGTACAGTTTGTGACAGTATCGCTGTTCACGATTCCGAGTTTCCTTTCCTGGTCTGCCGGCGCATCGGCGTTTTTCATGAAAGCACCTGTAATCCCTCTCCGGTCGTGGAGTATCTACACGCTGTTTTTCGTCACGGTCAATCTATTGAACAATTGGGCCTTTGCATATAGAATTTCTGTACCGCTACATATCATTCTCCGATCTGGTGGACCCGTTGCGTCGATGGTCATTGGGTATCTATACAACGGGCGAAAATACTCTCGCATGCAGATCTTTTCGGTCATGCTGCTGACGATGGGGGTTGTGGCTGCCGCGCTGGCAGATGCCAAAGCCCAGGGCAAAGCGATCAGTCTCTCCTCGGGAACGGCGGGAGCTGAGGACGATGGAAAGTCAACCTTGACGTTTATTACTGGATTTACGATCCTTGCTCTGGCCATGCTGCTTTCTGCTTTCCAGGGCGTCTACGCTGACCGGCTATACGCGACGCACGGCAATACACACTGGAGAGAGGCATTGTTATATTCGCACATGCTCTCGTTGCCTTTTTTCTTGCCGACATATTCGCAATTGTCGTCTCAATTCCGCGCTTTCATGGCTTCGCCGTCAATGCTGGCTGACTTTTACCCTGGCGCGACTGGATCGCTGCCGCAGGATGTGGTCATGACCGATGTTTTGGCGAATGCGACAAGATCTATCGCACAACAGCTGGCTACAACAGTGGCAAGTCCTTCTTCAATGGCTGCGACCCCGTCGTCGTCTGCCCTTGCCCGCCATGGAGGCAGTCTGCTCGCTCACACTGGCAATTCAATCGCCAACATGCTTTCTGCTTCCACCGACGCCGTGCCGCGCGGCCTATTCACGACGATCATGAGCAAGACGCCCAGCAAAATCTTCTACCTCGTCATCAACGCCCTGACGCAATATATCTGTATTCGAGGAGTATACTTGCTTGCCGCAAAATCCTCTTCGTTGACGGTCACTATAGTCCTGAACATTCGCAAATTGGTCTCGCTGCTACTTTCCATCTACATATTTGGCAATTCTCTTGCGTCAGGCGTGTTGATCGGTGCTGGCTTCGTCTTTTTGGGTGGCGCATTATACGGCGTGGGTAGCGCAAGAGCGAAGAGCAGCAAGATGAATTCTGGGGCAGCGACGACGGAGATTCATTACCGTCATAACAACGGAAGCTCTAAGCAGCACAATAAAGACAGTCAAGGTGGTGTGAGTGGTGGAGGCGGCATGTCGTCCTTCTTTTCAATGGCCAAGAATAATCTGTCCTCATCTTCGTTGAGTATGAGGGAGACCAGTCCAACCAGGAAGAGGAAAGTCAAAGTCTGATTCATATTCTGCTTAATTGCTGATACGTGCTGCATTTTTGAAGCTCAGCGACATATAAACCTGGAATTTTTGTTTGGATATTGAAGAATTCGACTCGACATACAAGCATATATACATACATGGATGTACATCATGAGCATAGATCTGAAATTTGTATGTTGCCTAGAACGTGAAATAGCAATACATGTTTCTATTCAAAATCATTCGATTGGAGAATTGGGATGAATAGAGGGGAACCAAGAATACAATACAAGACTATTTGCCCTAGCAAATGGAAAAACTCCTCCGAACGACAAGACAAGACAAGATAGACAGAAACTGTTTATACATAAGATGTTCCAAAAAAAGAAATATAACGTAACGTGTCGGACAACTGTCTGTCTGCGTCGAGAAGGGAAAATGCTGGTCTATTACAAAACCTCGCCGACAATCTTGGCTGCTTCCTTGTACGTTTCTAGTAATCGCTCGCATTTTTCTCTTTCTGCCTTGATTCCGTCGTCTTCGTATAGTAGATCTCCAAAGAGCTCTTCCTTGTACAGCTCACTGACCAGACGATTCTGGACGACGTCCTTGCTGTGATTGACCAGCAGATGCATTACTGCTTTGGGGACTTGATCTGCAATAGTCTCGCGGACAATGTTGAAGTAGGAGGAAATCAGGCGGCGAATCAGTTCAGTCTCCATGATTTCGCGCTCCGTGAGATTCGGCTCGATGTTCTCGTTGGGCTGCAGCGAGTCAGCAGTCATTTATGAGATTATGTTTGTTAGGGAAAGGAGTTTACTCACGAATTGCGTGGCTTCCCGGCCGTAGTCTACTATAGGAGCAGAGCTATATTCGTCTTGTTGTGTTACGGGTGATCGAGCCTCGCTACGACGGATGCTTTGACTGATACTCGGCTCAGCCATGTGGCCTACTCGTCGTCCCTGTCCGGCCTGTGTAGGTTGGGGAAGTGGACCTGACGACGGCATGCCGTCTTTCCCAAAGAAGTAATTTAAGAAAGAATCTCGAGCTGTATTTGCCGCGCCAAATACTGGCGGAGAGCCATTAACTCCGGCTTCCACATGGGGAGACATTGTTCGCGATCCTGCCGCGGCTCCACGAACGGGGAGACTTCGATTGCGAGTTTCTCCGTGCTGATCTTCGTCTTCCTCTGTCGCGACTCCGTTGGTCTCGCCCAGCTCCTTAATTCTTCTCTTTTCCCGTTTCCGGCGTTCTTCCGCCAGAGCTGCTTTCTTCTCCTGCTCCTGCTTGTTCTGGACCACGGACGACATGGCCCCCGCTGCACCGAGGAAATTCGGGTGATTCGTGTTGATGTACGCTCTTTGAATGGCGATAAGAGACTCCACATACGACGAACAGGGCCCGAGACGTTCACGGAGAAGATCGGAGACAACTTCAATCAGCTTGCCTTGCAGTCGGGGGAATCGAGATAATTCCTGTGAGCCACAAGTATGGCAGATTTTGATCAACTCTTCATAAACCAATTCGACACATCGTTGACTTGGGATTTCCAAAAGCTTGATTTGAGGTTTCACTAGCAAGTCAAACGCCAATTCCGGCACGAATAGACTTGGCCGCGGACCAGTCGAATTACGAATGGCGGTGCGGATATCGTAAACTGTCAAGTTATGCGTCGGATCGATGCTTTCCAAAGAATGGCCAAACACGGAATTGAATATGTAGTATATACGCGCACCACCGCATAACTCTTTCGTCGAGATTTCCGATGATGTACCGTCAATTGAAGAGATGAACGACGACGCGAATCGCGTCATTAGCTGTAGAATGAGAGAGCCTCGATGCTCCTTGCCGCTAAATTGCTTGTTGCCGTAGCTGGCTAATTCCTGTTGTGTTTGGCCCATCAATGTATTAAGTCGCGCTTTAATATCGGGTAGTCTGTCTCGGATATGTGCCATTAAAGTCGAATTCAGAGTCTTGGCCAAAAACTGGGTTCCACAGCGTACAGCCATGTTTCGGTACGCTGGATGATGTCTGAAGAAATCCGCTTCGGCCTTCAGTGCCTCGCTTAATGACTTGCCGCTTTGGATATCTTGCTGTGACCGGTTGACGACACCAATAAAACCCAGCTTGAGGGGATATACGCGGCCAGACAGGATATCCAGCGCGTTGGTACCGTGGTCCATGAGATCCAGCTTAGTCAAGACTCCGATGGTCCTTCGGCCCATAGGATCAACGTGACGCGCGAGTTTGAGTGCCTCGGAATTGACAAGGTCCACGTTCGCAGGCGACACGGCGAGAATGATACTGTTTGGTTTCGCGATGTATTCCGAAATGAGCGTCCGGGTCTGTTTCTCAATGTCGGAGGGCTGGTCACCAATGGGCACTTTGGTCAACCCTGGCAGATCGACCAATGTGAGGTTCAAAACATGAGGTGAAAATATCTTCAGATTGATCGGTTGCCGATTAATACCCTTGTTGCTTCCGGCAATTCGCGCGGTTTCGTTCTCAATCTCCTGTTTCACTAACGCAAAGTCCTCGAATTTGCGACCTGGTAAATGATGGAATTCAGCCCACTCGCCGTGAGCAGCCACACTGCTGGCAGTGTGTGGAATATTGACAGCAGCGTCGTTGCTGTCATCTTCTTCTTCAGAAACATTGATCAATTGCAGAATCAACGGTCTCCGTGTGACAATTCCGCTCCCACGAGGTAAAAAGTCACGACCGACGATGTTCTCGAGAACCGAGGACTTTCCAGAGGATTGCGAACCGACAACGACCTATTCGTCATGATTTGTGTAAGCATGAAAGACAATCGGTCTAGATAGATAGAAGACATACAATCTGTGGCAGATCCAGAGAATCATTGCCTATTGTATTGAACACCAGGTCCTGAAGCTTGTTGACGGTAACGAGCAGGTCGTCACCCAGGGAAGCCATTGTCGGTAGCAACCACGAAAGCCAACGGATCCACTAAGGTTGGTGTAGAGGCTGCACGCGTGAAGGTGTAGACCGAGTTACTGATATTATCCCTCTCGCTGTTCTTGTAAGACAACGAGCTGAGTTTGACCGTGTCGGTCGACGCTGGATGATAAGTGGCCCTGGCACCAAAATACTCGACGACAATAGTAGCGAAGGTCGGGGCTAAAGACGCCGCGAGAGAGTGACAGAATTGTGTCAGCGGAAGAGAAGAGAGAATGCCAGCAGGACAAAAGAGGGACACACGAGCACACCAGCCTGGATGAGCGAGGATATTGATTGAGGTCGGTAGATTTGCAGGAATTATTTCTTCGAGTCTGGGCCAAACCCATCTTGGAAGCTGGGATCCTCTGTCCGAGTTTGGGAAGGGAGGCGCCGCTGGATCCACGTGACGCAATCGCGCCAAGCACCGAGGCTGCCATACTATATAGCTATTTTACATCTCACATTTTATATATTTTTACTTTGTATCATTCTGTGCGAATATAGAAATATATGAATGTCAAATTATTTTGAAGACTATGCTATTATATATTCACGGGTGCTTTGGACAGTCAGGGTTTGTATCGTCATCAGAATATATCATGGTAGCGGTACGGTAATTAATTATTATATAATGGCCTGTAAGGTATCAATACCATAGACAACACTTCAAATTACTCTATCTTAATTACGCTGCTTGAAATATCATGTTCAATGCTATTGATTCCATAGAAAGAAAGAGATGTAACTGACGGATGAAGCTGCTATAATGCAGATGCCTAAAGCGCAGCCTTCCTGAGGAATAAGACAATTACCGTACTGTACCGTACCATACCGCACGGTAACTAACTAGCTGAGTGGACTTCGTTACGTAGCAACTCCCGCCCGCCACATGTACAGCACCTAACTTAGTACTTGCTCTCATTAATACTGCTAACCACAACCTCTCATCCTTCGACATCATCTTTTCTTTGACATCTCTCAACTTACATATTCAAGTACATTTTCTCTTTCCCTCGAGCTGTGGTCTGTCAATTCACCGGATATAAAACCTTTAAGCGTAAGTCTTCACAGTCTCTCCAGCGTCTGCACCTTCACGCAGCCTGCCCCTCCCCCAATTTCCGCCCGATCAGCCATGATGCAATTGCACATACAGAATATCATATCCACTGCCTCTGTGCTCAACTGGTACGAGTGAGTGGATGTGTCGGAATTACCGCAGACTGGAGCATATTTATGAAGACATATTTGTTTTTCAGGACTAATTGTCGCTTCAGACTTACGCGTTAGGTGGAACACTCCAGCATACCATTGCATGCGATAGGACATATAGCCTCCTGCCTGTCCGTTACCTTTCCGAAACCAACATCCTCCGAAATCCTCATCAATGGCATCTCTCAACCTTTCTACCAACGGCCCCTCGATTACGAAGAGCTACCAAGCCGTTGTCAATGCCGCCCCGGCATCTTCGGCTGCGGGAGCCTCGCCGACTTTTGCACATTGGGCCCTGTTTAGTGTTACGACTCCGCTCGTGAACGCGTTCCAGGCAGATTCAGGAAACAAGGAAAGTGTACTGAAGGTTCAAAGCAGTGATGGTACGTGAGCTACGACAAGCGAGAGACAGCACTCTGCCATTGGGGATATTGAATACTGATTCGTGCTGTCGTCAATTGCAGAAGGAGAACTGGCAGATTTGATTGAGGACTTCTCGGAAGGCAAGATTCAATTTGCTTTTGTTAAAGTAAAGGATCCGAATACTGGCCTCCCGAAGAACGTTCTCATCGCCTGGTGTGGTGAAGGTGTGCCGGAGAGGACCAAAGGATATTTCAACAGCCACCTGGCAGCTGTAGAGCGTTTTCTCCAGGTACTTACAGCCCTGATTTGATTATCTAATTTATCCAGTCATTGAAGCTAACCGACCTGGTTAGGGCTACCACGTGTCGATTACTGCCCGGTCAGATCGTGATTTGACGCCGGAAGGCATTCTTCAGAAAGTCTCCGTGGCATCGGGGGCCAAGTATTCGTCGTCGACCCTTCCTGAGTCAACCCCATCAGCCAAACCACCTGTTGCTACAAAGCCTGTATTCACAGCCAGTAGATCTGGCGGTGTGGTTCCACCTCCCGGTGCGCGAAGACTTGCTCCGGTCTCAAAAGGCCCTGTAGACGACGATGGGTGGGGAGCCGATGCACCGCCAGTCACCCGGACCGAGCTTGAGAAAGTCCCGTCGGCATACAAGCCCACAAAAGTTGATATCAATCAGCTGACAGCTCAGAAGCAACCGGAATCACGGTTTAAGCAAACCCCTGTCGAGGAGCGTGGAGACGTTGTAAAGGGTGGATATCAACCAATTGGGAAAGTGGATATCGCTGCGCTTCGCCGACAAGCTCGTGAATCCGGTCAAGATACCTCAGACCGACCAGAACCAGTCAAGGGCGCCTACCAACCCATTGGGAAAGTGGACATTGCCGCAATTCGGGCCAAAGCTCAACCTACGCAAGAGAGAAGTGTACCAGAACCCCGGTCCGCTGAGCCTTCACAAGCCGAAGAGAGCAAGTCTCTTGCAGAGCGATCTGCTGCATTCAAACAACCATCGGAGCGCCTGACGAGTCTACCCAAGCCCAAAGTTGCTAATCGGTTTGGAGGAACTCCCAACTTTGCTGGCACCAAGGCACCACTTCCTACTGAATTCGGCGCTAAGCCACCGGCTGCAGCTCCAGTTCCTTTGACCAGCAGGACTTTTGCTGATGAAGGTGGCAAGACTCCTGCTCAGTTATGGGCAGAGAAAAAGGCCAGGGAAAGAGGCGCGGCGCCGCCATCTGTCGCGTCACCGAGTGAACCAGTCAATCGACAGGTGTCCGGAGACGGTGGCTGGAAGAGCTCTTACACCGGTAAATCATGGGCCCCAGTGCAGACGACTCATACTGGCCATTCTGCTGGCAGCTCAACTGCCAGGTACGATGGTGAGGAGCCGGCAGATTCCGCGAGGGAAGAACCTCAGTCCGGGGATGTACCGCGTCCACCTCCTTTAGATCATACGAACAAACCCAATGCTGGTCAGAGAATTCCATTGCCCGGGCTCCCAACAGCTCCGGTACCCGCCGAGGCAACCGCACTTGAAGAAGAGACTAAACTGGATATTCCAACACCACCTCCTCAGCCTCCCCGGTCTCCCACTCCTCCTACCCCAGACGTGAGAGAATCATCTCCCATTCAGATTGCCATGCCAGTCAGTCGTGCGGCTCCTGAGACAACAGTGCAGGACGCTCACGAGGAGATCCACTCTCCACCTCAGGCTCTGCCCATCCGCAGCCTTGAACAAGTGGTGCCTGACGAGTCGGAACTTGAAGAGGATCGTGGCCACGATGCTGCTCGTGCCGTTGCCGAGACTTCCGCTCAAGTTTCCGCTTCATCACAATCTATCCGTGCTATTGTCCAATACGACTATGAGAAAGCTGAAGACAATGAAATCGAACTCAAGGAGGGCGAATACGTGACCGAGATCGAGATGGTAGACGAGGACTGGTGGTTGGGTGTGAACGCTCATGGAGAGCGTGGCTTGTTCCCCAGTAACTACGTTGAGATTGTCGAACAGACCTCTGACGTCGCTCAGCAAGAAGAAGCTATTGCACAGCACGAAGCACAACATGAGGAGGAACCAGAGCCTGCACCTGAACCTGAAGTTGATCACCACGCAGGTGCCACGGCTAGCGGCCACACCGCCACTGCTTTATACGACTACGAGGCTGCCGAAGACAACGAATTGAGTTTCCCGGATGGTGCCAAGATTGTGAATATTGTAAGAGACCCTTCCCACATACCATAGACAAGTGCCAGAATTATTGTGGGAATAAATTACTAATGTTTCCTTTTTCTTGCAGGAATTCCCAGACGAAGATTGGTGGTCAGGCGAGTACAACGGCAAAGCAGGTCTTTTCCCGGCCAACTACGTAGAATTGGATCAGTGAAGAATTTCTTTGCTGGCGTAGAGGGCTGTCTTATTCTCTTCCAAAAAAGATTCTGTTCTCTTCGACTTATTGTATCCATGTTGTGACGATGAGCTCTTCTGCCTGAAAGTCATTCTCGAGTTCCTTGGAAATAGCGGTTTGAGCCTTAAAATGTGATTATTATGTAAAGACTTTGAATCCCAAACAGCCTCTGTACAGCCTTACAGTTTTCACTCAGAGATGGTGACGAAGTAGGAGTTCGCCCTGAAGACCGAGGCAGAGAACATGAGCACGCAACTTCTCCGATGTGGAGAATAGCCGGATTCCCCGCACCCTTTATCGAGTTCTTGTATAGCTTCATAGCAATTCCCAATAGCAAGTCGTATAAGCCATCTTCTGATTCTGTTCAAAGCCTCACTACTACGAAATCATCATGCTGCAACAATTGGAATGCCAAGGTGCACCTTTTGATGTAAGTACCATCGGTGCAACTCTTGAAATGCGCGCAAATTCTGTATACAGAACTGAAGATTCTGCTTATAGATTGGATATCAACATGGTATCGCGGCAAAAGATAAGATTATCCGCAGCATTGCCTTTTATACGAACATGTTCAAGAATTATTGTCGCTTTTCATGGGCAGACGTCAGAACCGTCACTCAACCATTTGCAGACTCGGTACAGAAGCACTGGCCAGATTTATACGACGAGATGAGAGGTGATTTTACTCCATTCAGCTTGCATGATTCATTTCTTTTAAAGCTGATTAGAGGGCATTAGGTACTGCAGAGGGCTCCGAACAGTCAATACTCGATATTATAGCGTTGAACGTCCGTACCGAGATTGCATTTGGACGATTCTCGGATGGTTGCACGTCTTTGGCATGGCATACAGGAGGCCGTGCGTTTCTCGGACAGAACTGGGATGTAAGTAGATCCATTTACGAGCGAGATACGGAAGGTATAGCTGACGTGGGCTATTCAGTGGGAGGAGAAACAAAAAGAAAACTTGATACTGTTGAAAATCACCCAGCCTGATAAACCAACCATCCAGATGGTGACTGAGGCGGGAATCATTGGTAAGATAGGATATAATTCTGCGGGGGTTGGAGTCTGTCTTAATGCTTTGAGAGCAAAAGGCGTGGATCCAGCTCGTATACCTGTGCATTTGGCTCTGCGACTTGTTCTACAATCGTCTTCGGCTCAGGAGGCTGTTCAAACTCTCGAAAAATGGGGTGTGGCGTCGTCCGCGCATTTGCTAATCGCTGACCAGCAGGAAGCGTATGGACTGGAGACATCTTCGTCTACATTTCAGGCAATCAAGAAGGATGAGCTTGGTCGAGTCATTCATTCAAATCATTTTATTCTGCATCATCCTGGAGTGGTAGACACGCAATGGCTGGAGGACTCTCCATTCCGACTCGAACGAATGCGCGAGCTGACGGACGAGCTGGGTCCACAACCAACGCTGGACGAAATCATGCGTGTCTTTGAGGACGAGAAGCAGCATCCCACTTCGATATGTCGACAACAGCTGGGGAAGAGTTCAGTTGGAACACTATTCAATATAGTCATGGATCTCAAGGCAAGACAAGTTGTGGTGCGAATGGGACGACCAACTCATGCGGAAGAGAAACTTGATCTGCAATTTTGAGCAGAGTGACAAGCTGTATTGTTTTTCTGAGGATCTTCCAGCATCCTTATGAGATTTACTCAGTAACTGTGATAGTATGTAAAAGATGAAAACCTGGGTTGGTCTGTCTTTAATAAGGGAAGAAACAGATAAGATAAGGCTGAGCTCTTATCTTATCGCGCTGACACGTGAAAAGCACGTTCTGATTGGCTCATGGAAGTGAGGCTGACTTCCCCACTTCCACTTCCTTCTCTTCTTCTTCTTCTTCACTTCGTCTTCAGTTCTTCTTCTCGCCATCTTCAAACATGCCAATATTTCTTCATTTTTCTGCTTTGTAACATCTATATTCCTCCCGTCTAGATCAAAATACTCCTTGCTTCATACTTCGACGTGAGGCCCTTTTCAGAAAAATGGATCCCTTTCATCGTGTCCGCACCATCTGTGGGTCGCGTCCATAAACTGCCTTTGTTTGGGTCTCTCCAGATTTAGCAAAAGCGGTTCCTGACAATATTGATGAGGCGTCTTTTGCCAAATTCTTTCTCGCATTTATTGAATTTCAAAACAACTCTGATCTCGAGTTGAAACTTGGTGTTAACCACCGCGGTTGATTGTGTTTCTTGGGAATCTCCGCTACTAAATGGACTGCCTACACTACCACCTCCTCACGCGGTAGTGTAGTCTGCATTAGTCTTGGGATTCGCAAGCAACACCACAACCTCTGGTGTAGGCCACCTTGGACTACACTTCAGTTCCAGTCAAGTCCTTGTTAAGGACTGACTTTACCTTTTATTTCCATTCTACTCCGAATACCCACCAAGAGACCGTGAATGCTTTCATTCGAAAGGATCGCTTGCTACCATTTCTGTCCATTTTTCTCCCGTCTCAGCCGAGCCAGGATATTTTACTCAACTTCCGTGATGCCGGAATCCCAGTCTGCAACAGCTGGAGATGTCTCCAGCTCTGTTGTCGATTTACCATCTTTCCCCCAGGAGACTGATATTTCAATCCACAGGACCGAACAAGGCTCTAGCTCGGACCAAAGGCCAGATCGCGTCCATCCGGATGATAATTTGGCTAGCTCAAGTCGTGGACTTAAACGAAAGGAATCCTCGTCCGAGGAACATGTCGTTGGCGATCGATCAGGTCTGCCTGCCTCCAGTAACCGAGCTATCCCGGAACAAGAGAACTCGGCCAAAAAGCCCAGACTGGAGGAATACAAAGGAACATCCCGAGGAAAAGTGATTCCACTGGAAATTTGGCACCATGTTTGTCTCTTTCTCGACCCCAAGTCGTTAGGCGCCATGCTTCGTGTCAATAAATCCTTGCACTCAAGCTTGAGCTTCAAATCGCCTGACCCGACAAGTCGCTCGTCCGGAGCGCAAGGCGTCCTCCAGCCACTATCGGCCAACACAATTTGGTCGCTTGTTCGCAAAACTTGTTTCCCTGGAATGCCGCGGCCTCTAAAGGACATGAATGAGCTGGAAATGTGGAAGCTAATCGGTCAAACCAATTGCCAAAAATGCGGTACGCCGGATCAACTTTCTGTCACTAACCTTCCTCCATGGGAGAGCGGCCCAGGTAACTGTGGAGTTCGTATTTTCTGGCCATTTGCTTTGAGAGCCTGTTCGCGATGCTTTCTCGAATGTACAAAAAAGGTGCGTCAACCTCCAACCTCTCAACGTGTATTTTCGCTTACGCTAGCTCAAAGGGCGATGATCTGGTTCTGTCGTCGTTTCCCAGCTTCCTTCTTCCAGGACTGTCCTTTGTCCATCTGACTCGTTCCATGAACCTTGTCTCAAGTGTGACTCTGCGCTCCCCGAATATCCCTGCCGACTTACATCAATTAATTTCCAAATACTATCTCAACACAGAAATCCAAAGCTTGATCGATAAATTTCATGAAGTGGAGTCCCTAGGGCCTGCTACCCTAGAGGAATGGATCAAGGGCCTGGAGAGTCTGGGTAAAAGTAAAATGAGCGATGCCCTTAGGTGGGAGCAATGGGAGACTAGCGGCGGTCTACGTGATCTTCGGACTCGACATAGAGGCAGTTCTCCATTGAATCGGCCATTCAGTCATCATCCATCTGTATCGCCTAGGCATTCTCCTTCGTCCTCTAGATCCAATTATCGGGATAAATCTCCAGGCTCCATTTCTGGTAAGCAATGGCTATGTTTTAATTTGTTTCGTCTTGCAAAATTGTGGTATGCTGGACACGGCTGATCCCTACGATCAGACTCTCATAACAGAAATCTTGACCCTGGTTTCATAGAAGTTCGTCCGGATGGTCATATCAACAATACCCAACGGCCTGTTGACCGCAATTTACACGATGTGGGTATGGCAAAACTATCCCGGAAATCAGAAATTGAACGTCGCTGCTCGGAATTGCATCCTCCACTTGATCCCCGAGTTCTAAGTCACATGGAATCCTTCCAAGCTGCGTTACAAATTCCTCATGAACTCACAGACAAGGAATGGGAGTATCTCAAGCCGCGATTACTGGCTCAGAGAGAGATGGCCGAAAACAAAGAACAGGACCGCTTGAGAGAGTCACAGCTGCTTCAGGCTAAGACAGAAGAGCGTCGTCAGCAGGAAGAGCGTCAGAAACAAGATCAAAAATCCCTGGATGAAGAATGGGAAAACTCACAACCTCTAGTCCGGGATCAGATCAGTTTATATGCGGACGAGATCATTGAGAAAAAATGGAATGGTGGAAGGTTACTCACGAAGGAAACATGTGCCGCATTTGCTGCAGATGTCCTGATGCACGTTCGAACTAGATTTTATGCTCACGTCACCGAAGTAGATGCATTATCCGGGGTGTCCAGTAGAAAATCGGAATCTGCAAATGCATCGCCTACACGACACCTCATTCTCGAAAATATGAAGTGGATTTTTGACAATAAAATCCGCCCATTGACGCAGCAGCTCTCCAAGGAAGTATTTCTGTGCAATGGATGCGAAAACACTTCAAGGTACTACGGATTCGAAGCTGTAGTACAACACTATGCTGCAAAACACACAACAGCTCTCAGTTCTGGAAATGCAATCGTGTTTTGGCGCGCTGAGTGGCCTGAAAAACCTCCATTCCATCCCAACCCAGATGCTGCAAAAGCTCTCGTGAATGCGAGCGGTGGGTTTACAAAATCTCACGGCTTTCAACGCCCTCAGGGTATGGTCGGGATGTTGAAAGGAACTCCTGAACAACGACATTCAATTATCTCGGATCCCAACACTTCGTCTCGTCCCTACGGACGATCACCTTTCACAAGCCCTTACACGTTCTCCACGCATGGTCCATTTCCACCACCTTCCCCTCGGACAAGCCCCTACTATCCTGGTCCTATGTTTCCTCCTCCATCTCCGGGAATGGAGACTTCAGTTATGGAGACTTCATCGGCGTATGGCTCCCCATATCAGCATCATGTGGTGCCTACCACTTATTCACAGCACATTACACAGGCACCTTTGGCATATCCGTCTCCTGCCTGTGGTTCGTCGCCATCTAACCATGGACCTCTGTACAAGCCCCCACAAGCTGGCAATAGGAATGTTGCAATGCATGCCCGGAGCCTCAGTCATACAGACAAGTATCAGACTCATATGGATAGTATCGCGCAGACTGCCCGTGATGTGTGGAATGCTCTATCTCGTATCAAAGAATTGCCAAATAGCGTCCGGGCTCACGTCCTGATTTATCATGTGACCGAAGTCTTGGGTTCCCTATCATCCACGGAATTTTTTCTCACTTTGTTCATAGACGGGTTGAATAAGCACCCTCAAATGAAACCGATGCGCTCGTTGACGGGGCTTGCCTGTAAGATGTGCTCCAATTCACGAAATGGGGAGCTTGATCCTGGAGATTCGGGAATTTTCTCGTTGCCCGCTCTTTTGGGCCATTTCCTGTCAGCACACCTGTTGCAATCGAAGCATTTCAAGTCTGTCGGAAGTTCGGAGAACCCATCATCCTCAACCGATTGGAGAATGGATGTGATCGCACTTCCCGATGCGATGACTTTGAAATCTCTTCAAGATCTTCCAAGTATGGATGAATCGAAGCTGAGAATTATTGCGTCAGCCCTGCCTAGCGTCTTCCACCCGTCCCTTGGAAACATTCCTCCGGAGACATTCGTTACGAAACGCTCGCCAGCCATGCACCAAGCATATATGGTCAATTCTCACGCAAATATTCATCAACCGAATGTCCATTACTCTCCCGCTTCTACACATCGGCAAATGGTGGACTTGGATACTGTACCGGTAGATTCCGTGTCTGGGAGGGGCCCCTTTCCACCGGAGCCTGTTTCTCGACATGGCAGTCCAATCATCCCTGTTATTCCCGCCAACGATGGCCGGGGTTACAGCCGTAGCAGTCACTATGTGACCCGGTCGCCTCGTATGATTACTGTCCGGGCTAGGTCACCACGCTACGTCCGTGTTCAGGAAGACTGGGATTACAGGGAGGATGAAATAGATGAGCTGAATTCAGGACACCGTGAAAGATACTACATACCTGTTTCCACACGTCCTGCTGGGTCGGATCATTCCGATTATAGTTATCGACCAGCAGAATATCACGAGAGGGACGTTGTGATGCAGCAGCAACGTGTTCCGAGACACTTTATTGCAGACCGACAGCCTGCGGGGAAAGAGCCTTTGGAAGGATCGGTATTTTCCAGTCATTCCTCTTCCGGCGGCCCTGCACACGATGACTTGCAATCGACTGGGGCGGATTTGAATGCAGCAGATCAATTTCTGAACAGTTTCGTTCCAGGTCAAGACGGAAGCTCGGAGAATTCAAGAAAAAATTCAACCCCGGTCTATTATAGTCAAGATGATGGATGGGCACAACGATGGGGTGAACATCCAGGCTCAGCCAAAACACACGACTCTGCTCCTAGGGAAAGTAGGCCGCGTGCTAGGACTCCCTCCGAAGTGGTTCCGCTCCGGTCATACGGGCGCAAACCATCAAGCAGTACTGCAGGTGGTTCTACAATCGACTCCACTAAAGTGACAGCCCACGTAGGGCCCAGTCGCTTTGAGAGATACGAGGCCTTGCGACAGGAATCATATCGGCTAGGGTCAGAGTCTCCGTCTCTCATCAAGGAAGATACATTGCGAGATGCACCCCCTCTTTACTACGACGATCAAGACCCACGAGCACCGCAAAGCCGTTTACCTCCTCAGCAGCAGCCACTCTCAGGCGAGCGAGAACGAAATTCATCGAATCGATTGTACGTTGGGACGGAAAGAGACGATTCTATCACTACAAGCATGAGACGGAACTTTAGGACTGGAGGCGTTCGCGATTCGAAATTTTACGATGATACCATGGAGTACTGACTTTTTTTCTAATTTATATCAACAAAGGTTCATAATCTTCGAAGATATTCGAGACAACAGTCTCTAAAATACTATGAGCATGATACTGCAAACTAATTTACCGCATTCACTTCCATTAACAGAAAATAAAAAGCAAATCATAAAACGATAAGGCGCGCTTGCCGATCCACTTTTACCGTAGGTTAGTAACTTAGGTATCGCTTTAGCTGCTTCTAGCTAGGGGCGAAATCCCTGTTAACCGTGTACATACTGTAGTAGATAAGAACAAATAGTTAAGGTTGATGACCTAGACAGCGTGTTATTAAAGATAGAATATATTCTAATGATTTGATGCTAACTAACAAAGTTACCGGGCTCGACCACAGTACTATAGCGAGGTGACAAGGTCACCAATGACAACAGGATATGTACGAGGGTATCAATACCTTAATAAGCTAGATCATGCAAAGACAGTCCCACAATTAGCGAATTCTCGGCAATGGTAGATACTAGATGGACTTTTGGCCCAATCTCGATGAGTAGGAAGATACTGACATATTTATTAGAGACTTTATGCACCTGTGGGTCAACACCTTTACTGGGTCTTGAGGCCGTCGGCTTGGCGCTGCAGCTTGCGAGGAGGATTCTTGCTGTAAAGAGCCTGGCTGTCTTACAAATATTTTACGTGACTGATCCTAACCCTAACCCTAACCCGGTGCCATAATCATATTGTATTCATATAAAGAATCCACTGTCAGTTTGTATAAGAAAAGTGATAAATACAAGATAACCTCACTTATAAAAATGTATAATAAAATACATTTATAGTATCAAAGCGTATAATTACAAGACTAAGCCTTTTTCAGCAGATTCTTTTACGAAAATTGGGTCTCCAAAAGTTGTAGGTGAGGAACCCTTTACAGAGCCCCCTAAACCCCAGAAGATATAACCTCTACTAGGAAGACTCCAGTAAAGGTGTTGACCCACCTGCATAAAGTCTCTATTATATATTCTTATGCAAATATCTAGGTTATATATTTTTGGTTGCTGGGGTTTGGCTTGAGACCTTCGACTATAGCATATCGTCTTCCCGATCTGATAGTGATCTTCTTGTTATTTGCAATGTATTGGGGTTTGTTACGTCTCATTTTTGAGTCTGTTGTGCTATTATTAGCAGCTGACTGCAGAATACGAGCATCCGTCTAAGGGCTAAACGTATTCTTATCGGGAATGTTCCAGTTTCTGCATAACCATAGGGTGCCATTGGCCCATCAATTATCTTCTTTTGGATATGATGAGGATAACGGCGTGTTATATAAAGCGCATCGTTGTAACGTATTTTACTAGCACTCCGGCCAAACCACCACTCCGGCCACCTTCAATTTAATATGAAAATCCATACATTTCTATTATCTTCGTATCTCAACAAATTACTATATAAATTGTTTCTAAAACTTGCAAATATCTTATAAAATAAGATTCTTAGATATTTTATTATATTAATTTTATAATCAAAAGTCGAGAAGTGCTTCGTATTAAAAAATACGGCGTATTTTTGGATATGTTGTAGGTACATATACTTCCATTTCACAGAATGATTTCAAATTTGATAGAATATTATCTTATAACTATCCAAACTAGTATGCAAAATATTAAGAAAAAAGATTCAGAAAAGATAGCAGTATTAGCTTGTTGAAAATAGCCATTTAATATGGCAATACGAGGTGGCCGGAGTGCTAGTAAAATACGTTAATACACGACCACTCGCAAGACCTGGGCTAACATCTCAAATTCTTCAATACCAACCACATTGAATGCAGAATGATTCTTAGCAGTCTCATTCTGCATCCGGCCTATGGCCCGCTGCCTGCGATGCTAATAGCCCTAGGTGGGTTCATATTCTTTGAGCTTGGTTTTATGCTATACAATACGCTGTTTAGTTCCCTCCGCAAGATTCCAGGACCATGGCTTCCCGCTGCTACCTCACTCTGGATCCGTTGGCAACGTTGGCAAGGAAAGCTTTCGTTCACCGCCGATAAACTTCTGGCTCGCTACGGACCGGTCGTGCGTATCAGCCCAAATATGGTATTGGTAAACGATATGCCTTCGTTGCAGTCCATTTTCTCTAGGCAAGACCTCAACACGGCACCAAAGGCTATCCGAGCTTTGAGGGTTGGTGGGCATGACTGGACCGTTACCTATCCGCAGAACCATGTGGCGCGAGACCGTCGTCGACCTGTCATGGTAGCCACCACAACTAGAGCGATGCGATACTGGCAGCCCATATTCGAAGATCACATCAATCGCATGGTAGAGAAGCTTGGTCAGTCGAAAGGTAATAAGTCGGAAGATATAGTCCATCACCTGCGCATTGCCACTCTGCTGAACTCTGAAGTTGTGATGGCTGGTTCCCATACCAAGATCCAACCAGGCAACTTCCCCCATACCGTTGGCGAATACAACTTCCTTGTAGTATGGAGACTTTGCCTCCCACAGTGGGTCTTTGGATGGCTCAAGTTCAGTCCCTTCACTCGTGCCCGCTTTCGTGTGCGATCAAGTGATGCCCTTTACAAGTTTGGAGAAGAGACTTGTCGTCAGGCTGAGCTGGCCGACCCAACTGATCCAGATCCCGTCCCTTCCGTATATAAGCTGCTCTTGGAAGCTAAAGGAAAAAATGAAGGTACAGGATGGAACCGTGAAGAGTTGAATGCCGAGATGGCTGGCCAAATCTTGGCGGCGACTGAGACCACGTCTTCGGCCTTAGCTTTCATCTTCTACGAACTCGCCAAGAACCAGGCCCTTCTTCAAGAGCTGTACCGGGAGCTCATAAGTTCTTCTTCAACTCAAGATCTGGAGGAACTCAAACTCCTCAACGCCTGTATCAGCGAAGGTCTTCGGTTCCGCCCGCCTGTTGCACTGACAGGGAGCCGACTTGCACCCAAGGGCGGCCTGGACATCCTAGGCTACTACATCCCGGCAGGAACCGTCATCACTACTCAGTCCCTGTCACTGAGTAGACAACGCCCAGACTTGTTCCCCAATTATGATGTCTTTGACCCAACCCGCTGGCTTGACGAGGATATGCTCGCCGAGCGCCGCAGGCACTCCGCCCCTTTCGGTATAGGCTCCCGTCGCTGCCCTGGAGGTAACATGGCTATCTATCAGATGCGTATGATTCTGGCTGCGATTGTACGTACCTTCAGAATCGAAGTCGCTCCAGAAACAACGCCCGAGGCAATGGAGCCTTTCGAGGCTAATGGGTTCCGGTCAAGGTATGATGAGTGCTACCTCATGTTCAAGCGAAGAGAGTTTGGCAAGGAAAATCTTTAATGAATTGTTCCTGGTCAATATCAAATTTGTGATTTCCTGACAAGTTGCAAGAAGGTTTAGACATAATCCAACATAGTAACCAAGTACAGTGCCTTGCAAAGTAAGCTTTCCTCATGAACTCATTCGACTTTCTCTCGAATCCATACTTGAGCAAACGGGTTCGTATACGATTAAGCCTCAAGTTTTCTGTGTTCGAAAATGATCGACTGTAAAATACGAAACAGAGATGTGACCAACCCTTATTGTAAATTACAATTAGAATGTACCTTTAGGTGTCGGAACTACCAAAAGTGGTGGTTCTGGGACCCCGTTCGCGTAGCCACGACACTGCTTAGGCACCGCTCACTTTACCCGACTGGAAGGTTCCTAATTGCCGCTTTAGTAGAACAGTATTTTCAAGGCACTTAACTAGGGTCCAGCTTTGGCCACTAATTTCGTGTGAATGTAATCAATCTAGTCTTATCGTTAAAAGGTGTGCTGAGTTTGTAGAAAGTAATTTCTATGAAGATATCGCATAGTGTAGACAGGCGTGGCCGAGGAAGGCCAACATGATATGAACATGCGAAAATACGTTCAAATTATAATTCGCAGCAGGACAACTCCAACATATATCCCTTTCGGATGGTTAATTCAGAGGGTGGCTTCGATATATTCTTGAGCATTCTTTCTGGATCAAACAGGATCAAATCGGTAGATAGGTAGCAGCCCACCCGGCCGCATGTTCTTCTTGGTGAACGCCGTACAGAGATGTGAAATTCTCGTCGCCAATTGTCTCTGCGGCACCGGGATACAGTCGTTCAACTTGGTTACGATAGGTGACTTTCACGGGGTGCAAAGACTCTGACGTCGCAGGGATGGAGCTTGTAAGAGGTGTGAGAGGGGAGATGACACAAGATGAAGTCGTTTTCAAATCAATATTTTTAGATCTCAAGCTACTGATGTGTTCGAATCAGATGAAGGTGTTGCAGCAGGCTTGATTGTAAAAGCTAGTCGGTAAGGTGTTCTTAAATATATGGTAAAATATCAATAGATTAAATAGATATATTAAGTGCGTAGATATCTAATCCAAGTCTCTATAACACGTTGAGACGACCATCATTCTCGCTACCTTAGTTCCCTCGTTCTAGGGTGAGTCCCGGGATGATGAAATTGAAGACCCGGTTCTTAGTCGTAACTATATTAAGACTTTATTTGAGGTCGTTCACTGTCTTAAGTCTGTGCATATACGACCAGTTTTGGTCGAGGAAAGCGGTCCGGATTAGCGCCGTCAGATATGTAAAGTCCAAAAGAGTCAAGCAACCATAAGTTCCAAATTCCCGAGGAATCGGCGCAGGGATTTGTGGTATTACACTTAAGATCGCCGGAGTCCACAGAGCAGAGAAGAGGCGCGAAGCCCCCGGCTTCTACCAGTTCAATTGTCTGGCTTCCGATATCGCGAAGATTGATCGGTGCAATATGATTAATTGCTGGTTGAGAACACGCACCGTCAATGACGATGTAAGCGGCTGCGATCAGGTTGGGACTTTTCGCGAGGTAGAGGTATCCGGTGTTCGAGTCTATGCCGAACACCCCTTCAGTCTGTGGAATGCCAAATTCTATGCCAGCTAAGTCGCTGTCTCCTACTACCAAGGGATCGCCGTCGACCGAGCTATCCGTCCCCTCTATGTTCACTGCAAAAGACGATGGAGGCGGCGGTGAGCTAGTGATGGATGTGCTGGGTATGGAAATTGTTGAAGTTGGATTTCCCCCCTGGGACGTTGTGGTGAGACCGAGCGAGGTCAGCCAATTGTCGCAAGTCTGTTCGACCACGTCTCCGCCCAACTCCAGCTGCAAGAGTTTGGAAAACAGGAAGTCACAGCCGGATTTGACGCCGGTGCTAGCGGCGAGATTGAAAGCCACCGTCAAGTAGTGACCAGACAAGCCGTTGCCTAGAGGGTTGGTGCCATTTGAGTAAATAGCCTGCTGCAGTTCCTGCACCTTCGTCTCGCCCTCGGCCACGCAATGCAGCCACTCCTGCTTGAACAAGACTTGCCGAGTAATGTCGGTCTCGACATAGCCAAGGAAAACCTGGCAGGCATAGTCAAAAATATCGGACTCTAGTGTCTTAAAGACACTTGAGAGGTCTGGTTCGTCGCTGGAGATGAAGCTGTTAAACTGGGTGTACCACGTCGAAACATCACTTATGGCCGGGCCCAGGAAACCGCGTGGGAAGATAACTAGTGGCTTCGCGGTCGAGATAGGCTGCCGACGCAGCCTTCCCACGCCCGAGTAGACGTGGTCGGTTGCTCGCAGGGTCCGTATACCCGTCCAAAGCCACCACTGCAGGAGTACAGAGAGCGAGGATAATCATGAAGAGAGGCAGCATGGTGGTAAACGTGATATGGCCCTTGGAAGTGCCCCACTTGGACGATGCGCTTGACTGCTGAGTCTTTGCTGGGACCGAGGCGGTCGAAGACGAAGCCAGGCTCGGTGGCACAGTCGATGTACCGACCGGTATTACCACAGAAGGAGTCGCCGTGTTCGATGGGCCACCCGACTGCCGGGCTGCACTGATCACTTCTGTGGTAGACGTGAATCTTTGTATCGGCGAAGACTGAGCCACACCGCTCGGGGCTGGTGCAGTTGATAATAGTACGGAGTCCAGAGAGGTACCTGTTGCCTGCAAGCTGGTAGACGGTAAGGCTACTGGAGAGAAATTTCCCGTTGTACTTGAGATATTTACAGCTGGGTTCCTGTCCGCCGAAGAAGATGTCAGAGATGTCTGGCTAGGAGATACAGGGCTTCCAGACAAGCAGGTTGTGGTAGTCAGGCCGAGGCCTCCACTCGGTTGTGTCAGAGTAGTCGGCAATGACGAAGCGGACGATGTTTTGCGCACCGCTGATGAAGCAGTCGAGACACTTGATGATGCCGACGAGCTGCTTGCGGCGCTTGTGGAACTGCCTGCCGTAGTCGATGAGGTGCTTATGGCACTTGTGGAACTGCTTGCCGTGGGCGTTGACGAGGTTGTTGAGCATTGCGAACTCGAGGTGGCCAGCGGAAGAACATTGGTCCCATTTATAGAGAACGCCACATCTGCGCAGTCGTTAATGCTGAGACTATTCGTGGCATAGAAAGTCGAGTTTGAGGCAGAAAGCTGCGAAGTCGAAGTGTAATCGACAGATCCGTCACAATTACCGTACGTGCAAGTCACAGTGTTGCCGCTGCCTAAGCAGATGCTCCCAAATAGGTCACCCAAAGAGGTGCAATCAGGTCCTGTACAGATGATGGTGTAGGACACGCTTCCATCAGAGCAGGCCGAGAAGCTATACGACACTGTATCCATGGGCGATAGCAGAAGATTGTCGGTTTTGAATGCCCGGTTAAAGATACAGAGAAGCTGCTCTAAATTTTACGGAGAAACCGGAGCAAATATATCTATCATTTCATAGAGAAATATGAGTCTGAGAGCACGCGGTCAAGCATTTAAATGCTGCAGCTCATTAGCCTAGGATTTAGATGAGGAGCAATGGACTCATTATCTCGTACGATGCGTCGGATTAGTGGATCGGAGTGGAAAGCCTTTATTCGGAATAATCTCTTAATGTAATGTAAATGTAGAGATGACTCCGTAAACCTTTTTCCCAGATCAGATGATCTCAGCCCATTACGGTACACCTAAAAAATTTGATTAAATGAACAATTAGGCTACTAAGTTGTTTTGCACCATGCTAAACCGCCACGAGTCACTGATGGTGTTGTCTAGTGCATAAAATCAGGTACTCTGATTACCGAGTACGGTTCGCCAGTGGATTACGTTTGTCCAAGTACCTTACTTCGTGGTTAAGATTGAGTACGGCCTTGCCCCCTAGGTGTGCCTTCGATCACACACACCAGTCAATCGTATCGAAACAACTTCAAGCCTTGCCGACAGGGAACTCTATGATGGGCCTTCATGGGAACGATGTCTCCCTTCGCGTCATCTCCTGTCATATCAGAGCTAAGGATGCAAACAGCGTATCAATTGAGATTACTGACAAAGTTCAATAGGGCGATGACTGGCGAAGTAGCTCCGTGGAGACATTCGATGTCTGCGCCGAGTATGGAGATCATGTCCTTGCAGAGGGTACGGAGGCACAACCCGCTGGCTGCAAAGAATGAGGCTTTTATGCTCGATAAATGTGAAGAATACAAACAGAGGAAGCTCTCAGACTGGTCTAAATCATACACAACAATCTAGAAAAACATCAACATCAGTAGCTGTAGCTCACCCTTAATACTTTACCCAAAGATTATGAGTGCAACAAATACGGTCTTATAATCTATAAAGATTCTGAAGACTCCTCGGCTAGTCTACCTACACCAGAAATATCACCATCACTTTCAGCATCGGCCGAATCGTTAAATTCCCGAGCGGAAGAGAATCGGAGTACAAGCCATCGTCGCAGGGCTGTCGAGGTTTTCGAGGATGGCTCAGCTGAGAATCCAGATGGCACAGTGCCTGTGAATAAAGGCGACACGATTTCTGAGAATGCAGACAACAGGTTCTCTGAGGATTGGGGCGACAGGATGTCTGAATACAGACGATGAGAGTATGATCTCAAGATTTCAGAGTGAGGAGACTGAAGATGATGCATCTAGGAACAGCTGGCGCTTCACCGCAAATGGCGATGCGAACGAGGCACGATTTCCGGTTGTGGCGACACGTAAAGGTGAATTATAACAGGACATCTTTACATTTTAGACTCTGTAGCCTCCGTCATTCTATACACAGAGTAACATAGGCCAGTTTCCACTCCTCAAAACGGCTCGGCAGCGATACAACGCAGGAAAATAGACTATATTTTACAGATATTAACGTATTTCACTAGCTCTTCGGCCAACCTACCTCTCCGGTCACCTCGTATTGCCATATAAAATGGCTATTTTCAGCAAGTTAAGATTGCCACCATTTCTGGATCTTTTTTCTTAATACTTTGTATACTAATTCTGATAGTTATAAGATCTTATTCTATCAAATATAAAATTATTTTGCTGGGTGGAAGTACGCATATTTATAATATATTTAAAAATACTCAAAAATATGATGTATTTTTTAGTATGAAGCGCTTCCCAACTTTTAATTATAAAATTAATATAATAGAATATCTTAGAATCCTATTCTATAAAATATCCATGAATTTTAAAAATAATTCATATAGTAATTTGTTGAGATACAAAGATTGTAGAAATGTACATACTACAGATTTTCATACTAAATTGAAGGTGGCTGGAGTGGTAGGTTGGCCAGAGAGCTAGTGAAATACGTTAACTTAACTATATTAATATAATAGTTGTCTGTAATTAATTTATTAATTAACATTATTCTAATTATTTCTAATTAAAAGCGAAATCTCTGTCTATTATATAAACAAGAATATATATAATTGATGATCTAGACAGTGTATTATTAAAAATAAAATATTTTAATAATTTAATGCCATCTATTGATCTATATTAAGAAAGAAATAGAAGCCAGCTGCTATGTATAGTGATAAAGAAAAATTATTCTATCAGCTCCCTGTTCTGGTGTAAACACATATGTGCCTGAGAGCCTAAGGCGCGCCTGCCGATCCACTTTTACTGTAAGTTTGGCGCTTTCCACTTCGGTCAGCCTTAACAGGCAGGCACTAGCTCCGGAAGAGCTTCAAGCTTCGATATCTTTGGAACCTCTAATTTATTTTTTAATTCTAGACACCGCCCAGAGAATTTTCATCGATGGTCTTAGTTCTGGTTTTCGTCCTTGGAGCGCCAAACAAGACCAATTGTCTTATATAGAATTGTCAAATTCACGGCAAATAAAAGCTGGGTGTGAGAGTGAAGGTCATCAATCGCGCGAAATCTCGTTGAAATCCGCCTGAGTCACGGCCATGGACCCTAGCGAAGACGAGACACCGACGACTTGGGGTATCAATAATGACGAGGATATCGGTTCCTCGAACAATGAAGAAGATACGAACCCCTCCAACGGCCACGGCTACAACGATGACGAGGCTAGAGACGAGGATCTCCTTCCTCGAGACAGACAAAAACGAACGCATAGCTATAATTACGCTTACGAAAAATCCATGAGTCATGCGGAAGCGAAACTATTTTACCAACGGCATCAGGAGGAACAACAGGCTGCCTCACGAGGCGCTGGAACTGGCGGCTTTGATGGCGGGGACCATTATCAAACGTCCCGAAATAGTCCCGTCTTGTCACACCATTCTATTCCTACGAGAGTAACTACTGGAGGAACAGATGATCTGCCCGCTAGTATGGTTGCAAGTACTGGATCGCTCAAGAGCAGTGTCGGATTACCCTCTTCAACTAGTCTCTACGACATGGGGAACAATCAACCAGTCCCACCGGACGCGTCTGGCGCTTCCGCTCCTCGTTCAGCTTACTCACGCCTGCAGGAGTATAGCATGCTGGCGGCCGACCAGCCAGCCAGAGATCACATGCTTCAGCCGGCTATGGCTCATCAGACCTCATCTACTGAAATTGGAGGGGCTCCAGTATTGACGCATCAAGGGTTATACGGGATCGGGGGAGGAGCAGGAGGCGGCATGCAGCATGGCATGGAAGGCTATCTGCCAAGTGACGATGCAGTAAATGCCGAACTGGAAATTGTCTGTCGCAAAATCCAGAATTTACTGGAGCGTCGACGAAAGTACCTGCAACTCTCGCTCCAAGGGCCCGGGTCCAACCCCAAAGATTCTCCCGAGTGGCAGATTTACCCGTCTCCTCCGGAGCCTGTGTGGGATGCTGAAAAGGAACGAGCAAAGGCAGCAGCCGAAGCGAACGGCGCTACTGATGCAGAACAATTGGAACAGGAATCAGAAACATCACGTAATCGAAAGAAGAGGAAGATGGGACAGGATATTGGTGAAGACTTCTTCATTGAGGACTTGCTTCCTTTACCCAAGGAATCTACGCAAATCTTCGAATTCGATGCTTCTAGCGTATACCAGGTATACGAAAATGAAGACGAGAAGGCAAAACGCCGACCGATCGTACAAATCCCATCACTCAGAGATTTCTATATGGATCTGGATGTCGTTGTCGAGGTTTCAACTGATGGTCCTGTCAAATCGTTTGCGTTTAAACGACTTTCTTATCTTGAAGGGAAGTTTCAGCTTCATACATTGTTGAATGAGTATCAGGAACTTGCAGACAGCAAGAAAGTACCACACAGAGATTTTTACAACGTCCGAAAAGTTGACACGCACGTGCATCATTCGGCTTGCATGAACCAGAAGCATCTTCTCAGGTTCATTAAGAGTAAAATGAAAAAGTCACCGGACGAAGTGGTTCTTTACAGAGATGGACGGCATTTGACATTGAAAGAGGTCTTTGAGAGTATCAAACTGACTGCCTATGATCTAAGTATTGACACCCTTGATATGCATGTAAGTTCCATCTATCTCTTGCAACATTGGGAAATAGAAACTCACCAGCATAAAACAGGCACACAAAGACTCGTTTCATCGATTTGACAAGTTCAACTTGAAGTATAATCCAGTGGGAGAATCTCGACTGCGAGAAATCTTCCTAAAGACGGACAATTTCATCAAGGGTCGATATCTCGCCGAGATTACGAAGGAAGTCATCTCTGATCTTGAATCGAGTAAATACCAGATGGCCGAATGGCGTATATCCATTTACGGTCGGTCAGTTGAAGAGTGGGATAAGCTGGCCGCGTGGGTTGTCGACAACAAACTATTCTCGCCTAATGTTCGTTGGCTGATACAGGTCCCCCGTCTCTACGATGTGTACAAATCGAGTGGTATGGTTGAGAATTTCGAAGATGTTATCAAGAACGTCTTTCAGCCTTTATTTGAAGTGACGAGAGATCCCGACAGTCATCCGAAACTACATATTTTCCTTCAGCGAGTGATCGGGTTCGATAGTGTTGATGACGAGAGCAAAGCAGAACGTCGGCTGTACAAAAAATACCCAATCCCTCGGGATTGGAATACCAAGCAAAATCCGCCTTATAGTTATTGGATTTACTTCATGTTCGCAAACATGGCATCCTTGAATACGTGGAGACAACGACGTGGCTTCAACACCTTTGTGCTAAGACCTCACTGTGGTGAAGCAGGAGATCCAGACCACTTAGCTGCGGGCTTCCTGGCTTGCCATAGTATCAGCCATGGAATTCATCTTCGAAAAGTGCCATTATTACAGTACGTTTACTATCTCGATCGAATCGGTATCGCGATGTCACCACTCAGTAACAACGCATTGTTTTTGACATACGACAAAAATCCATTCGCGAGCTTCTTCAGAAAAGGGTTGAACGTCTCTTTATCTACAGACGACCCTCTCCAATTTGCGTTCACCAAGGAACCGCTCATGGAAGAGTATGCCGTGGCGGCTCAAATTTACAAGCTCAGTGCTGTAGATATGTGTGAGCTAGCTAAAAATTCGGTTGGTCAGAGCGGGTTTGAACTTGCTCTGAAGCAAAGATGGCTTGGGCCACAGTGCTATCTGCCCGGTGTTCCTGGTAACAACGTCGCCAAGAGTAACGTACCTGATCTGAGAGAAGCATTTCGACACGAGACTTACCTTGCTGAGTTATCCTTGTGAGTTTTCCCTTCATGATCTAGATTGATATACATACTGAACGAGTCTCTATTTTAGGATTGAGAGATATGCATTTCCGAAAAGTCTGTCTCGTGTAAGAGGTCCTCCTACGGAACGAGGAATAAGTACATCAGCATCTATGGCATCACTTAGCAATGCGGCAGCATCGTACGGTCGGGGGGTCCCAGAATATGGTCCCTCTGCCTCTTTTGCAACTGCCAGAGCAAGCACCACAGCATCAGTGTCTCAAAGTGGATCCCCAATCTTGCAGGCTGGTGCTCTAGGAGACCACCATCACCATCGCCAAAGCAGTTCCCAACTACATAGTGCTATTCTCCCGGACCCTGTCTCTCCAGAGCTAGTTTCTTCAACTCCTGCCCTCTCCACGGTGACTTCAGGAGGTAATCTGCCCGAACAGCGAATTATACCTGGCTTGGTGCACGAGAGGACAAGGAAAGGAAGTAACTACTCGGTGTCCCCTAGTGCTGTTACCGCTACTACCAGGGCAGATTTGCTGCATTCACCACAATCTCAATCACAGGGTCATGCAAGCAGAGTTGAGGGTGAGAATGGGGGTCATGGTTCAGACTATGGCATTGTTTGAATTGGTTGTAAATATCAGCTCTGAATTAGAACAATATTCTTAAGAAATACAGCACTAAAAAAGAACAGTCATTCAATTACTATCGTTTCGTGGCGTATATGTACTGTGTAAAACTAAAACATATTTACTACACTGAACTGCGTTGACATCTAGGCTTCGTGCGTCAAAAGCAGAGTAATCTAAAATATGCTCTTCTTCTTGCAGAAAATGATTATATAGCCCAACTTCCTCTTCGTTCGATAACACCCCAGGCATCAAGTTCTTCGTCATTAATCATGCCTAATCCAGGCTGCTGTCTAGCCCATTCATGTATGTATAATTTCAGTGCTTTCCACCGCATACAATCCTTTACACCTGAAGAGCGACCTGGTTGAGAAACAACATGCCCTTTTGCCTCGGTGTGAAGGTCATCTTGTCTCAAGTCTGAGACGGGGATACCGGAAATTTTGCTCAGTTCATGATCGAAGTATTGTGCCAGGGATGGATATCCAAGAGATAAATAATTATAAACTTGAGTCACAAAAGCATCGTCAAATTCACGCTCGATAGCGTTATCTTCATCGGGCTCGACATCCATTATATCTAGAGGATCTGTCGAAAACCTCGGATCAGATGCCATGTCTTGAGCAATTGATTTGGATAATGCCTCGTCGTCATCTTCCATCAGATCGTTCATATCAATACTGGACACAAAGCCAGAGACTGGGCGAGGGGTGGCGATGCCTGTCCTGACACGGTTGAAATTTACGTCTTCACGGTCGTCTCCGTCTTCTTTGTGGCATAACCCCATCCATAAACCGGGTTTCTCGACGTCTTCGCCGTGATGGACCCGGTCCACCCAAAGACCACCCTGGTCCCCATCATCGCCAGTATCTGGTTCGTGATGGTGGACATGTAGATGGTCGTTCTCGCTAGCAGTCCCTTGCGGGGAGACACTGAAAGGAAAGACAATATCGTCACCCAACATTGGAGGACTAGCAGCGTGTCGCATTTGATGCATTTCGGGATCTCGTCTCCAACCCTGCAATCGCGCTGGGCTTTCGTTCTTGGGGCGCTTAGCTTGTCTGGAAGCTATTGCAGCAGCAGAAAACCTAGACTCATGTGCGTTGCTTTTCTGAACGCCGAGATCTTTAAGCTCGGCTTCCTCCTTGTGCCTTCGCATTTGTTCCAGCTCCCACGACAAGTCAGCAGTTGACCCTCGTCGAAGCATCGGACCAATGTTGCTAAAAATCCGGGGCTCATTGGGAGTCATGGGCTCATCATCCTGGTTCCCAAATTCTTCATCGCCATCAATCGCAAAATGAGAGACTGGTTGATGTATCTGCTCATTGGGAAACGCGGCCAACGCTTGCTCTCGGAGTTCCTTTTCAGCACTCCGTGCTGCAAGAGAAAGCAAGTAGCCAGAAAAGCGTTCATCACAGCTTTCACGGGATCGGCTTTTCTGCGCCAGAGGATTTCCGGTACTCGCATCGGATGATGCGGACGGCGAGGTGGACAACGAAGGCGTGTCGGAGCCATCCGAGCCCTCGCTACTATTTGAAGGAATAGCAGGAAGATCTGGGACACGGAACGAATGTCGTCTGCCCTCCTGTCGTTGCAACAGACTTGCATACGAGAATCGCGACTCCTGCGGTACTGAAGACAGTTCCAGTGCTGTAGCAATCTGCTGGCCACGAGAAATCGGCGGCGACCGCGGTCGACTTGATGAGTTGATGATATCTTGAGCCTCATCAATGATGCGAGGAGAACTTGGAATAGGCAAGGTCTCTGCTCTTCTAACAGACCGTTTCCCAGTTTCAATTAGTTGCGGGGTAAATTTGCGGGGAGTCGTCTGGCGAGGGCCGGTGCTCTCCAGCGCAACACTGCTGGCCTCATTTTCATCGGATTTCGATGGTTGTCGTCTACTTAGCTTCATGGTCTCAATGGGCTCGGCAATAAATCGTCGAGGTGCTCTAGCATGACCTCCTCCTTCCTTATTAGCTGCGGTCTCGACCACAGCATCTTTCTTGCCCTGTTTCTTGCTGGAGCGTGTCACCACCTCCATGGGCTCCGGTAAGCGCCGTCTGCTCCGTGGAGCATCTTCGCGCGATGATGCTGCAGCATCTTGAGTATCATTTTTGTGCTTGAGGTTTGCCGAAGATTGTTTCGATGATCGTGAAGACGTTTCCGTCGGCTGCGGCAGAAATCGCCGCGATTTGCCAGCAGCTGCGGACGATGTGACAGGTATATCACTGCGCCTTTGTTCAGGCTCTTTCGAGGGCGGAGAGTCCTTAGATGGCTGGACATCCGATACGCTGGGTGGCGCCTGGATTGGATCTATATGCTGTACATTGTGTGATTTGCTTGTCCGAGAAGATGACTCGACCAACTCTGGCTTGAATCTGCGCACATCGCTTGCCATGCTGGATTATATAGAGGTACGGGATGATCACAATAGCCAACCCTGTCGCACTAATGTTGCAGAATGCGGGATGTAATATCGGCCGTGCATCACCTCGTTAACTCGGACTGGCCAGATTCATGCTGCGGTGAACGGGGCAAATGCAGCCATTCCGCATCGATTGGTTGTGTTTATCCGCCAATTGTTTATATTGCCTTTATACCTGCGAGTCAAGCAGAAGTCTCGCCTTTTTATAGCGACAGAATTGATGCAGTGTGAATCGTAGACAATATTTATCGCCTCGGTTGTCTGTCGTTGATGACGTTGAGGTTGAGGGTGGAGTACTTCCCCGTTATGTACCAACCAGCGCGCATCAATCAATTCACTGCGACATGTGAAAAGGATGGAAGACAGTCTCGGAAAAAGCCGGCTTGGTCTGAATTGCTGGCCCCGGGAAGGAAACTTTGTTGAAAAGGACGGGGAGAGAAGTAGAGAGAGGAGAGGAGAGAGGGAGGGAGAGATTATTCACAAGCATCAACTGGAGAAGATGTTGGGAGGAGAGGGAGGGGAGGAACAGAGGAAGAGCAGAAAACCGGGAATAGTTAGCCTCATTGCCTTACTGCCTTACTGCCTGGATATCTTTCTCTTTCTCCACACAAAAATGAGGCCCCCGTCGGTCTAGACTCTACAGCGTACAGACCGCTTTTCGAGTATTTATTTATTTGTTATATTTATCTGTTTACTTTAACAATATTAATATTGATATGCGGAGTAAATTGGCGAGAAAAACAAATAATACATCGGTGAACTACTTTATCATCCAGTAAGATACCAGCAGCACTGTCAACAGTCATGAATCAGGGAATGTCAGCCGAGAATGGCTTGACAAAAGAGAAAAGAGTACTCCGTGGCATAAAACAGACCCTAACAGAGAAAGAATCGAACCCCGGGCTAGTCCCATACCAATCAATATTTACCCCTTTTTTCCCATACTGAGAGATTCAGGTGGCTCTTTTGGTAGTGCGTCTGGGTTAGTATTAGTCTATGTAGTTGGTAATTATACTAAACAGCATGATCTTGCTAGAAGAATCATCAATCTTTGAGAGATACGTATATTTCTTATCTTATAAGATTAGGAATGCTGCTTGGAAGTCGGTCATTGCGTGGAAAACGGATGTCTGGTCGTTGGGTTTGGATAGCTTCTTCCAATATTATAAATAAGTGACATGATATATCTGTCTCACCAATATTTTCGGGCGACTTCAATGCAAGTCGAGTTTCTTTGGATGCGGAGAAATCCGCATCACATGCTCGAGTAGGCCTCTCTTCGTCGAATCTAGTCTGACCGCAGAGCTCTCTTCAATTGCTATATTTCACATTAATGTTCCTGTCCCGTCTGCATTGACTTCTGATATCAATATTGTACCGAGCAGCCCGCCGCCGCATTCGGCTTTCATAGCTACCCGGGGAAAGTAAATATGACTCCTGTCTATCTCCTGGACCTCTTGGACCCTAAAGAAACTCGAGTGTTGATCGTCACGATTGATGACTTTCTCAGTCGTGTCCAGTAGACTCAATCAATTTAGCCGGACGAGCCTTTGAATGCATGCAATGCATGCCATGTATCCAGCAATCCGATAGTTAGACGAAACGGGACCAGCTGGGACTTTTCGGAAATATATGTTCTGGAAATAGTTTATATTGGGGGGCTGTATTTCATCCGGCTCTAGTCCGATTGAATATTAGTATTCTTTCGTTGAGGCCAGTGCTCTTGATGACGGAGCACATCCCGGAAAATTATTGGATGCATAACAACAGTGTTTAGCGTTGAAAGACCGACTAATTCAGTAATTCGAGCTCGTATTCTAAGTCATTCCTGCTGTCCGAGAGCCTGTCAGTGAAAATTTTCAGCCGGTTCGATGCTGCTGTCTCCCAACTAACGGCCATGATCCTGCTACACCTGTTGCAGCTAAGCATCTAAATCTGATAGCAGGGACATGCAAGCTGACATCGCGCAAGGTATAGGTGCTTGACGAAGACCAAGTGGGCTGTTAAGGAGATATTATTGGGATCTTCGAACCTGTAGGCCTGGCCAGGAAGTATCTATCAAGCGGGTGATGGTCTTGAATGATAGACATTTTGAAAAGGATCAGAGTCCCAAATTTCCCTTCCGGCGATGACTCTGGGCCATTAAAACTCACTTGGGCTTGCAGCACAGAGATCTTGTAATACCTCCGCACATCCCCTGTATTCGAACATACGGTTTGACCTCGTCCGGGTTCCGACACCTTTGTCTAGCGAGATTTACACGATATAAATTTGATTAGCTCTGGTGGCGCTCACACGGGGCCGATCTTCCCCGCGTTTAAGGTAGAGATATGAACGACTTTTTTTCTATTATCCGGACACATCCTTGCCACTGCTATTCAATCTCCTGTCTTGAGAAGAGTGACTCGTTTTTGGAGAAACTCGTATTCGTTATCCGAGAAGAGGTGTCATGAGACGTCACAGCGGGCTTGCAAGGGATGTGTATTTTAGCCAAAGGCTTCCTGTTATTGGCTGATGGGATACGGACAGTGCCATCCATGCTGACACATTGTACGAGGACGTGAATAGAATATGACTAGGAGTGAGACATGCTGCAGACTTCATAGATTCAATATGATGGCCAGTTGTCCTGGTGGCTTAGTATGTCTAAAGAGTCTGACCCGCATATAAGTAATGTCTCTGGCCGCATCATGTCTGAAGCTTATGAATACTCTTTTCACATTTGAGAAAAGTATCAAGTGTTTCTCGAGAAAACTTGAAGACACAATGCAGCCCTCTCTCTCTCTTATTGTGCTTGCAGCCTTTTTGGGGAGGTAAGCTTACGAAGATAAAGGAGCACGATCTTTTCAGCATTATTGTCCATGCATGATCTCCGACTATTCTGTCCATAAAAGAGTATATATTGATGTTTTTGACCTGTATAGAACCCTTGCAATCCCAACAATTACACCAGTACCAGGGCCATCAACTACGACATGTACTTTGGGTACCTCGTGCCTTAAATATGCAACGACAACTCTATATACTCAGCGTCCCTGTCCAGAGTACTGCTTGCCACCGGGTAGCCCGCTCTGTCCCAAGCTTCCTTGTCCCATACCGGCGCCAGGAGGCACATGCCCTCCTGGTGAGACCACTAATATTCCGCCGTTGCCGCCTATCACGACAATTATTGGTACGACAACTTGTGACTGTACTGTCACTGTTGAAGCGGACCGTGGCTGTGCTATCTGCGGATGTTTGGGCTGTCCTGAGTGTGTCAAGGCCACTGCTACTCCCTGAAAAGTCCTGTTCACACACCAGCAAAATCAGAAATCGAGGCTGGATGATTGGATGTTTATTGTTCTAGCAATTTGTATGATCCGCAGTGTATCTGGAATCAAATAGTGCAGTCCAATTTGTGTCAGATCAGACATTGAATAGCACATTTTAGACCTCCAATTCCGTGATATTTGTCCAAGGACCAAAATGGGTGTAATGTAAGTGAGTTTGGGAACAATTGCAATGTCTATTATCATTAAAATCATGATGCGTTGCTATATATGCCGGGATTCATGATTCACTGTGGACAGAAAAATATCAAAGCACACAAGACACGCTTAGAATTTGTTGTAATCTCCACAAGGTGGTAATGGTTGGTTACTTCGATTTGTATATAAATTTGTATGTGTGATTGAGTAAATCTGTATTCTGTTATGCGCTGGAGAAATCTGATTTTATTATTAGAAGTCTTTTCTATAGATTTAGTTATTGATTTTTAACTTATTAATTTAACTGACATGATCATCTCTGATTAACTATATAAATTATATAAAAATTAAAATATTATTAAAATAAAAACTGACTGCTTTTTATATATAATAAAACATATTAAATTATTATTATTATTATTATTATTATTATTATTATTTCTACTGCTGATGCTTTGTTATATATTAAATAGATTTTTTAATTTATTAATTAATATTTTTTATCTTTTTATTTATTTTTATTTATTATTTTATTTAAGATTATTTGATTGATAAGATTTTCTGATATAGAATAATTACTGATTTATTTATATATATTAAAATTAGTTTTAATTTGTAATATCTTATATTTTATCTTATAAATAAGTTTTTATAGAGTGAATAGCTGGTATTTATATAATTAAAATAATAATTAATAAATAATATTTATTTTTTTATTTTTATTAATATTTATTAACTTTTATAAATTTTATTTTAGATATTTTTTTTTTATTTTTTTTATTATCAGTCAGCAGAAGAAGAAAATAATAATAATAACAAAAATATACTATTCTATTAATAATATTTAAAAAATCTTATTTTTAATATTTATATATTATAAATGTTGTTTATATTTATTATTATAATTTTAATAAAATTGCTAATAATTATATTTTTATATATTTTTTATTTAATTTTTTATAGTTATTATTTTATTTATTATTTTATATTTTATTAATGATTTTTGTTCTTTTATTAGTGTCTGACTAAGCAGGAAAATCTTATTTATTAGATAATTAAATAAACTTTGCTAGTATAACTAGATAAAAAAATTAATAAAAATTTTTAATTATATTATAAAATAAAAACTTTTAGCTAAATTAATATTTATTATTAAACTATCTCTCTCTATTATAAAAATTAAAAATATTTTTAAAACTAATATTAATTTAGAATTTTTTAAAAAATTTAAATATAGATATAATACTATAAAAAATTTATTTTAAATTTTTAAAAAATTTTTCTTTGCTAATTGATTTTATTAATAAAAATTTTTTTCACTAAATTTATTCTGATTTTTTTATTTTATATTTAATAAATATTTTTTAAAAGTATCTCTAATATTATAACTAGATAGAGAACATTAGATTATAATTTATATTTTAAAACTTTTTATATAGAAATCTAATAAGTATATTTAATATTTACTAAAATTATTTTATATATTAATAGACTTAAATTTATATTTAAATATTTTAAAAAAAAGTATTATTATAGAATAGATTTTATTAATTGTTATAATTTATTTTTTAAATAAATTTCAGATTTCTATATACTGTGATATTTTTTTTTTTTTTAATTTCATTTAATAATTTTAATTAGTATTTTAATATATATATATATATCTTTTATCTTTAGATTTTTAATTTAATTTTAATATTTAGTTTTGGGATTTTTTAATTTACTTTTTTTTTAATATTTTTTATGTATAGTTTTTATTAGATAAATCTTTTTATTAATTTTAATTATAATAATATTGTTAGATTTAATTATTATTATATAAAATCCTTGATTTTTTTTAAATTAATTAAAGCTATTTTTATATTCAGAGATTTTTTTTATAAAGATATTTTTTTTAATTTTGAATTTTATACAGTATATTATTATATATTTAAATATTTTATTTATAAATCTATATATATATCTTAAACTGAAAAATTTTAAGATTTTTATTTAATATAAAAAAAGTCTATTAGTTTTATTTCTCTAGATTATATTTATATATATATATATACAGTTCTTTATTTTATATAATTTCTTATAAATATTTATATTTCTATAATAAGATTTAAGATTGATTATTTTTTTTATTTTTTTAAAGTTTTTTTATTTATAATTTTTATAATTTTTATTTATTTTTTTAAGTTATAAGTTATTAAAATTTTTTTAATACTTAGCTATTTTCATAATAAGGAAGATGTTTAGTAATATTATATAAAAATAATTTTTTAAAAATCTAATTGATATAATTTTATATATTTTTAGTATTATTTTAAATTTTTTATTTTAGATTTTTAATATTATTTTAATTATTATTAATTTTTAATTATCCTTTAGCTCTGATTAATATTAGTAATTAGATTTATAAATAATTATTAATTTTATAATTATTATATATATTTTTTTTATTTTCACTATTAATAGATTTTATATTAAATTAAATATTCTGATTAAAATCTTTTTATATTTTTTTATCTTAATTTCAATTTTGTTTTTATAAATTTTTTAATTAAGTTTTGGGTCTATATATAATCTAAAAACTTTTATTTTCATAAATAAATTTCTGTTTTATTTATTTTTATTATTTTTATAATATTAAAAGTGTATTTATTATCTGAAAAATACATTAATATATATTTTATTAATTTAAAATTTATTTTATTAATTTAAAATTTATTTTATATTATTATATCTAGTCTATGTATTTATGATATATATATATTTTTTTAAAATATAGTATATATTCTAAATTAATATTTTCTATATTATAATATAAATATTATAAATTTTTTTTTAATAATTTTTATTTGTCTAATATTATATAGTTTAATAATTTTTATATTATAAAATAAGAATAGTATTAATAATATTCAAAATCTTTAAAAAATATCAATTTTAATTAATATTAAATCTGTTTTTTTATACTAAATAGTAATATTGTTTGTTAATTTATAAAGCTAGTTATCTAGAATATTAAAAATCCAGAGATTTTTTTTTAAAAATATATATAGAAATCTTTATTTAATTATTTTATTAAAAATGTCTGTTATGTTTAGTGATAATATTAATAATATTTTTTTTATATTATTTTAATTTAATTTATAAGATAATCTAAAGTTTATTTATTAATTTTTATTTATTTTTTTATCTGATATTTTAATAGTATATTTATATAATCTTTATAATAATCTAAAATTTATTTATTATAATAAATTTAATTATTTTTTTTATAATATTTAATAATATAATCAGTTTTTATATTTTTAAATAAATATAATTTTCTTTATCTAATTTTTTTTATAATTATTATTTTTATTGTTTTATATAATATTAAATAATATTATAATTTTTATATTATCTAGATTAGTATTCTCAGAATAACTATTATCAGTTTTTTTATTATTTTTAATAAATTATTTAAAATATTATTTAGTCTTAAGATTTTATATTTTATAATTCTTTAGATTATCTTTTAAATTTTTTTTTATTATTTTATCTACTGTATGTATTTTTTATATTTTATATTTTTATATATATCTAATAGATCTGTTTAAAAAAATTCTATTAATATTTAAATTTTATTTATAAAGATCTTTTTTTTAATTTTATTTTTTATAATTAGTGATAGAACTTTTAGTAAATTTTAAGATTTATTATTATTATTTTTTATTTATTTTATTATATCTTAGATATCTTTCAGTTTATTTTTAATTTTATAAAAAAGTTATTTTTAATATTTAATTTTTTTTCTATTAATGCTTTTTTAATATTCTATAGATATTTAAATTTTTTATTATTTTTAATTTTTTTTTATAAATTTTTTTACTATTCTTATTATTTAATTTATTTATTATTAGATTTTTTTATTCTGATATTTTTATTATTTTTAAAACTGTTATTTTAGTCAATATTTTATAGAATCTCCGGATATATTGTATGTAGATATTAATTTTTTTTAGATTATTAAGACTTTTTAATATTACTAAATAATTTATATTATTTATAATAGTTTTAACATTTATTTTTTTTATAAAAGCTTCTTTTTTATATTTTTATATTTTTATTGATTTTTTATACTTTGTATGTTAAAGATTAATAATATTAATATATAATTTAATCTATAATTAAGATTAGATTTTATTTAATATTTTATTTTATTTTGGAATTCTTATATTATAAATATTATTATATTTATACTGATTTATTTTTATATTAATATTTTTTAAAAAAGTTATAAGCTTTATTTTTTTTAATATTATAATTTTTATAAGTTGTATTATTGGTCCGTTATTTTTATTATTATTTTAAAGATTTTATATAAAATAATATATATTAAAGTCTTTTATAAATATTATTTTTTTAATATATTATTTTATTTATTATATTAATGTATCTTTATTATTTATATTTATATATTAGAGTTCAGAATATATATTCAAAATAATTACAATTTTTTTATTAATTATTAAAATAAGAATAATTATATAATTATTTTTAAAATATATCTTTTATTTTTATATATTAATATTTTTTTTATAAGAGAGTATATCTTTGTATATCAGTTTATTAAATAAATTAACATAAAGATAAAATAGAAGTATAGTATATTATATATACATTTAAATATATAACAGCTTTTTATATTATAATTATATCTAGTTTTTTAATTTATAAATTAATCTTAATATTTTTATTTTTTTTATTTTTTATTTTTTATTTCTATATATTTTATTTTTATTTTTATTATTTAATTATTCTGAGTTTCTTATTTTTAAATTTAAATTTAGATTTAAGATTATTATTATGATATTATAATATAAATTTTAATTTTTATTTATAAAAGTCTGTATTTATTTATATTTTAATTATTTATATTTTTTTTATTATGATTCTTATATTTTTATATATTTTAGATTTATTATTTTATATAGTTTTTATTTCTTGATTTTTTTAATATATGTAATAGATTATATAATCCATTAGATATATTTTATTATAGTTAATATATCTGACTGATATATTTTTAATAAATTATATTTTAAAATTTTATATTTTTTTACTCTGTATTTTTTATAGATTAATTAATCTTTATATTTTTTTTTATATATTTATATTTTTAGTATATACAGTATTTTATAAACAGAGTTAATGGATTAAATAATTTTATTTTTAATAGTTTATTTTTTATTAAAATTTTATTTTTAATTAGATAGTTTGTTGTTTTAAGATAAGAGATTTTAATAATAAAAAAGCTTCTAGTTTTATTATATTAAAAAATATATTAATAGAAATTAATTTTAATAATATTTAAATAAAATATAATTAATATATTTAATTTTATAATTTTACTATTTATTATATATTTATCTTATTTTTTTTCTAAAAGTTAATTATTTATGTATTATATATTATTATATAGATTTTTTACTTAATTTTTATTTTGTTATTAAATATAAAAAATTAATTATTATTTTTATATTTTATATTTTATATTTTATTTGTATATTAATATGTTGATAACAAATATAATTTTATTATTAAAAATCTTTTAAATAATCTATGCTTTTTTGATTTTTATTAATATATTAATATTATTTTTTATGATTTTCTTTTTTATAAGATTTAGATATTTAATAAATATATTTTTTCAGATTTAATTAAAGAATTTTTGAGTTTTACAATATTAGACTTTATTAATTTATTTATATTTTATTATAGATTTTAATATTTTAATATTTTATAATTAATTATTATATTTATTATGGCTAATATAAGTTTTTTAATTAATTTTATTTTTAATATTTTAAATAATACTTTAAGTTTTTTTATAATATTAAACTCTATATTGATTTTCTTTAATAGATTTATTATATTTATATTCTTAAAGATTTTTTTTTTATTTTTTATTAAAAATTATTATAGAAGTGTTTTAGTATATTAAATATATTTTTTAATACTATTACTGTTATTATTACTTTTCTTAAAAGAAGACGTTACAGAGAGTATTAAAAGAGATTAGATTTAATTTTTTAAAGATTTTTAATATATGTAGTACCTTTGAATGTTTAAATTAAATATGCAAAGAGTTTTTGTTTATATTTATATATAACTTTAGAATTTTTATTTTTATAAATAAATCTTTATTTTATTAATTCTCATTGTTTTTATAATATTAAAAATACATCTATTATCTAAAAAATATATTAATTTATATTTTATAAATTTAAATTTTATTTTATATTATTATATCTAGTTTATATATTTTTTATATATCTTTTTTAAAATTTAATATATATTTTAATATATATTCTAAATTAATATTTCTTATATTATAATATAAATATTATTTATAAAATTTTTTAAATAGTTTTTATTTATCTAATATTATACAGTTTAATAAATCCTATATTATAAAATAAGAATAATATCAATAATATTATAATTTTTTAAAAAATATTAATTCTAATTAATATTAGATCTATTTTTTTTATATTAAATAATATTATTATTTATTAATTTTATAATAAAATTAGTTATTTAGAATATTAAAAATCTAAAATTTTTTTAGAGTATATATAAAAGTTTTTATTTAATTATTTTATTAAAAATATCTATTATATCTAATAATAATATTAATATTATTTCTTTTTTTTTATTATTTTAATCTAACTTCTAAAATAATCTAAGATTTATTTTATTAATCTTCTTTTTTATTCTTTTATTTAATATTTTAATAATATATTTATAATCTTTATAATAATCTAAAATTTATTTACTATAATACATTTAATTATTTTTTAATAATATTTAATAATATAATTAATCTTTATATTTTTACATAAATATAATCTTTTTTATTTAATTTTTTTATAATTATTATTCTCACTGTTTTATATAATATTAGATAATATTTTAATTTCTATATTATCTAAATTAATATTTATAGAATAATAATTATTTTTTTATAATTTTTAATAAATTATTTAAAATTTTATTTAATTTTAAAATTTTATATACTGTAGTTTTTTAAATTACTTTTTAGATTTTTTTTTATTATTTTATCTATTATATCTATTTCTTATATTTCTTTATTTTTATATATATTTAGTAAATCTGTTTAAGAGAAAAAAAATATTCTATTAATATTTAAATCTTATAAATTTTTTTTTAATTTAATTTTTTATATTTAATAATAGGACTTTTAATAGACTTCAGAATTTATTATTTTTATTTTTTATTTTATTATATTCTAGATATTTTTTAGTTTATTTTTAATTTTATAAAAAATTATTTTTAATATTTAATTTTTTTTATTAATATTTTTTAATATTCTATGAATATTAAATCTTTTTATTATTTTTATTTTTTTTATATATATTTTTTAAGAATCAGTTTTATTTCTTTTTAAATTATAATAAAATAAAATTTTAGATTTTTATTTATTAATATAATTAATTAATTTTTTAATTTATTTTTTTAAATTTATAAATTAATTTTAATATTTTTATATTTTTATTTCTATTTCTACTATTTAATTATTCTAAATTTTTTATTTTTAGATTTAAATTTAGATTTAAGGCTGTTATTATAATAATATAAAATTAAAATTTTAAATATTTAGATTTTAAGTATTTATATTTTTTATTATAATTATTATATTTTTATATATTTTAGATTTATTATTTTATATAGTTTTTACTTTTTTAATTTTTTTTAATATATATCATAGATTATATAATTGATTAAAGTCTAGATGGCAGAGCAGTAATATATACGAATAATAGATTAGTAATCTATTGATTAAAAATTTATAGATTTAAATCCTACATTAGATTATATTATAAAAATATATATATATAAAAAAATACATACTTCTTATATTTAAAAAAAATTATATAGAATAAAAAATTATATATTTAAAAATCTATAAAAAAAAATATGCAGGAGTGTCAGAAGATTAGAAACGTCACAGCCAATAGAACGAACAAAGACTACGGGAAACTAATGCATGATGAAATGAAAGATTATCCACAACCTAAGGATTAAAGTAATAGAGCAAACAGAGTCTAATTCTATTTAATAAGAAATAAAATAACAAAGCAAAGCTCTGTTAACTTTGTTTAAAAATAGATATATAAAAACACTTATTCATCATATATTAGATTCTAGTCTATTGTCTTAAATTAATTATTTAATCTTAGATATACTATTATTTATAGATCCAGTAAACTAGATCTTTTTATTTATTATTTAAAAATCTGCTTTTTTAATATTAGAATACCATTAAACTACTATTTAATAAAGAGTTTATTCTGATCTAGATAATTATCAATTATTAATTTATAATAATTTAAGACTCTCATTTCAAAAGAAAAATTTTAAATAAGAAAATAATAATATTTTAATAATCAGCTCCGCCAGCAGCTCAGACCTATCAATCCTTATCTTTTTTAGATAATATTATAATAATTACTAATAACAGCAGTACCAGTCCTATCATAATAGACATAAAAAAAATATTTAAAAAAATAAAAAAATATATACTTGAACTTGAAACATAATAAATATAATCAATAACTAGCGGATCTATTATTAAGATTAAAAAAATTAAACTATTCTTAGAAAAATAAGAAATTTTTAAAATTTTTTTAGTATAACTAAGGATCTACTTTAGTAATAATATAGAAAGGATTATAACTGAATCAGATAAGATTTTTATAGTATCAAGCTTTTTTACTGAAAAAGTAATATAATGGTTTATATTATATATCATAAGATAATTTAAAAATATAAAAAATAATAAATAATTTAAGCCAGAAATTGCTACTATGTTCAGTAGTTTTGTATACTTTAAAGAACAGCTTAATCAGCTATTTAGAACAATCAACAAGAAACTTGAAGTTATTTATAAGATTAAAGAAATATATCAGTATAGATCTGTTAAAGATTATATATCTAAATTTCTATAAATTTCAGAATATCTTAAATAGAGTGATTAAAGATTATAAAATCAGTTCTACAATAATTTAAAAAATAATATAAAAGATCAAATTTTACAGATTATACCGTAGCCAAACATATTTAAAAAAATAATAAAAACAATATCACAGATTAATATATAGTTATATATGTGATAAATAGAAAAAGAAAATATATAATATTAATTAATCTAATAAAATTATATAAACACAGCTCAACAAAGAGCTAAAAACAAAGATAATAATATTATAATATAAATAAATACTACACTAATAAAAAAAATAAAAAAAAACTAGTTAAAAAAAAAGCCTATTTTAATTACAGAATACCAGAACACTTTATAAGCAAATATTAAAAATTAAAGAAAATCTAAAGAACAGTTAACTAAAAATAATAATAGCAGATTATAATAGCTATTTGTATATATACCTCAGAGAAGAACAGTATTAATAATAAAAATAACACTAAGAATATATCAGAAAAAAATAAAGTTTAAGAAAAAATAAAATAAATCTAAGATTAAATAATACAAAAACAAAAAATTATAAAAAAAATTAAAAAAGTATTAAATAAAAAAATTAATATATATAATATAAATATTTAAGTATCTATAATTACATATAAAAACACTTATTATATACTTTTAAAAAATAAGTAGAATTATGAAGTATAGAATAGATCATCTAAGAATAATTATTCTAAGAATAAAATACTGGAAGATAGTAATAAAAATATTAATTATAAAGATTTTTTACTGATTAAATTATTTTATATTTAATTAATATTTCAGGATGATAATCTAAAGATAATAAATTATAAGAATCTAGATCAAAAACTTAATAAATTCTATCTAAAAAAGAAAAAAATCTAGAGAAATAATCCATATAATTATATATTCATGAAGATAATCTATTAAAAAGAATCTTAAAGAATTTAGAAAGACTATATTAAAATATATATAAAATGTTATAAATAAACATATCAAACCTGTTTAATATACAGAAAAAATAATAAGATTATAGTAGTAATATATAAATAAATATCAGTATTAACTAGATATTAATTATATAATAGACAGTTAGATTATATTAGTAATTATATCTGTATATATTATTCAGAACTAGAAGAATATTTGTATTAAAAAATATATTAGATAACTTACTATAATAATAGATATAAAATGCACAGATTCAGTAAAAAAATTAATAATTAATTTTTAATTATATCTGGTATTATTACACAATTAAAGTATATATATCTAAAAGAAAGATTAACATGCTATTATATATACAAAGAAAATGAATATCTAGAATATTCAAGACTATTAAATCATGAATATTAAGTAATTATTTATTATTATTATAAGTAATATCACAGCAACTATAAGAATCTAATTAAAGAATATTTTAAGTTAAATCAGAGATATATACAAAGACATTAATAACTATATTAAATTATAATAATAATTAATAAGATATACTGAATAATAATTATAAGTAAATAAATTAACTAATAATTGATAAAAATACTACTAGACTTAAAAATAATTAAAAATTATATATACTCAGAAATCACTAAAAGACTTAGAATTAAATAATATAAAATAAATTAATAGACTACAATTGTTAGAATAAACAGTAAATCAGTTATATAAGAATTATATATCAAAACAGAATCTATATTACTAAAATTAAAACTATATAAAACTAAAATTATATTTAAAGTTATTAATATTAATAAATACAATGCTGTATTAAGAATATTTTAATTATAAAAATAAAATCCTGTAATAAACTGAATAACTAAAACAGTATTAATTAACAATCAGATTCTAGAAATTAAATTAAAGAAATACAAAGAAATTATAAGTCTGTAAAAAAGATTAGAAAAAATCTTTTTAATAGAGAAGCAGAAAAAAATAAGCTTTAGTAAAAATAAAATATAGAAAATGATATAATATTCAGTAATAATAAATAAAATAAATAAAATAAAAATATATAAAGCAGAATACTCAGAGCTATACAGTAATCTAAAATATTTAAAATATAAAAAAATTATATTCTTTTTTTATATTAAAGATAATTATATAATTTATTAGCAAGTAAAGAACAGAAGCAGATACTTTTTAAAAAAATAAAAAAAAGCAATTCTTGAATATAATTAAAAAAAAAATCAGAAGTGATTTGATTAGAAAAAAATATCTAAATCAGAATTAAAATCAAAATCAAAAAAACAATACAAATAAAAATTAAAAAAAATATTTATAAAATTATCTAAAAAATACTACAATTTTATTAAATTATTTATCAAAAGAGAATACTGATTATTAAAATATAAAAAGAAGTATAAAGCATAGATATTATTAAAATTAAGATTTATATTATTATTAATCAAACAACCGCACAAATTAAGAAATCAGCTTAAATTAAAAAATAAATTTATTAGAGAATTTTTAACTGTAAGATATATTTAAGAAGAATAAAGATTAGTATTAAGCAGACTAATATTTATATTAAAAAAAGATAAAATAGAATAAATAATTATTAATTATAAAGTATTAAATAATAGAATAATTAATAATATAAATAAAACACCACATCAGAAATAAAAGAAAGATTTTTTATAAAAAATAAAAATTATAACAGTCTTTAATATATAATAAGATTATTATAATCTCAAGACTGCTGAAGAGAATATCTGAAAAACTATATTTCTTATAAATATAAAATTATTTGAATAAATAATTATATTAATAGATTTAAAATAATTTCCTACTGAATTTGTAAGATTTATAACTTATATTCTAATAGAATATCTTAATAAGTTTATTACAGTATATTTTAATGACATCATTATATTCTTTAAGAACTTAAATAAACATAATAAGCATATATAATTTATAATAAAAAAACTTATAGACATAGAATTAATTTTTAAAATTAAAAAATATAAATTCAACATTATTACAGTTAATTATTTAGAAATAATTTATATATCAGAAGAATTAAAAATCTAGTTAGAAAAAATAGATGTAATTATAAATTAGCTTACATTAATCAATGTTAAAAAAATATAAAGATTTTTAAGAGTAAGTGATTATATTTGATATTATCTATAGAATTATTTTAAAGTTGTTTGACCATTAACAGAATTCTTTAAAAAAAATCTTAAATTTAAATAAACAAAAAAAAAAAAAAAGCATTTAATAATATTAAAAAATTAGTTAAAAAAATATTAATATTTATACTACATAATTCAGATAGACTATATCTTATATAACCAGATACATTAGAATATATATTAAAAATTATTCTTAAACAATTAGATAATAATAAAAAATAAAAACCAGTCACTTTCTTTTTAAGAAAATTTATTATAATAGAAAGAAACTATAAATATATAATAAAAAATTGCTTATAATAATTAAAATATTCAAGTAATAGAGACATTATCTATAAGAAATTAAAAAAAAAATAGTTATAAAAAATAATTATTATAACTTAAAATATTTTATTATAACAAAAGAATTAATTAAAAAACAAATCAGATAGATTAAATATCTATCAAAATTTAAATTCTAGATTGAATATATTAAAGAAAAAAAAAATATAATTACAGACATATTAAATCAACATCCAGATTATATAATTAGTCTTAAATAATTAAAAACTAATATATTAATCAAAGACAAAGATAGAATATAATATAATAATAAAGTTTTATTTACAGTAACAATCACTATTAATAAAACAGGATTATATAAATAAATAATACAAGCAATATAATAGGACAAAAACATTATAACAGCATTGTATAATAAAAAAATAATATTATAAAATAATTTAATATTATAAAATAGATCAATATTAATATTATTAATAATGATTATAAAAATTATTAAGATGTACTACAACCCGCTATTATAAAAATATTAAAGAATTAATTAAACTATAAAAAAAATATAACAAATATATTATTTTCTAAGAATAAAATAACTAGTAATTGACTACATTAATAAATATAATAATTATAATAGGAATAAGCCTATCAATTATTAATCTTATAAAAAGATATAACTATCAGAAATATCAGATAAACTATAAAAAAATATCACAGTCAATTTTATATAAAAATTATTAAAATTAAAAGATTTAATTATAAAGATCTAATATATTAATATAATCATTATTATTAACAGATTAATAAAATATATCATTATATAACCAATATTAAAAGAATTAATAGCAAAATAATATACAATACTTATATTATAAGAAATATTCAGTTGAACTAGATTATTAATCAAGATTATTTTAGATCAAAATAAATTATTCAGATTTAAATATTAATAAATAATCATTAAAATAAGTAGAATTAAACATAGTTTATTTACAGTAAATTATTAACAAATAGATAGACTAACTGAAAGAATAATATAGATAATTAAATAATACTTACAACACTATTTAGATTGAAACTAAGATAATTAGATAGAAATACTATTATTAGCATAGTTTATATTAAATAACATAAAAAATATCTCAATTAGAGAAATACTATACTTCACTAATCTAGATAGATTTTTAAGAATGATATAGACTTTAATATCATTAGAAAAAAGATTTAATAAAGTAATTTTACAGATAATATATATATAACAGATATATAATATAATATCTAAAAATATATAATAAACAGAATAATAAATAAAATAATACTATGATATTAAACGCGAGGATGTGTTAATCTTTAAAAAAAAAAAAAAAATTTACTTTCTACAATAAATACTAGAATCAAAAAATTTCAATATTAAAAGTAAATAATCAAGCAATAAATTTAATACAATCAAGTATAAACTATTTAAAATTATAAAAAAACTCAAATATAATAACTATCAACTTCAGTTATTAATAAGAATGCAGATATATTCTATATTTTATATATCACTATTAAAACCCATAAAAAATCCAGAAAACAAGAATAATAAAGCAGAAGATAAAAAATACAAAATTAAAAAGATACTAGATTAAAAATAAAAAAATAATCAGATCTATTACTTAATCAGATAAAAAGAATACTTATTAAAAAATAATTTATAAAAATTTATCACAAATTTAAATTGCTATAATAAGATTTAGAAATACTAAATAATAATTAATTTAAAAAAAAAAAAGCAGTAAATCAGAAAGAATTATTTATAACTAAAATATTAGCATTATTAGAATTAAGTAATAATATAATCAGCTTTTGTTTTTTGTATGTTATTTTTTATTTTATATATTTTTCTATTATTTTTTATTCTTTTTTTTTCTTTAATCTTTTTAACTCTTTAACATTTTTTATATCTGTTTGAATAAATTGACCAGCATATTTCTGAAAAAACTTTCATTACTTTTTAAAATAAAAAAATTTAATCAGAGTAGTCTTATAATTCTTATCTAACTTTTATTATACTGCAAGCAGTTTTTTCTATATAAGATCAGAAGAAGCTATTTTAATATATTTATATTAATTATTACAAATATACTCACTGCAACATTTTAAAATTTTAGATTTAATATACTTTTTGTTTTACTAAAAACAGTAGAAATAAGAAATCATAAAAATAATATTAGATTGTTCAATCCATTCATATAAATTATACTTATTAATATTCTACTTTAAAAACATAATTAGCTTATCATCATAATAATAAACAGTGAATTTTGGAAAACAAGTTTTATTTATAACACAGTAGAGAAACATAGACTATTTATTATATTATCAAGATAATCAGCCTTCAAAAAAAAGAATTATCAGAAGATTAAAAACATCATAGCTAATAAAATAAACAAAAACTATAGAAAACTAATATATAATAAAATAAAAGATTATCTGCAATCTAAAGATTAAAATAATAGAGTAAACAAAGTCTAACTCTATTTAATAAAAAATAAAATAATAAAATAAAGCTTTGTTGACTCTATTTAAAAATAAATATATAAAAATATTTATTTATTATATATTAGATTCTAGTCTACTGTTTTGAATTAATTATTTAATCTTAAGTATATTATTATTTATAGATTCAGTAAACTAGATTTTCTTATTTATTATTTAAGCATCTGCTCTTTTAATATCAGAATACCATTGAACCACTATTCAGTAAAGAGTTTACTCTGATCTAGACAATTATCAATCATCGGTTTGCGACAAGGAGTTTAGATTATTAATTTTTATATTAATATAATTATATAATTAATCTATATCTATATATTTATTTAATAAATTTTAATTTTTATTAAAATAATTACTATAGTCCGGTAATTTTATAATATAAAAAATTTTTTATTCAGTTTGTATAAAGAAATAATACTTTATATAAATTACTATATAATTTAGTTCTATAAAATTTCTTTTTAAAAAGTATGATTTTTTTTTGTATTAAGTAGTTAAACATTTTAAAGAAATTCTAATATCTTACTATTAAATATATTTTATTATAATTAATATATCTGACTAATATATTCTTTAATAAATTATATTTTAAAATTTTATAATCTAAAACTTTCTATTCTTTATTAATTAATCTTTATATTTTCAATATATATAGCATTTTATAAATTGAATTAATAAATTAAATAGTTTTATTTTTAATATTTTATTTTTAATTAAATAATTTATTATATTAGAATAAAAAATTTTAATAATAAAAAAACTTCTGATTTTATTATACTAAAAATTTATTTTAATAATATTTTAATAAGATATAATTAATAGATTTAATTTTATAATATATTATATATATATATTTTTTTAAAAGTTAGCTGTTTATATATATATATTATTATTATATAAATTCATTATTTAATCTCTGTTTTACTGTTAAATATAAAAATTGTTTATTATTTTTATATTTTATTTTTTATTTATATATTAATATTAATATTAATAATAAATATAAGTCCAGATAGCAGAGCAGTAATATACTGCCTGGATAATATCTAAATAATAGATTAATAATCTATCAGCCAGAAATTTATAAATTCAAATCCTATACTGAACTATATTATAAAAATATATATAAAAAAGACAAACACTTCTTATATCTTAAAAAAAATCTATATAGAATAAAATCCATATATTTAAAAATTTATAAAAAAAATATAAAAGTTTAGATTATTAATTTTTATATTAATATAATCATATAATTAATCTATATTTATATATTTAGTAAATTCTGATTGTTGTTAAATAATTATTACAGTCCAGCAATCTTATAATATAAAAGATCTTTCATCCACTTTTTATAAAAAAATAATACTCTATATAAATTATTATGTAACTTATTTCTATAAAAAATTTTTTAAAAAATATAGTTTTTCTTCTGTATTAAGCAGTTCAAGATCCCAAAAAAGCTTTAATATCTTATTATTAAATATATAGAGTATTAATCAAATAAATAAATAATAATAAATATAATTTTATTATTAAAATTTTTTTAAATAATCTATATTTTTTGATTTTTATATTTAAAAAGATTATTTTAATTTTTGTTAATATATTAATATTTTTTTTTTAATTTTTTCTTTTATAAGATTCAGATATTTAATAAATACTTTTTTTTTAAATTTAATTAAAGATTTTTTAATTTTTAATAATATTAGATTTTATTAATTTAGTTATATTTTATTATAAATTTTTATATATTTATATTTTATAATCAGCTGTTATATTTATTATAATTAATATAAATTTCATATTAATTTTTTTAATAGATTTATTATATTTATATCTTTAAAGATATTTTTTTTACTATTATTAGAGTTTTTTTATTTATTTTTAATTATTATAGAAATATTTTAGTATATTAAATATTTTTTTTAATAATATTACTATTACTGTTAGTTTTTTGACATTAAAATATTACAAAAAGCTTTAAAAAAAGATTAAATTTAATTTTTTTAAGATTTTTAATATATATATATATATATATTGTATGTATTTAGTAATTAGACTGTCTGTTATAATTAATAATTATTCTACTATCTTACTATATATAATTAATCTTAATTAAATCATCATCTAAAGTTAGTTTCTTAATTAAATTTTTAATTAAAAGATTTTTTTTATTTTTTAACTATATTATATTACAGTATTAAATATCTATATTTTTTTCTTTATATTCTAGCAGCTATCTATTAAATAATAATATATTTTATTATTATTTATTATTTATTATTTGATTAATATTTTATATATTTGATAATAGAATATCAGAGCTTCTTTTAAATCTTTAAATATAATACAGAAGAAAAACTGTGTTTTTGTAATAAAAATTTCTTCATAGAAACAATTTACATAGTAATTTATATAGAGTATTATTTCTTTATAAAAACTAAATGAAAAATTCTTTATATTATAAGATTATTAGATTATAATAATTATTGATCTGAGATTAAAAAGTCTTTACTAAATAAATATATAGATATAGATTAATCATATAATTATATTAATATAAAAATTAGCAATCTAAACTTCTATATATTTTCTTATAGAATTTTAAATATATAAATTTTATTCTATATAGAATTTTTTTTTGAATATAGAGAGTGCTTGTCTTTTTTATATATATTTTTGTAATGTGATTTAGTGTGAGATTTAAATCTATAAGCTTCTGGCTAACAGATTATTAATCTATATTTTAAAAACTATCTAGACAGCACATTATAACTCTACTATCCAGATAATATATTTTATTTTTATTAATTTAATCTTTCTCTATTAATATTAATAAACAAACCCTTCACATATTTAATCCAGACATCTAAAAATGCTACACACATCAAAATCTTAAAACAATTAAATCTAATTATTCTCTGAAGCTCCCTATAATGCCTTAACTTAAAAAAATCAATAATAATAATGATATTGTTTAAAAAATATTTAATATACCAGAATACTTCCATAATAATTAAAAATAAAAAAAAATAGAAATTTCTAATAGAAAATAAAAAAAAATATTTTTAAAAATATAAATATAATAGATCTATTGAAAAAAAATTAATATAAAACTTAATAATATAAAAAAATTTTAAAATATTATTTAAAGTATTAAAAATAAAATTTATTAAAAAATTTATATTGATTATTATAAATGTGATAGCTAACTACAGAATATAAAAATATAAAATTTTATAATAAAACATTAATAAATTAGGAAAATCTCATATTATTAAAATTTTAAATTTTTTAATTAAATCTAGAGACAGATATTTATTAAGTATTTAAATTTTACAAAGAAAAAAGCTAGAAAAGAAAATATTAATATATTAATAAAAATTAAGACAATTTTTCTGAATATAAAGATTAAAAAAACATAATTATTTAAAAATTCTTTAATAATAAAATTATATTTATTATTAATATATTAATATATAAATAATAAACAGAATATAAAAATAATAATTAATTCATTATATTTAACAGCAAAATAAAGATTAAATAAAAAATCTATATAATAATAGTATATAGCATACAAATAACAGACTTTTAAAAAAAAATAAAAGTAAATATATAATATATTATAAGATTAAATATATTAATTATACTCTATTTAAAGATTATTAAGATTAGTTTCTATTAATATATTTTTTAATATAATAAAATCAGAAGCTTTTTTATTATTAAAATTTCTCATTCAGATATAATAAATTATCTAATCAGAAATAAAATTTTAATAAAAAATAAATTATTAAAAATAAAATTATTTAATTTATTAATATTATTTATAAAATACTATACATATCAAAAATATAAATATATAAAAAAAATATAAAAATTAGTTAATCTATAAAAAATATAACATAAAAAAATATAAAATTTTAAAATATAATTTATCAGAAAATATATCTATTAAGTATATTAATTATAATAATATATATTCTATAAACCATTCAATCTGTGATATATATTTAAAAAAAATTAAAAAAAATAAAAACAATATAAAATAACAAATCTAAGATATATAAGAATATAATAATTATAATAAAAAACATAAACAATTAGAATATAAATATAAAATTTTTTATAAATAAAATCTATATATTTAAAATCTTAAATTTATATTATATAATATTATAATAATAATTTTAAATCTGAATTTAAATCTGAATCTAAAGATAATAAAAAATATAAAACAATTAAATAAAAATAAAAAAAATAAAATAAAAAAAATAAAATTACTAAGATTAATCTACAGATTAAAAAAAATAAATTAAAAAAATGATTAATTATATTAATCAATAAGAATTTAAAATTTTATTTTACTATAATTTAAAAAAAAAACAGGGTTAATCCTAAGAAAAATATAAACTAAAAAAATATATTCAGAACATAATATAAATATCATCTTTTAAAATATTTAATAATATAGATACTAAATCTATTATAATATAATATTAGAAAATTGAAAAAGATTATAGTATTTAACTTAATAATTAATCTTATAATTAAAAAACTAAATATAATTATAATATAAAAGACTGTTATATATTTAAATATATATATAATATATTATATTTCTATCTTATTTTTTATACTGATCTATCTAATAAACTGATATATAAAAATATATTTTTTTATAAAAAAAGATATCAATACATAAAAATAAAAAATATATTTTAAAAATAATTATATAATTATTCTTATTTTAATATATAATAAAAGAATTATAATTATTATAAATATCTATTTTGAATTTTAATATATAAATATAAATAACAGTAATATATTAATCTAATAAATAAAACAATTTATTAAAAACTTTAATATATATTATTTTATATAGAATCTTTTAAATAATGACAGAAATAATAAAATTATAATATAATTTATAAAAAATTATAAGTATTAAAAAAAATAAAATTTACAACCTCTTTAAAAATACTAATATAAAAATAAACTAATGAAAATATAATAATATTTATAATAAATCTAATATTTATAATATAAGAACTTTATCAGAATAAAATAAAATATCAAAGCTATTATAAATAATACTAGATATTTAATAATATTGAAAAATCTAGATGGTCTAAAGAAAATTAATATCTATATCTAATATATTTAAAGATTCTGTAAAATACTGATTAAAATAATAATTCTGAAAATAATAAGAACATTAAAGAGAAAAACTTAATAATAAATAAATTAAATAACAGAAGTAATAAAAAAATAATATAAAAAAAATAATAAAAAAAGATTAAATACTGAAAATAATTTCTTTATAAAAATAAAAATAAATTAAAAAACATCTAAGTATAATAAAAAATAAAAATAATAAATTTTAAAATCTATTAAAAATCTCATTACTGATTATAAAAAATAAGATTAAAAAAAATCTTTATAAATAAAATTTAAATATTAATAGTAATAATAGAATATTTTTTTAAACAGATTTATTAGATACATATAAAAATATAAAAAATATAAAAAACTCACACAGTAAATAAAATAATAAAAAATAATTTAAAAAATAATCTAAAAAGTTATAATATATAAAAATTTAAAATTAAATAATATTTTAAATAATTTATTAAAAATTATAAAAGAACTGATAATAATTATTTTAAAAATATTAATTTAAATAATATAAAAATTAGAATACTTTTTAATATTATATAAAATAATGAAAATAATAATTATAAAAAAACTAAATAAAAAATTATATTTATTTAAAAATATAATGACTAATTATATTATTAAATATTATTAAAAAATAATCAAGTTTATTACAGTAAATAGACTTTAGATTATTATAAAAATTATAAATATATTACTAAAATATTAAATAAAAGAATAAAAAAAGATTAACAAAACAAATTCTAAATTATTTTATAAATTAAATTAAAATAATATAGAAAAAAAAGTAGTATTAATATTATTATTAAATATAATAAATATTTTTTAATAAAGTGATCTAATAAAAGCTTTTTATATATACTCTAAAAAAATTTTAGATTTTTAATATCTTAAATAGTTAATTTTATTATAAATTAATAAACAATGCTGCTATTTAATATAAAAAAATTAATTTAATATTAATTAAGACTAGTATTTTTTAAAGATTTTTAATATTATTAATACTATTTTCATTTTATAATATAGAATTTATTAAACTGTATAATATTAAATAAATAAAAACCACTAAAAAAAGATTTATAAATAATATCTATATTATAATATAAAAAATATTAACTCAGAATATATATTATATTTTAAAAAAAAAATATAAAAAAAGTATATAAATGAGATATAATATTACAAAATAAAATTTAAATTTATAAAATATAAATTAATATATTTTTTAAATAATAGATATATTTTTGATATCATAAAAATAATAAAAATTAATAAAATAAAGATTTATTTATCTATAGAAATAAAAATTCTAAGATTATATATAAATCTAAATTTTAACTAAAAAATTTATAAAGAAAGAATCAAAGTTAAAATATAAAAATATAAAAATGTAAAAATATAAAAATAGCTTTAACTAATTTAAAAAGAATTAAAAGTTTTATATAATAATAAATAAATCTGAAAATATTATCATAATTTAAATTAATGAGAAGATTTATTCAATAAAAATTATATATAAAGAAAGAAAAAATAAAAAATACATTAAAAGATTTAAAAACTAGATATTAAAATTAAACTAAAAAATTTAAAAATAAAAGATATATATACAAATATTAAAATATCAGCTAAAATTATTAAATAAAATTAAAAATAAATAAAATAAACATTATAATACACAGAAATCTAAAATTTATTTAAAAAAATAAATTATAATAATTAATAAAATTTATTCTATAATAATATTTTTCTTAAAATATTTAAACACAGACTTGAATTTGTTAATATATAAAATAATTTTAATAAATACTAAATATATTTACTAAATTTTTATATAAAAAATTTTAAAAATAAATTATAATCTAATATTCTCTATCTGATTATGATATTAAATACCTCTAAGAGATATTTATTAAATATAAAATAAAAAGATTAAAATAAATCCAGTAGGAAAAATCTCTATTAATAAAACTAATTAATAAAAGAAAATTTTTGCCCCGGGCACTGACAATATGAGCTTTAGGGCAATCCGGCTGCTCTGGGGCCTGGATCAGGAAAGGCTTATAAGCCTCTACCGGCAGTGCTTTAGGCATGGGATACACCCGGAAGTCTAGAAGAATGCCAAAGGGGTGCTTCTAAGAAAGCCTAGAAAGCCTAACACTACGCTAGTAAGCTGCTACTAGATAATAAGCCTGCTCAAGTATCTAGACAAGATAACTAAAAAAATCATAGCTAAGCTAATTACTAACTTTATTAAAATCTAAAGACTATTTTATAAAAGTTAATTCAGAGATTATAAATACTGGAGTGTGGTAGACACTGTAGTATACTTAATAAATAAAGTATATCAGACTTAGAGAGAGAATAAGTTAATAGTAGTTTTATTTATAAATATTATCAGAATCTTTAACTATATTATTAAAACTAAGTTTATAAAAGACTTAATAAAGACTGGATTTAATAGAGATTTTATATACTAAGTGTTCTTATTTTTTATAAAATATAAAGCTTTAGTGGTCATTAACAGCTATTTAAAAGAAAAAAAATTCTATAAGCTTAGGATTTTTTTAAAACTTATCAGTCTCTTCAGTGTTATTTAATTTTTATATACAGCTTCTCTTAGCAGTAATAGAAAAAACTATTTTTAGAATTAAAAAATTTTTTTTTATAGATAATTAGTGATGGCAATGGGTCGGGTTGATTAGGTTCCGGGTTGCCAAGACTTGGTTAGGTCTAGGTCAGATTTTTCTTAGTAGATTCTGGGCTGGGCTGCAGTTAGAGTTAAGATTAAATTAAATTCATTAATCTAATTTAACTCAGAAATCATAATTTAATCTAAATCTACCAAGTCTGAATTAAATTCATAAATCTAACTTAGTCTATTAATCAGAATCTAATCTAAACCTATCAAGTTTAGATTAAATTTATTAATCCAATCCAGTCTATTAATCTAATCTAAATTCTAAAAAAAAAATCAAATTAGATTCAGATTAAATCCAGATTATCTATAATATCTTTTATATAATATTTTATTATTATTTCTATATAAGGGCTTGTAAGGAGTTAAATATAATAAATATAAAAATAATTAATATAAATAAATATAATATTAACAACTACTTACTACTATCTAATAAAATCTAATACATAATAAATAATATTATATAACAATATATTAATAGTATATATAATCATAATCTAAAGATATTATATAAAATATTATTTCTTTCACAGCTTATAAGATTAATAAATATTATTAAATCTGAAAAAGTCTTTTATATATTATAAAAAAAATCCTTAAGATCACTCTTAAACATTATAAATAAATATGAAAGACTTTAAAATTCTTTAAATTAACTTATTATATAAGATACTAGAATTATATTAACAGATGTACTCATTATATTATTAAAAAAATATTATATAATATTAAATATTATTATTACTTAATTCTGTATTAATATCTTAATTAATATCTTAATCAATATCTTAATTAGTATCTAAATTAAAATTAAGATCAGAGTCTGAATTAATATCATCTAATTTAAATAGTATTTTAAAATAATCAGAGACTTTAGTATTATAATTATAATTAAAAATACTTATTACTTCAGTATTTTAAAATAAAGTTATTACTCTATCAGTAATTAATATTTTTTTAAATAAAATATTATTATCTCTCTTTATGTTATTAATTATTATTAAAAAATAGCTCTTCTCTTTTAAAAAATATTTATTATATTTTTATATTATCAATTGATTAATCAATGTCAATAATAACTTATTTTATTAATAAGAAATTATTATATAATTAGTTAAAAATAAATATTTAACATCCATTTTAGTCTTTAGAATTACTAGAACATCTCTAGCTATTTTAATAAGAGTTAGATATTTTAGTGATAATTTTTTTTATATATTTAGTAAATCATATTTAATTACTTTTATTTTCTCAAACAGAACCGGTGTTTTTTAAAAATATTTTTTAATTTTATTTAATTTTATAATATATTCTTTTTTTAACTGGACTTTGTTCTTTTAATAATTAAAATTTAAAAGACTATATTCAATTTATAATATTTTCTTAGATTATAATTAATTATCTTTACTAAGTTTTTTCTTCTCATAATTCTCTGTATAATAGAAAAGAAATTAATTATAATATTATTTTATATATTTTAATTCCTAAGCTGAAGACTATTATAATAATATTTTATTAATAAAAGATATTAATATATCTGATATTAAATACATCTAAAATATGCTCATTTTTAATAATAGATCTAAGATTCTATTAATTATATAAAAGACTCTATAAACTCTATCTATTTTATTATAATAAATTGAAAGCTTATTATACACAGTCTTTAGAGTATTAATCAATTATTTATTATTAATTAGATATTCTCTAATTCTTTTCTTCATAGATAATTTATAATCCTTAAAATAATCAAACAAGAAGTTATATATCTAGAATATAAAATAAATAATTAGACTGTCTGATCTATTTATTAATATTATAATTATTACAAATAATTATAAGATATATAAAAGAATATTAATATATATCTATTTCTTTTCTGTGATCTTAAGCCTGGACAGTTTTATATTATCTAAATAATTAAGAAAATAATTAATAGTATTCTGCATCTCTTATATATATTTTAATATATTATAAAAGCTATTCTATCTAATACAAATATTCTATTTTAAAATAATATAATAAATTAATAAATAATTCTTTTTTTAAAATTTGCATTTTTCTGGCTTTTAAATCTTTTTGAATAATTTTAATTATTAAGAAAATAATTATACCACAATAAATAATATCTAAATCTAAAATATTATATTTAATTAAAATCTCTGTGAATATCTTTTATAATATTATAAAAATAAAACCAACTTATTTTATAAAAAAGATTTATAATTAAAATATCTTTAATAATCTTTGCTAACTAAGATTTATATTTATATTCTAGATTATTATTATCCAGTATTGTTTATAAGACTTTAAAAAATTCTTATATAGATAGATTAAGAATATATACTAAACAATAAATATAGCTCTAATCTTTATATTATTTTAAATTATTACTTTCTGAATATTAAGCTAGAAGTTTCTCTAAATAATTAATTAATATTAAATTATTTAATACATTATCTAGTGTAATAGCTAATAATAAATTCTCTAAACTGAATATCTAAAGAATATTTAATATATACTTTATAAATTATTTCTCTAAATACTTATCAGATAATTTCTAAAAAGCAAACAGAGTATAATATAATTTTTAATTAATATCAATCCATAATACAGCAATGTTTAGAAAATTTAAATAATTTAGATTTAATTATATATTAAATATCAAGCTCATCTTTACTTCAGAAAAAATAAAAAATTAAATCTTATTAATTATTTATACAGATTGTTTATTAAATAAATTTTTAAATAGTTAGCAAGTCAGTATATTAATATCAGATCACAAAAGCTAGATAGCTTTAATAAATTCAGATATTTTAATAATACTAAACAGAGCATTAATAGTCATAATAAAATTAAAAAACACAGATCTGAAATAGCTAGTCATATAATATTATTTTTATAATCAGGATTTTTATCAAATAAATCCATAAATAACCAAAATATAATTAGATCAATTTTATCTTTATAAAGATAAATCTTTATATTAATAACTAATCAAAATTTCTGATTTTTATTTTATATTTATATTCTTAAATTCTGATATAACATTCTATTTAATTATTATTATTTTTAATAGAATAATAAAAGTTTATACAGCATAATATACATAGAATATAGAATTCACTATTTAATTAATAATATTCTTTAAAATATACATAAAAATCAATTAAAAATTTATTTTAAAGATCTTATTTTTTCTTCAACTAGCTTTATTAAGATTTTTTATACTTAACTAAATCTTTAGCATATTTTTAATCAAACTTAATATCTTTTTATTAATTTTTAAAGATACTTTCAATTAAGCTCTTCTATAATATAATATTATATTTAATAATAAATTCTAAAAAAACTCCTATAATCAGCTTTATTATTAAATTTCTTAGATTTTAAATGTTCTATAGAATAATAAAAATTATATAACTCAAAGAATTTATTAATACTAAACCTGTTTAATTAAATTATAAATAATTTTAATAATTAGCAAGCTTTACTTTTTTAAAGAAATAAAAAAACATAATTAATATTTTAAACAATATTTTTAGAAAAAGAGTTAATATAAGATATATTAATACTATCCAACCATAATTCAATATAATCTATTAATTAATTAATATATAGAGTGTTTGTAGTAATATAATACAGAATACTTAATTAATTAATATTAATCTAAACAATTTCTAAAAAAAAAAGCAGAGTAAAAAAAAATTAATAAAATAAAATTCCAGTCTGAAAATTCTTAATAATAAATATCAAATCTTTCTAAGTTTAGAATATGTTATATATACTATTTATATAAAAAGTTTAAACTCAACTAATCCTATATTTTTAATAAATAACTATTAAATTATAGCAATCTTATAAAAATTATCTATAAAATCATTAATTAAAAAAATACATTTTTAAGATTTAATTAATAGTAAAAAAGTTAAATATTATATTTAATATTAATTAATTATATTTAACTGCTCTTCAAAGCTAGTTATTAAAATATATAATATTATAAATTATTAACTCTTTCTTACTTAATATAACCTAACCAGATTTATAATATCTTATTATAAAATAATAAATCTAATAAATTATTAATTTATATATATCTAATGATTAATATTATAATTAAATCTTAATATTAAAATATAATTATACTTTGATAAAAAATAGATTATTTATATTACATTTTTTAGTATTGCAAATGCGGGCTATAATACTATTTAATAAATTAAAATTAAAATTAGAGTATAGAAATATTAATTTATATTTAGATAATACAATAAAATAAATTAAAAAATAAAAGATATACTATATAAATATCAATCTATTCTATATATAAAATAAAGATTGATAATCTATTATTATAATATATAATACTTATTCACTGACTAAAAAATTATAAATTAATTAAAAATTATCTATATATATAGAAAAACATCTTGTTAATTATACTATAAATATAAACATATATATATATATATATTTTTAAAGATATAACTATCTGGCTTTATTTATATAAATATAAGAATAACTACTATATAATTATATAATCTTTACATTAACTAATTGATTGATAGAAATAATATAATAATAATCATATAATAAATATATATTATAAAATATTCTTTATAAGTATTATTTATTATTACATCTACACTGTACATCTTAATAATTAATATCTATGTAAAGTAATAATATATATAATATATAACTGTATTATTATTACTCTTTTTATAGATCAGAATATAGATTAATTTAAAACAAAACTAAAATATACATTAAAATATAAATAGATATTATATATATAATATAAACTATACAGTAATATATAATATTTCAAGCTAAAAGATTCCTATATCTGATTAATATTAAATAGAAAAATTATTATTCCTGATCACATCAGTTATAAGAAAAGTAAGAGAAATAAATCTAATTATAAAAAAATAAAATCTCACAAAATTAATATTATAATACTAAAAAGATTATAAAATAAATAAAATAAAAACAATAATCTTTATATTATATTATATAAAACACATAATATCTGCTAAATATTAAAAAAAAAAGACTTTATACAGAAATCTTTTATAAAAAGATAAAATAAAGAAAAAGAATAAAGTATAATCAATTTAAAGTTAAATAAATTATATAAAAACTCAGTGCTTTAATAAAAAAACTAAAAAAAATTAATATAAATTAAAATAAAGTAAAGAATAAATCTATTAAATAAATATATTATATATATTCTCAATATCCATATCTTTAATCATAGTAAAAAAAAGACAATAATAAAATTCTAAAAAAAAAATAAAAAATCTTAAGATTAGATTAATTAGTAAATTTAATTATATAATAAAGATCTATTATTAAATAACACTATAATATATCTAAATAAACCATATTTAATTTACTATAAGATTATAAGATGAAGAAAATTAGATAATTATAATATTAAATAAATTATAGTTATCTATTATATATAAAAAATTATACTATAAAGAAATTTATCAAAGACTTTAGGAAAAATATATATAAAAAATTTTTTCAAGATAGTAATAAAATAGATTAATCTTATAAAAAAAAAAATTAAGTAAATCATACCTAATATATTATTTTTTTAATTAAATATCTAAGTTGACTATTTATTCTTAATCTTTTAATATAATTATTCTGTAATTGTATTAGATAGAGATTCTTAACTAATTTACATTTTTAAATATAAGAAACTGAAGATTATAATATTAATATATAATAAATATTCTTAATAATAATAATAATATTATAATCTATTAATTAATTATTAAATCAGTGTTAAAAACTTAATAAAATAGTCTATCTATATATTCTTTTAATATATTTCAATTATTCTTTGATGTATTAAAATTATTTAATTAAATATTTTATTAAGTTATATTTTTTTTTATTTTTTTTATTTTATAGTTTTAGATTAAGTACTTTATCTATTTCTTATATTTCAAACCTCAATTAACAGCTATATAGAAGTTATTTAATCTAATAGTTATAATTCTCTTATAATATCTTTACAACAAACTCATAAAATAATTAATAAAATATTAATAAAAATTAATATAAAAATAATAATCTTCTTAGATATAAAAACAATAGAAAAGAATATATACTATAAAAAAATAAGATTATAATAATCTAAGAACTATAATAGTATTAATTCTTAATTATAAAGCTATATATATATCTTTTTAATCAAGCTAAATTAGAACAAACTACCATAATATTCTAATAAAAATAATTATAGATTATAATAAATTAATTAAATATATAAGACTAGATTTTATTTATATAAATCTATATCATAAAAAACCAATACATAATAAGATAATTATAAATAAAAATAATATTAAAAGCAGTTACTTAATCACTATATAGAAAAAAATATTAAATTTATAATATTAAAATAACTATTAACATAAGATATTTTTTTTATATTATTAATTAATATTATCTACAGCTTTATTAATCTTGAGAGAAATTTTTATATAAAAACCAGATCTTATCATTTTAAAACTTTAAAGAATTATCTAAAGTTATAACTCAGTCTGAAATAATTTTATTTTTTTAATTATTAATATTTATTTCTTATTTTTTATTCTATTATCTACAACTCTTTACTTATCATTTTTTATTAAAATAATATCTGATCTCAGCTTGAAACTGTATTTAATTAAGATATATATTTTTCTATATAAAAATTTCTTAATTTAATAATGAGATTAATGATAAGATCTTTATAAAATTATTATAAATAAGTCTAAGATTAGACATTGATTGTAACCAGTTTAATATTAAAATTTAATTATGATTAGCTTTCTTAAGAGTCTTAGCAGAAAACTAAATAATAATATATATCTATATTTTATATACTTAAATGAAGCACTAACTGTTTCTAATTAGTGCATGAAAATGATGAAGATAAAGCATAAAGAATCAATTAAAAAATGTCTAGCCTCTAATAATTTAACTAGCTTTATATGTAATTCATCTATTAAGCAACTTAGCCCTGACTTTAAGCACTCCAAGAAAAACAATATAATAATCAGAAATAATAATAATATTAAATAAAATCTTGAGCAGCTGTTAATCAAATCAGTTATTAAATTAATATTAAAAAATGACTCTATAAAGGACATTTTAACTAGTATTATTAATAATAGCAGAAACAAGTTCAGTGATAATAAAAATAAAAATAAAGATATTTTAATTAAGCAGATTAAGCTTCAGATAATACTATTATATATACTAAAGAAAAAAAATATTATAGAACTAAGACCTTTATTACTTTAATTATCTTTAGATAAATTGCTTAAAAAATTAAAAATCTGAAGTATTATTATTATAGTGATTCTCAGCATTGAAAACTTTAATATATTTAAAATATAAATACAGAATAAATTGTATAAACTGCATTTATTATATCTACTTAAAAAATATATTTTATTATAAGAAGTATATATATAGACTCATATATAAAGCAATAATTTTAATATCATAATAACAGTAATCACTTCAATAAATTGCTATAAAAATCAAGCTTTATATAAAAAGCAAGTCAATTAATTCTAATAAATATATTATAATTAATTGATGTTCATGCTCTTCTGTGTCTTTAAGATTAATAAGAATAATTATAATAAATTTTTTAAAAAGTCTATCATGTTTGATAAGTGTAAGTATATTATTTACTTTATAATTATTTATCAGATATTAACTGATATTTTAAAATTATAACAGCATTATCTATAGTTATTATTTAATATTTTTAAATAAAAGTAAAAAGAGTTAGTTATTCAGTTTTCATAATTAAACAGCTTATTTAAAGAGATTAATCTAATAACTTTAAAAAAATCTTTTATAAAAATTTTTCTTAAGATTACTTTATTTATATTTAAAATAAGAGTAACTAATATCATTATAGAATAAAAAAATTAAAATTATATAAAATAAAGAATATCAGTTATACTAGCTGACAAAAGAATAACTTAAAATTATATCAAAGCCAGAAAAATAAGCTATTATTAAAAAAACATAAGTCTAATATTAATAAAAGACTAAATTAAGCTTAATTAAAGAAATAAAAAACTTTATTAAATCTGATATTGAAATAAAGATAACAGCTGATATTTACAAGCTATTAATTAAATTAACTTAAAATTAAAAAAAAAAATTTAAAGACATAAGCTTAATTTAAAAAAAATTAAAATATATTTTTAAATTATTTAATCTTTATAATCTGTATTAAGCTAATTATTTTTTAAAAAAAACTTTAAATTTTATTAAACAGTTCTAATCAATCTTTAATTAGAAGAAAATTTTATATATATCTAATTAATCACAAATCCTTATATCTATTATAAGATCTAAAATATTAAAATTCAAGTCTAAAAAATTATTAGATATATTACTGATTTTTTTTATACTCTCTTTTCCAGTAACTCTCTAAAAAACTTATTAAAATTTAATATAGAAGATTTAGATCTATATTATATCTATTAAGCTCCTGAATAAAATAATTGATAAAAATATAGAGATATATAATATTATAACAAGCTTTTTTTAGAAACACACCTTATAAAATACTAAGTTAAAAGAAATTAAAAATAATAATAATATTAAACTAATTAATATAACTAGCATTCTAATTAAATCAGATAAAATAATATAAAATAATCTAGTTTAAATAAATAAAGCTCTGAACAATTTAAAATTTCAGTAATAAGATTTTAATAAAGTTAAAAAAATCTTTAATATTTTTAAAAATGCTGATAAACTCAATATCTAAGAAATACAAATTAATAAGATATTAATAAAATAGTAGTTTATTACTGCTGATATAATATATAATATTTTTTTTAATTTATAACTTATTGAAATGCTTCTTGTGGATAATATTAGATTAAATAAAATATAATCTTATATAATTTTTCTTCTTAAGATAAGATCCTATGGAAAATATTCTTAAAAATTTATCTTTATATTAACTTCTATTAGATTTATAAATAATTAAAAAATTCTATCTTAATTATAGTTCTATCTTATATTATTAATTAATAGATTAATAAACTGTTTAATACAATCTCTATCTTCAAAATCTGAATATATTATAATAATGGACATAAGAAGATAACTAAAAATAATATCACTCTTATTAATAAATTAATATGTAATCATAAGATTTTCAATAGTAAGAAATCAGAAAAAAATATTATAATTATATTCTATCAGATAATCATTTAATGAAATAAACTAAAGATACAGCATAGATGGATATTATAAAATAATATAAAGATTAATTCTAACAAAAACAATCTTCCTAAACCTGATTCTGAATAGAATAAATATTTAATAGATAAGTTAAATATCTTAATTTTTAATAAGATGTATTAAATTTAAAATATAGATATACAGATTTTTAAAATAATACTATTTATAATTACTTAGTTTAATATCTTACTTTTAGTTATTCTATTCTTCAATCATCTAGACAATATTAAAGAGATGATTAGATTTCTTCTTAACTCTAAGAATAACAAGCTATAAGATTATATTAATCTTTTAAAAAATTATAATTTTTTTATATTAAATATAGATTCTGATTATTAGTATTTACTATTCACTCTGCAGGATTTAAATTAATAAATATAAAAATATTAGAATATTAAAGCTGCTATTATACTGTTTTTTATTTAAAAGCAATATATAATTCATTAAACTATTAATTCTTATATCTTATTTAAAATTAGTAAGGCTATTAGAGAGAATATCTCTTTTATAATTTATAAGATTATTTTTTACTAGTTTATATCTAAGAAGTAATAATAATATAATTTATTTATAGTCTTTTTACTAGTAAATCTAATTAATCATTTTAATAATAAATATTATATTTAATGTATAAATCAATTTTATATATTAATATTTTTTAATCTCTGAATCAGCATTTAATATATTTATTAAAATTTAACAGTAAAGAAATCTGCAACTTTAGTATAAAAATTTAATATTAATAAAACTTTAAATAAACTGCTTGTATATAAGGCTTTTAAGATATCTTAATATATTTTATAAATTTGTATTAATAAGGTAAAGACTAAAAGTATTGATATTAAAATTTTTAAAAAAGATTTCCACAAGATCTCTAGAAATACTAAAGAACTTAATTATTTTAAGATATTATATTTACTACTCTATAACACCCCTAAATTTCAGAAAATATTAATATATATTCACTTAAAGATCTTTCATTTTAATAAAAAATTTATTATCTAATATTTTAATTTAGAATAGTAATTCTTCATCATAATAGTATTAAATCTAGCTGGAGTCTTTTATGATATTTATTATATCAAGCTTATCAGTACCAGTCATATCAAGTTATTAAAAAAATTTAATAAAAAATAAAATTCTATAATTTTTATATATTTATACTATATTAACAGTGTCAGATTTAATATATAATATTAATATCATAATATATATTTATTTTATATTTTAATAGATATATTTATTATAGCATAAATAGTTGATCATATCTATCATATTAAACAAACCTATATCATAAAAGTATATAAATATTAATTATTTAAATTATTTAATAAATATATAATATTATATAATATCGCTAAAACCATTCTAGCGCTTGTATTATTATTAAATAATGTTAAATAGTATTTACAGTTCAATTCTAAAAGTAATAATAATATTATAATAAATTTATTCTTATATAATAATAATCAAATCATATCAGTGATTAATATATAATAATATATTCAGTTATATTAAGATAAATATATCACTCTAAATAAATTTTTTATAATTATATTATAAGCGCAAGCAGATATCAGAGTTTTTATATAATTTAAAACAGAAATGCTAGATGTAATCCAGTAATATTTTTTATAATTTATAAAGAACTGGTCTGAGAATTATAAAACAGTATAAAATATTTACAATCTTTCTTAATAAAGATTAGTAAATTAATTAGAGATATTTGAAATTCTTAATCTAAAAAACATCTATATATAATCAATAGAGGATTTAAATAATATAATTTAATTAAGATTAAAAAATAATATTGTAAATATCTTTTATAATATTTAATTAATATTCTTTCTTAGCTATATTTTAGAAATGTGTTTTTAATTTATTCTATTAATTTTATACTTGATATTCTATTCTATTTAATTATTTTCTTTTTAATAATATAGCAAATTATCCTGCAATATTTAATAATATATAAATAATTTATATTTTAAATAACACCAAGTCTGGATTAAGTTTATAAATCTAATCTAGTTTATTAATTAGAATCTAATCTAAGCCTGTCAAGTCTAGATTAAATTTATAAATTTGACTCAGTCTATTAATCAGAACCCAATCTAGATTTATTAAATCTAAACTGGATTTATTAATCTGATCTAATTTATTAATCAGAATCTAATCTAGATCTGCTAAGTCTAGGCTGGGCTTATAAATCTGACTCAATCCAGTGACCTGACCTGAGCTCTAGGAAAAAAATCAGACTGGGTTCAGATTAGATTTGGGTCTGATCCGACCCATTGCCATCACTATAGATAATAAAATATTTATTATTTTAGTAAGTTTTATAAAAAACATCTGCAGTATTCTAAAGCAGATTAAAAAAATAATAATAAAATAAAAAATAATTAATAAGATTAGATTTAATTTTAAGAAAATCAAGTTAGTATTCTTTACTAAATATTATAAAAAGATAGTGAATAAGAATATATATTAAATAAAGATCAATATAGAGAGCTTAATAATTAAAATAAAATTTAAAATAATTAAATAATTAGATCTGTTACTAGATATTAAACTTAACTGAGATTTATATTTTAAAATCCAGATTAAGATAGCTAGAAAAATATTTATAAAGTTTATAAATCTTAATAGAAGCAACAGTCTGTTTTTAATATTAATATAAAGAATATAGAAGATTATAATATAAGTCTAGATATTCTAAAAAACTGAGCTCTGATAGCAGAAATAGAAATTATAAATAAAAAAACTTCAGTAATTAATTAATATATAAGCTAAAGTTATTATAAATATATTCTTTAAAATATTATTAAATATTTTAATTAAAAAAGCAGTTCTAAAGTCTATAATAATATTATTAGATATTAGAATAGTTTAATATATAATTAAACTATTTATACTGTTAGAAAATTATTTAATAACACAGCTGCTACTGATTATTTTTAGATATAATAATATCTATACTCAGCCTAGAAAGCAGTTTCTAAAAAATAAAGAATAAGCAGAGAATAATAATAAAAATTTTTAAAAATTAAAATAAAGACTAATAAAATATCTAGTTTAAAAACTAATAATAGATCTCTCAAAGAGCATTGAATATATAAAAAATAATATATTAAAGAGATTTTTAAATCTAATATAGATACATAATATGAAAAAGATATTATAAAAGATAGAATAAGCTTATTTTAAAATAACTCTTTAATTAAATAGTTTTAGATTAAATATAAAATATATAAAAGCAGCTGTAGTTTTATAAATTATATTTAAAGCTCTCTGAGAGTATCTAGAGTTTTTTTTAAAAAAGAATATAAGATTTTTGATATAAAGCTGTTAAGAATAACTGCAATATTAAAATAGATTCTAAAATATAAACTTTAAAGATTAATTTACATATTATTAGACTTTTAAATAGTAATTAAATATCTATAAAATATAGATCCAGGGTCTGGTTAAATATTAGTCTTTAAAGCATATATAATAATCAGAAGATTAATAATTAAAAAATATTAAATAGTAATACAGTAAATTTCAGAGTATATAAAAATAGAAAAAAATAAATAGATTAATAAAGTAATAAAAAAAGCAGTTAATAAATTAATAAAGCTAAGAGCTTTATTTTTAATATATATTAGATATATCAATACAGAGGCAAGAAAGACTATAATAAAAAAATAAATTTAAAAAAATATTATATTAAAAGCTCATTGCTGTGGAAGAATCTATAAAAGATTTAAAGATTAAAGACTGAATCTAATAGTAGAAAAAATTTTAAAATGTTTAACTAGTTATTATTATTAACTGAAAACTGAATATGTTTTATTAAAAATCTATTTATATTAGATAAAGAAGAGAGATTCTTTAAAGTATCTAATTTATAAAAAGTTTTATAAGATAATACAGCATATACTATTTAAATACTAAAAATATTATAAATCTTAAAAAACTTTATACAAAGTTTTAAAAAAAGTTAAAATCTTTTTATTAACAGCAGCTGAGAAGAGTCTGAAAATTAAATTATTTAATAAGTCTAGAATTATTAAAAATCTATTAATATTTATAGCTAAGACTAATCTGTTTAAAAATAATGAGAAGATGTTATATAAGACTAAAAAAAATAATGTCTAAAAATAAAAGTAGATATTAAAAAAAAAACTAGAGATATAGATTTAAAAGAGAAATAAAGATAAAGATATTTTAATTTAAAGATATAAAGTCTTTATTAAATATATTTATTAATAAAGAATTAAAAAAGATCCTTATAAGATCTAGATTTATAAATAAGCTTAAAGACTTTTGATAGAAAGATTATATAGAAGTGAAACAAGAATTAGAAATTAAAACTGTAGAGATTTGTTAGAGATGTAGCCTCTGGAGCCCTAGGGGCTCTAGAGAGCTCACCAACGCTACGCACTGGTCTGTCATAGTCTACAGGGCTCCATATAGACATTAAGCCTGATTAATAATAATAATAAAAAAAAGAAAAATTTTTAAAAATCTAAAATAAATACTTTATAGTATTATATTTATATTTAAATTCTTTAAAGAATTTTAAGTTAATATCAGATTCAGAAATATTCTTAATTATTATAATAAAAAGAAATAATTTAATAATAAATATTAATTTAACTAAAAATTTTTATTTTATAATATAATTTAAAATTTTTTTGGTTTTTTTATTTAATTATACTGACAGAAGTTTATTTAATTAATTAATAAATAAAGTCTTTCTGCTTAGATAGACATTAATAAAAAAATAGAATAATAAATATAAAAAAACAGATAAATATCTTAAAAAAAAAGATTAAAAAAAATTAAAAGCATATAGAAATATAATTATCAGTAGCTTTTTTAAAACTGTAATAATAAATATAGATAATATCTATAATATATAAATACAATAATATCAAAGTATTAAAGATAAAATTCTTTAAATATTATTAATAGAACAGTATATTCTTTTTTTATTAGATGATAGCAGAGGGAGCAGTAATAAAAAAAATAATTTATAATAAACATAATGATAATAATAGAAAAAAAATATCTAGAATAAAATTAACAACATAATTAAATGAATTTTAAAAAAATTAATAAAAATTAATAAAAATAAAAAAATAAATATTATTTATTGAATATTGTTTTAGTTATATAGATAATAGTTATTTAATTTATAAAAGCTTACTTATAAGATAAAATATAAAATATTATAAATTAAGATTAATTTTAATATATATAAGTTAATAATTATTTTATATTAAAAAATCTTACTGATTAAGCAATTCTGAATAAAATAATAAATAAAAATTAATAAAAAAATAATTAATAATAATTAATAAACTAAAAAAAAATCTATTTAATATATAATAAAAGATTAATAATAGGAATAGCAGCAGTAGCAGTAACAATAATAGTAATAAATAAATAAATAATAATAAAAAAAAGCTAATAATAAAATAAAATAAAATTATTTATATGATTAATAATATAAAAAATAGATTTCAAATCACATTAAATATATAATTAATAAAAAATCAAAATAAATCTAAGATATTAATATTTAGAAATATATATAATAACAGCTATTTTTAAGCTATAATTATTATAAATAATTATAATTAAAATACAGAAAAATACTTGTAATTAATATAATATTAATAAATAATAACAACACACTATTATAATATGAAAAAAGAATAAGAAAGTATAGAATTTATTAGAATCTATATTATTAAATTTAGAATTATTTAATTTTAGATTCTGAGATATAAATTATAACAGTAAAATAATATTTGAAAAAGATTTTTTATTTAATAATTATCTTTTAGAGTGATAAAATAGTTTTTTCTTTAACAGCTAATATTAATATTCTAAATATTCTATATTTAGATATAGCAGATAAATAATAATAATAATATTAATATTAATAAATTTTAAAATATAAGATTAACATTATTATTTAGTTTTATATATAGATTATTATTAAAAATTATTTCTTCTTATCTCTTTATTTCTTTATATTATTAATCTAAATATTACTTTTCTCTTGTTAGAAAAATATATTATAATAATTTTTTTAATTAAAATTTTTTTATATATTTATATTGTTTTTTTTAATTTATATTAATTTATTCTCTGTTTTTAATAATAAACTAAATATATTAAATATTTTTTTATTTTATTAATATTAGATATAATTATATCATTTTTTTTATAATAATAAAATTTTTTAATATATTTATTTTTTCAAATATATTAACTACTGTTTTGATTTTACAATTAAATTTCTAAATAATCTAGAAATTATTTATAATATTTTTATCTTTAAATTAAGATATAATTAATTTTTTTAATTATATATTTATTTTCTATAAACATTATTAAAAATTAATAAAAATTTATTAATAAATATGTGTTATTTAGAAATATATTATAGATTTAGAAATTATAAAAATTAAAAGTTAGATTTTTATTATTTATTAATAAAAAAATAATTTATAAAGATATTAAAACTTTTTTAAATAAAATTAAAAAATTTAAAATAAATTTAATATTTATTTTATAATAAATGTTTTAGTTATATTTAAAAGATTATATAAATCTATAATTCTTTTTTAAAATCATAATAAGATATTTATTTTTATATTTATATTTTTAATCTTTAATTACTATTAACCTCAGAAGCTGAAGTCTTAATATAAAAATTAATTATATAATAGATAGAAATTTCTATAATATTAAAATCTTCATTAATTAATATAATTACAGACTTAATTTCTTATATATTAATTTTAAAATCTTTAGATTTATTGAATTAATTAATTTAACAATTTTTTATAATATTTAATTTAAATTATTTTTTTTTAAATAATTTATTTTTAATAAAATATTTCTTTTATTTAATTCTTTATAAAATTTAATAAAAATAGTATTATTTTTATAACTTATAACAGAAGTTAAGAATTTAAATAATAAAATTATTCAGCTGTAATAAGAAATTAATAAAAATAAAAATTATTATATTTCAAATCTAATTATATAAATATATAATATATCTATCAGAAATATAGCTTAGAAATTTTAATAATCTAATTAAATCTTTATAATATCTATTCTATTTAAGTTTAATAAAATAAAGATTTTTTATCCAGATCTAAAGAATTAAATTTTTAAAATTTAAAATAATCTTATTATTATTTATAATAAATAGATTATTTTTTAAATTTTTTTTATTAATCATATTAAGTTTATAATTAAATATTAAAATAAATATATAATTCAGTTAATAATTTAAAAAAAAAATTTAAAAAAAAATAATTAAATGTAAAATAAAATTAATTTAATTTTAAAAAGAATTTAAGTTAAATAAATCTTAAGATTAAATAATTTAAATTATTTATAAAATATTTTAAAATTAATTTAGTAGATATATAGATTATTTTAAATTAATTTCATTTCAGTCTTAAAAAAATTATATATAAAAAAATTTTAAAATCCTTATTTAAATAATTATATAGACGTGCTATAATATAAATATATATAAAATAATTTTATAACTATAATAAGTATAGAACAAGTTTATATTAATTTATAAATAAGATATTTTAATATCTATAAATAAAATTATAATCTCTAAATTTATAGATATAATCTTTTAATAATATATAATATAACAAAAGTTAATATATTTTAATAAATCTATAGACTCCTTTTAAAAAAGATTTAATCTAATAAATTTAAAAGTTTAGAATATTTATAATTGTTTAGTTTATTATAGGTTTTAAAAATAATATCTATATTAAAATTAAAATTATTACTAAAATTAAAATCAACAATCTTTATAAAAATTTTTTTCATAATTGAAACTAATTAGCTTTAATATCACTTTTAATATAATTAATTAATAAATTTTTTTTAATTATAATAAAAATTTCTATTATTAATTATATAAAGCTTAAAGAAATTTTTAAAAAATTTTACATATTAATAAAAAAATTCTCTGTTTATATAATATATAAATTTAAATATTAAAATAATAACTTTTTATATAAAGATTAATAATATTATCTATTAATTCTTTAATAAAAAATTCTGAAGAATTTATTTTAAAAACTATATTATCTATCAATTATAATGCTAAATTTAAAAAAATCTTATTTATATTACTAATGAAAAATATTATAATAATTATAAAAAATTTTATAAAAATAATAATCATTATTAAAACTATAATAATTATTATTTTATAAATATCTATTATATTTTTTTTATTTATTTTATATATTTATTGTAAAAATTCTTTATATATTTAATCTAAACACTCAAAGATGCTATATATATCAAAAATTTTAAAAAAATTAAATTAAATTTTTTTTAAACCTCTTTCTTTATAATGTCTCAATCTAAGAAAATTAATAATAATAATATTATTATTAAAAAAAAGATATTTAATGTGTTGAAACACTCTTATAATAATTAAAAATATAAAAAATTTTTTTTAAAAATATAGATATAATAGATTTATTAAAAAAAAATCAATACAAAGCTTAATAATATAAAAAAAAAATCAAAGCTAATTAAAAAATTTATATTAATTTATTTATTTATTTATTTAATAGTCTATATATCTAACAGTAGAATATCAGAGCTTCTTTAAGATCTTTAACTGCTTAATATAGGAGGAAAACTATGTTTCTTTTTTAAAAGTTCCTTCATAAAAACAATTTATATAGAATATTATTTCTTTATAAAAATTAAATAAAAAATTCTTTATTTTAATAAGATTGCTGAGCTGTAGTAATTATTTAATAAGAATCAGGATTTACTAAGAAAATAAACAGATATAGATTAATCATATGATTATATTAATATAAAAATTAATAATCAAAACTCTTATATATTTTTTTATAAATTTTAAAATATATAAATTTTATTCTATATAGATTTTTTTTCTAGATATAGGGAGTCCTTGTCTTTTATATATATATTTTTATGATATGGTCTGGTGCGGGATTCAAATCTACAGACCCTCAGCTGACAGGTCACTAATCCATTATTTGGATGCTGTTCAGGCGGGGTAGCTAACGGCTCTGCCATCCGGACTTAAAATTAGATTTTATTTAATATTTTATTTTATTTTGATGAAGTTTTTATATTATAAATATTAGATTTATAATAAATATTATTATATTTTTATTAATTTATTTTTATATTAATATTTCTGAGAAAATTACAAGTTTTATTTTTTTAATATTTATAATTTTTATAAATTATATTATTATTTTATCATTTCTACTATTATTTTAAAGATTTTATATAAAATAATATATATTAAAGTTTTTTATAAATATTATTTTTTTAAAATATATTATGTTATTTATTTTATTAATATAGCTTTATTATTTATATTTATATATTAGAATTCAGAATATATATTTATAATAATTATAATTCTTTTACTAATTGTTAAAGTAGGAATAATTATATAATTATTTTTAAAATATATTTTTTATTTTTATATATTAATTTTTTTTATAATAATGCATGTTTTTATATATTAATTTATTGAATAAATTAATATAAAAAATAAAATAGAAATATAATATATTATATATATATTTAAGTATATAATAATCTCTTATATTATAATTATATTTAATTTTTTAATTACAAAATTAGTTATTAAATTAAATATAATCTTTTTTAACTTTTTAATATTATATTATAATAGATTTAATATTTATATCATTAAATATTTTAAAGATTAATATTTATATTATTTTTAAAATTGATTTTATTTTTTTTCCAGAATATTATAAAATAGAATTCTAGATTTTTGTTTATTAATATAATTAATTAATTTTTTAATCTATTTTTTCTAATTTATAAATTAATTTTAGTATTTTTTTTATTTTTATTATTTTATATTCTCAGTTTCTTTATTTTAAATTTAAATTTAGATTTAAAACTGCTATTTAATACTATAATATAAATTTTAGATTCTAAATATTTAAATTTTATTTATAAGAATTTTTATATTTATATTTTAATTATTTATATTTTTTATTATAATTATTATATTTTTTTATATTTTAGATTTATTATTTTATCTAATTTTTACTTTATCTTTTTAATATAAATAATAGATTATATAGTCTGTTAGATATATTTTATTATAATTATTATATTTAACTGATATATTCTTTAATAAATTATTTTTTAAAAATTAATATTTTCTTATTTTATACTTTTTATAGATTAATTAGTTTTTATATTTTCTTTTTATATATCTGTATTTTTAATATATATAATATTTTATAAGCAGAATTAATAAATTAAATAATTTTATTTTTAATAATTTTTTTATTAGAATTTTATCTTTAATTTAGATAATTCATCACTCTGAGATAAAAAATTTTAATAATAAAAAAATTTCTGATTTTATTACATTAAAAAATATATCAATAAAAATTAATTTTAATAATATTTAAATAAAATATATTTAATATATTTAATTTTGTAATGAATTATATATTTATTTTTTATTTTTAAAAGTTAGTTATTTATATATTATATACCATTATTATATAGATTTTTATTTAATTTTTACTTTATTATTAAATATAAAGAATTAATTATTATTTTTATATTCTATTTTTTATTTATATATTAATATGTTAATAATAAATATAATTTTATTATTAAAAATTTTTTAAATAATCTATATTTTTAATTTTTATATTTAAAAAGATTATTTTAATTTTTTTTTAATATAGAGTTATTTTCTTTTCTAATTTTTTTTATAAGATTTAGATATTTAATAAATATCTTTTTTTAAATTTAATTAAAGATTTTCTAAATTTTAATAATACTAGATTTTATTAATTTATTTATATTTTATTATAGATTTCTATATTTTTATATTTTATATTTTATACTTAGTTATTATATTTATTATAATTAATATAAATTTTTTTGATTAACTTTATCTTCAGTATTTTAAATAATATTTTAAGTTTTTTTTATATTATTAAGCTTCATATTGATTCTTTTTAATAAATTCATTATACTAATATTTTTGAATTTTATTTTTTTTATTCTTATTTATTGTGAGAGTATTTTAATATATTAAATATCTTTTTTTAATAATAATATTATTATTATTGATTTTTTTTTAAAATAAAACATTGTAAAGAGCTTTAGAAAAAGATTAGATTAAATTTTTTCAAGATTTCTGATATATGCAGCACTTTTAGGTGTCTGGGTCAAATATGTGAAGCGTTTTTTATAATTAAATATATTAATTATATTCTATTTAAAAGGATATTTAAAAGAAACATCTTTTATATATTTAATCTAGACATTCAAAAGTGCTATACATATTAAAAATCTTAAAAAAATTAAATCTAATTTTTTTTCCAAAGCTCTCTGTAATGTTTTATCTCAAAAAAATCAATAATAATAATAATATTATTAAAAAAAGATATTTAATACATTAAAATACTTTTACAATCATTAAAAATTAAAAAAATTAAAAATTTTAATAAAAACATTTTTAAAAATATTTAAAATATAAATATAATAAATTTATTGAAGAAAATTAATACAGAGCTTAATAATAGAAAAGAAAAAAAATTTAAAATATTATTTAAAATACTGAAAACAAAGCTAATGAAGAAATTTATATTAGCTATAATAAATAGCTGATTATAAAATATAAAAGTAATAATTAATTCTTTATAATTAATAACAGAGTGAAGATTAAGCAGAAAATCTAATAGTATATAATATATAAATAATTAATTTTTAAGATAAAAATAAAAAAATAAATATATAATAAAGTATAAAATCAAATATATTAATTATATTCTACTTAGATATTATCAAAATTAATTTCTGTTAATATATTTTTTAATATAATAAAATCAGAAGCTTTTTTATTATTAAGATCTTTTATCTTAGAGTAATAAAGCATCTAATTAAAAATAAAATTCTAATAGAAAATAAATTGCTAAAATAAAATTATTTAATTTATTAATTCTATTTATAAGATGTTATATATATTAAAAATATAAATATATAAGAAAAGCTATAAAAATCAGCTGATATATAGAAAATATAAAATATAAAAATATAAAGCTTTAAAATATAATTTATTAAAGAATACACTAGTCAGATATATTAATTATACTAAAATATATTTAATAAGCTATATAATCTATTATATATATTAAAAGAAAATAAAATAAAAATTATATAAAATAATAAATTTAAGATATATAAAAATATAATAATTATAATAAAAAACATAAATAATTAGAATATAAATATAAAGATTTTTATAAATAGAGTTTAAATACCGAGAATTTTAAATTTATATTATAATATTATAATAATGGTCTTAAATCTAAATGTAAATTTAAAAATAATAAAAAACTTAGAATAATTAAATAATAAAAATAAGAATAAAAATATAAAAAAAATAAAAATATTGAAATTAATTTACAAATTAAAAAAAAATAGATTAAGAGATTAATTAATTATATTAATAAATAAAAATCTAAAATTCTACTTTATAATAATTTAAAAAGAAATAAAACTAATTCTAAAAAATATAAATTGAAAAAATATATTTAAAAAATAATATAAATATTATTAATCTTTAAAATATTTAATAATATAGATATTAAACCTGCTATAATATAATATTAGAAAATTAAAAAAATGATACTTAATTTAATAGCTAATTTTATAATTAGAACACTAGATATAATTATAATAAAAAGACTATTATATATCTAGATATATATATATATAATATATTATATTTCTATTTTATTTTTTATATTAATTTACTTAATAAATTAATATATAAAAATATTTTTTTTTATAAAAAAAAACATTGATGTATAGAAATAAAAGATATATTTTAAAAATAATTATATAGTTATTCTTACTTTAATAATTAATAAAAGAATTATAATTACTATAAATATATATTGTAAATTCTAATATATAAATATGAATAGTAAAAATATGTTAATATAATAAAATAATATATTAAAAAGAAAATAATATTTATAAAAGATTTTAATATATATTATTTTATATAAAATTTTTAAAATGATAGTAAAAATAATAAAATAATAACATAATTTGTAAAGATTATAGATATTAAAGAGATAAAACTTATAATTTCCTTAAGAATATTAATATAAAAGTAAATTAAAAATATAATAATATTTATAATAAATTTAATATTTATAATATAAAAACTTTATTAAAACAGAATAAAATATTAAATAAAATCTAATCTTAATTATAAATTAAATTATATACTAATATTATTAATCTTTAATATATAAAATTTAAAAATTTAAAAAAAAAGTTTTTATAAAAAAAAATAGGTTTTAAAGCTATTATAAATAATATAAAGTATTTAATAATATTAAAATATCTTAATAACTCAGAGAAAATTAATGTTTACACTTAATATATCTAAAGATTTTAAAAAATATTAATTAAAATAACAGTTCTGAAGATAATAAAAATATTAAAAAAATCTAATAAATAAATTAAATAACAGAAATAATAAAAGAGAAAAAAGTTATATAAAAAAATAATAAAAATAATAAAAAGATCTAATATCTATAAAACATTAAAAAAGCATTAATAAAAAAAGAGAACATTAGATGCTAGAGACAACTTCTTTATAAAATCAAAAATGAACTGAAAGGCATCTGTGGCTCAATATAGAGTCTATTAATAATGAAAATAAGAAAAATATATATAATGATTATAAAACTGATGATTATTTTATAAATCTAACTACTAACATCAATCAGAGCTGAGAAATAATCAAAAACTAATAATAATTAAAATAATATTAAAAATATATAAAATTATATTAATTAGATTTTTAAAAAATTATTTTTATATAATATCACTGAATATCTTTTTTATTATAAAACACAATTAAAGATTAAAAAGGATTTAATAATTCACAGCTTAGAAAAATAATTTAAAAAGATTATAAATAGATTTTTATTATACTAAATAAATCTAAGTCTAAGTCCATTAATACGATACTATATCTGTACTCAGTAAAAGAAGAAATAATATAAAAAATAAATGAAAATAGAATAAAATAAAAATAAATAAAAAATTAATAAAAAATTAATTTAATATTATTAGAAATAATCAGCTCTGAATTTTATTATAAGAATATAAATATTTATAAAAGATTATATAAAATAGAAAACTTTATATACATATAAATATAATTTAAAAAAATAAATTTAATAAATTTTTTATATTAAATAAAAATCTTAGAGTTTTCTAGTCTAAAATATATATGGATTTATAAATAAAATATTTAGATATATAATAATATACTATATAAAATTTAAAACTGAAAAAAATATCTTTATAAAAACAATTTTTCAATATAAAATAATTTTAATTAATTTAAAAAAAATCAACAATCTTATATAATAATAATTAAATCTAAAAATATTATTATAATTTAAATTAATAGAGACTTATCTGATAAAAATTATATAAAAAAAACAGTAAAAAAAATAGATTAAAAAATTAAAAGTTTAAAAGTAAAAGACATATATATATATATATATATATATAAATATTAAAATATTAATTAAAACTATTAAATAAAATTAAAAATAAATAAAATAAATAATGCAGTATATAGAAATCTAAAATTAATTAAAAAAAATAAATTATAATAATTAATAAAATTTATTCTATAATAATAATATTTCTTTTTTAACATATTTAAATATAGATTTAAGTTTATTAATATATAAAATGATTTTAATAAATATTAAATATATCTACTAGATTTCTATATAAAAAATTTTAAAAAATAAATTATAATCTAATATTTTTTATTTAATTATAATATTAAATATCTTTAAAATATATTTATTAAATATAAGATAAAAAAATTAAAATATATTTAATAGAAAAATCTCTATTAATAAAACTAATTAATAAGAAAAATATCCTTAAAAATCTAAAATAAATATTTTATAATATTATATTTATATTTAAACTTTTTAAGAAATTTTAAATTAATATTAATTTTAAGAACATTCTTAATTTTTATAATAAAAAAAATAGTTTAATAATAAATATTAGCTTAATTAAAAGTTTTTATTTTATAATATAATTAAAAATCTTTATTAGTTTTTTCTATCCAGCTGTATTAGCAGAAGTTTATTTAATTATTTAATAAATAAGATCTTTCTGCTCAGATAAATATTAATAAAAAAATAAAATAAATTAATAAAATATAAAAAAAAATAGAATAATAAATATAAAAAAGCAGATAAATATTTAAAATATATATATATATATATATATATAATAATATTAAAGTATTAAAAATAAATTTTTTTAAATATTATTAATAAAGTAGTGTATTTTTTTTTATTATTTTTTTTCTTCTGTTAGCTGATAACAGACGAAGTAATAATAAAAAAAATCTAAAATAAAATTAAGACAATAATTAAATAAATCTTATAAAAACTAACAAAAGTTAATAAAAATAAAGAAATAAATATTATTTACTAGATATTATTCTAGGTGTATAAATAGCAGCTATTTATTTTATAAAAATTTATTTATAAGATATAAGATATTATAAATTAAAATTAATTTTAATATACAAACAAGTTAGTAATCATTTTATATTAAAAAATTCTACTAATTAAATAATTATAAAACAATAAACAAAAATAAATAAATTAAAAAATAATAATTAATAAATTAAAAAAAAGTTATTTAATATATAGCAGAAAATTAATAATAAAAATAATAATAATAATATTAATAATAGTAATTATATATTCTATTTAAATATTATTAAAATTAATTTTTATTAATATATTTTTTAATATAATAAAATTAGAAGTTTTATTATTAAAATTTTTTATTTTAATATAACAAATCATTTAATTAAAAATAGAATCTTAATAAAAAATAAATTATGAAAAAATTATTTAATTTATTGATTCTATTTATAAGATATTATTTATATATATTAAAAATATAAATATATAAAAAATATATAAAGATTAACTAATCTATAGAAAATATAAAATAAAAAAAATATATAATTTTAAAGTATAATGTATTAAAAATATATTAATTAAATATATGAGTTATAATAAAATATATTTAATAGATTATACAATCTATTATATATATTAAAAAGAATAAAAAAATAAAAATTATATGAAATAATAAATCTAAGATATATAAAAATATAATAATTATAATAAAGAATATAAACAGTCAGAATATAAATATAAAAACTTTTATAAATAAAATCTAAATATTTAGAATTTTAAATTTATATTATAATATCATAACAACAGCAGCTCTAAATCTAAACTTAAATTTAAAAATAAAAAATAAAAAATAATCAAATAATAAAAATAAAAATAAAAATATGAAAATTAATTTATAAATTAGAAAAAATAAATTAAAACATTAACTAGTTATATTAATAAATAAAAATTTAGAATTCTATTTTATTATAGTTTAAAAAAAAACAGAATTAATTTTAAAAAAAATATAAACTAAAAAAATATATTTAAAAAATAATATAAATATTAATTTTTAAAATATTTAATAATATAGATATTAAATCTATTATAATATAATATTAAAAAATTAAAAAAAATTATATTTAACTTAATAACTAATTTTATAATTAAAAAACTGGATATAGTTATAATATAAAAAATTATTATATATTTAAATATATATATATAATATATTATATTTCTATTTTATTTTTTATATTAATTTATTTAATAAATTAATATACCAAGATATACTTTTTTATAAAAAACTTTAATACACACTATTTTATATTGAATTTTAAAATAATAATAAATATTATAAATATTAAAAAATAAAGTTCATAACTTTTTTAAAAATATTAATATAGAAGAAATAAACTAGTAAAAATATAATAATATTTATAATAAATTTAAAATTTATAATATAAAAATTTATCAGAATAAAATAAAATATGAAATAAAATTTAATTTTAGTTATAAATTAAATTATATATTAATAATATTAATTTTTAATATATAAAACACAGAAGATTAATAAAAAAAATAATAATATAAAAAAAAAACTTTTATAAAAAAAATAAAATTTAAAATTACTATAAATAGTATAAGATATTTAATAATATTAAAAATTTTTAATAATCTAATAATATTTATATTTAATATATTTAAAAATTCTGTAAAACATTAACTAAAATAATAATTCTAAAAATAATAAAAATATCAGAAAGAAAAATCTAATAATAAATAAATTAAATAATAAAAATAATAATAAAAAAAGATTATATAAAAAAAATAGTAAAAAAAAATTAATAAGAAAAATTAAATACTAAAAATAACTTCTTTATAAAATTAAAAATCAATCAAAAAATATCTAGAATATAATAAAATATAGAATAAAAATAATAAATTTTAAAATCTATTAAAAATTCTATTATTAATTATAAAAAATAAAATTAAAAATTTTTTCTATAAGATTTAAATATTAATAAAATATTTTTTTAGACAGACCTATCACACATATATGAAAATATAAAATTATAATGAATATATTTAATAAATAAAATATAACAAAGAAAAAATTTTAAAAAAAACTTTAAAAAACTATAATATATAAAGCTCTAAGATTAAACAGCATCTTAAATAATCTATTAAAAATAATAAAAAAATTAATAATAATCACTTTAAAAATATTGATTTAAATAATATAAATATTAAAATATTATTTAATACTATACAAGACAGCAAGAATAATAATTATTAAAAAATTAAATAAAAAAGATTATATTTATTTAAAGATATAACTGATTATATTATTAAATATTATTAAAAAAATAATTAAGTTTATTATAGTAAACAAAATTTAAATTATTATAAAAATTATAGATATATTATTAAAATATTAAATAAAAACTTTTATATATATTTTTAAAAAAAAGAATTTTCAGATTTTTAATATTCTAAATAGCTAGTTTTATTATAAATTAATAAATAATATTACTATTCAATATAAAAAAAAATAAATCTGATACTAATTAATATAGAATTTATTGAACTATATAATATTAAATAAAAATTATTAAAAAAAATTTATAAATAATATTTATATTATAATATAAAGAATATTAATCTAAAATATATAAAAGGTATACAGATTAAATATAATAATATAAAATAAAATTTAAATTAATAAAATATAAATTAATATATTTTTTAAATAATAGATAGATATGTTTCTAATATTATAAATAAAAATAAGAAAATATATATAATAATTATAAAATTAATAATTATTTATAAATTTAACTGCTAATATTAATTAGAATTAAAAAATAATTAAAAATTAATAATAATTAAAATAATATTAAAAATTTAAAATAAAATTTTAAAAATAATATTAAAAATATATAAAATTATATTAATTAGATTTTTAAAAAATTATTTTTATATAATACTACTGAATATCTTTCTTATTATAAAAATAATTAAATATTAGAAAAGATTTAATAACTTATAGCTTAAAAAGATAATTAAAAAAGATTATAAATAGATTTTTATTATATTAAATCTGAGTTTAAATTTATTAATAAAATATTACATCTATATTTAATAAAAAATAATATAGAGAATAAATAAAAATAAAATAAAAATAATTAAAAAAAATAATTAAAAATTATAAAAATTATAAAAAGATTTTAAAAAATTAAAAAAAAAATAATAAAAAATTAATCTAATATTATTAAAAATAATTACTTTTAAATTTTATTATAGAAATATAAACATCTATAAAAGATTATATATAATAAAAAATATTATATATATATAAATATAATCTAGAAAAATGAAATTAATAAATTTTTTATATTAAATAAAGATCTTAGAATTTTTTAATTTAAATTATATATATAGATTTATAAATAAGATATTTAAATATATAATAATACACTGTATAAAATTCAGAATTAAAAAAATATTTTTATAAAAAAATCTTAAAATATAAAAATAATTTTAATTAATTTAAAAAAAAATTAGGAGTTTTATATAATAATAATTAAATCTAAGAATATTATTATAATTTAAATTAACAGAGAGACTTATTTAATAAAAATTATATATAAAAAACAATTTAAAAAAAATTTAAAAAAAAATAGATTATAATAATTAATAAAGTTTATTTTATAATAATATTTTTTTAAAATATTTAAATATAAACTTGTCTGTCAATATATAAAATAATTTTAATAAATATTAAATATATCTATTAGATTTCTATATAAAAAATTTTAAAAAGTAAATTATAACATTGAATATCTCTAAAAAATATTTATTAAATATAAAATAAAAAAACTAGAATAAATTTAATAAAAAAAATCTCTATTAATAAGATTAATTAATAAATTTTTTTTAAGTTTAGAATAAGCATTTTATAATATTATATTTATATTTAAATTTTTTAAAGAATTTTAAGTTAATATTAGTCGTAAAAATATTCTTAATTTTTATAATAAAAAAAATAGTTTAATAATAAATATTGACTTAATTAAAATTTTTATTTTATAATATAATTAGAAAAATTTATTAATTTTTTTTATTTAATTATATTGATAGAAGCTTATTTAATTATTTAATAAATAAAATTTTTCCATTTAAATAGATACCAACAAAAAAATAAAAACAGTTAATAAAATATAAAAAAAATAAAAATATATACAAATATAATTATCAGTAGCTTTTTTAAGACTGTGATAATAAATATAGATAACATCTATAATATATAAACACAGTAATATTAGAATATCAGAAATAAGATTTTTTAAGCACTATTAATAGAATAATATATTTATTATTATTATTATTATTATTATTTTCTTCTGTTAGTTGATAATAGAAGAAATAATAATAAAAAAAATATCTAAAATAAAATTAATAAAATAATTAAATAAGTTTTATAAAAGCTAACAAAAATCAGTAAAAATAAAGAAATAAGTATTATTTTAATTATATAGACAGTGGCTGCTCACTCTATAAAAACTTATTTATAAAATAAGATATGATATTATAAATTAAGATTAATTTTAATATATATAAATAAGTCAGTAATCATTTTATATTAAAAAACCCTATCAATCAAGCAATTCTAAATAAAAAAATAATAATTAATAAATTAAGAAAAGTTTATTTAATATATAATAGAGAATTAACAGCAAGAGTAATAATAATAGTAATAATAATAATAACAGTTATAAATAAATAAATAAAAAAAAATAAAATTAATAATAAAATTAAAAAAAAATATTTATATAATTAATAATATAAAAAATAGATCTTAAATTATATTAAATATATAACCAATAAGAAATCAAAATAAATTTAAAATATTAATATTTATTAAAATAAAAATCTTAGATATTAATATTTAGAAATATATATATAATAATAAGCATTTTTAAATTATAATTATCATAAATAATTATAACTAAAATATAGAAAAATGCTTTTAATTAATATAATATTAATAAATAATAATAACATATTATTTATTATAATATAAAAAAGAATAAAAGAATATATAATTTATTAAAATCTATATTATTAAGTTTAAGATCATCTGATTTTAGATTTTAAAATATAAATTATAATAATAAAATAATATTTAGAAAAGATTTTTTATCTGACAGTTATTTTTTAGAGTGATAGAATGATTTTTTTTAATAGTTAATATTAGTATTTTAAACATCCTATAGTTGGATATAGTGGGTAGAAGATAATAATCATAATCATAATAATAATAATAATAATAATAATAATAATAATAATAATAATAATAATAATAATAATAATAATAATAATAATAATAATAATAATAATAATAATAATAATAATAATAATAATAATAATCATAATCATAATAATAATAATAATAATAATCATCGCTGGAGAGGTTGGCTGGAGAGCTAGTGAAATATGTTACTCTACAAATCCCTATAACCGGCCACTACCATATACAAGAGCTTGCAACAATTGACTTCATGAATTAGCTTGTATATTAGACGTCTTCCCATTCTATCCCTGAAAAGCCACGACACTCCGGGCATTTTGGATCTGCAGCAAATACCAATCAATTCACATAATTTCCTCGGTATATCGAGCCATAGTCGACGGAGAGACTATGAATCAGCTTTTATGTTTTGCGCCCCTGAATTAATTGAGAACACGCAGAAAGTCAGTCGTCCAGAATTTGCAAGACGCCTCTGACTGTACATTTTCAATCTCGTCCAAATTCCGGTGACTGACTGGTCGTAATGGCCATGTCTAGACCATCGCCGACTCCACGAGCTAGTGGATAGTTGCCATAATTGCTCTTGCTTGTCAAGTCCAAGAGACGTTCTCGTTGTGCACACCCAGAGTCCGAGTCAAGTGGAGCCAATTATAGACAATATACCAGGTCATCATTTGGATACAGCGCATACTTACGCTCGCGACCTTTGCACATCTCGCAAGATGCGGCATCGTGGATTCTGGTCGGACATCGGACGGCTCATAAGCATCTCCACCATGGAGTTTGCACAAGAAGCCCGTCTATCATGTGGGCTCTTCAGGGCCTGCGGGGTTCCATGTGCATGAAAACATAACGGAACTGCCAAATACATGGCACTCCGGGCATTGTAAAAGGTGCTAGATATATTTGCCGCCAGAAAACCTTGACGTAAAGTCAGAAGCCTGGTTGATCAGCTTCTTACGCGCCCCACTTGATATGCTCGTCTTTCCAGCGACATCCTTCTCGTAGTCAAAAGCTCGCTTGCTGGGGTCGTCTTCTTCAACCTTTTGCTTTTCCTTTTTATGGCTTTCATACAATGACGATTTCCCCGTGGAACTCTGAAATTGAAAGTTAGTGGAGTTTGCTACTAGGATGCAACGCATGCCTGGACTTACTGCCAACGATTTCAATTTCTCAGCAGTAGCATGGCTGGTCCGATTTGACAAATCTTTGCTTCGCGCAGAGCTCGTACTAGATTCGGATTTGATCCCCAGAACCTCATTCTCGAGTCTTTGTCGCTTCTGCGCTGGATCCTCAGTCCAGACAGAGTCCACTCCGTCAGTGTTTCTATCACCGCGCACCGATCTCCCAGACGTGAATTTGCGATTCTTGATGGCGGTAGGGTTGATTCCTGAAGCCCATGAGCTGTTCTCCGGAGGTTTCAGCATCCAGTCGTCTCGTTGTCTTTTCCTTGTTGCTGCAGGATCGTCACTCGTGGGGGGCGGTATCCTTGACTGTGCTTGCGTTCCAGGACCAGAAGATGCGGTATTGCCAGACGGAGGGAGCTGAGGGCCAAAGTCATCGTCGCTGCTGTCGCTACTGTCGTCATTGTTTTCGAGCTGAAGATGTTCATTTTCTGACTGGAGCTGCGTCGGAGGTCGGGTAGGACCGACAACTTTGGAAGTTGAGACTGCACCGCTTGAATCGGCTGCAGATTCAGGCGAAGTAGGCATGTTCTCTAATTCCGAGTAGATACTGAATAGTTTTTTCCACGAGAATCAGTCCCAATCTGGCTGTCCAAGCATGCGATGTGGAAAAGGAAGATATTTATGAATTTGTTGAAGTGAGAAGGTAAGGACCGTCATGTCGTGCCATTACAATACAATACGATACGGTACGATACGGTACGATGACATGGAGTTGCCTCCGCTAATTTCAATCATTGGTTATATTAGTTAGCTGCTTTGCTGGCTGACTGTTGCATGTGTTGATTAAGAGCTGCACGTCCACTCTATCACATCTTCCAATTGATGCCGGTATTCCATATGTGCATTCATTTAGCATGAGCACGACTTGTTTGGTAGCGTCATGGATATCCCTCACCACGCTTCCAACAGTAGCGCGAGAATATACTGCGTCTCAACAAATCGCGGCGCAACGAGCATGCGAACAAGCTTGATATCAGAGCCTGAATGCCTCAGGTGAACAGAATAAAACAGTGCTCGTTGTTATTGTTGCTGCGAGTCTACATCCATAGGATCGACATCCTCAATCACCAACGCCGAATTGTCACTGTCAACGGCTGATGGCACGATCGTTGGCGCGGTTCCGTTGCGCTCCGCTTGCCGTGCTCTGACTCTTGCTCTAGATTCGATGATGGCTTTCCGAACGTTATCCTGGTCCTCCGCGACTGTCAATGAGTGTGGCACATGATATAAGACAAGTTCGTTCTGCTCCGGCTTGGGCGCCGAGATAAGGGACTGAGGAATAGCATTCAACGTCTTTTCGATGTCGGGAAGAAAGGAAATCCGCCTCTCCTCGGCTTCGATGCTGGCTAGTTCGCGCTCAATATCGAAAATGTAGCTTGTGTGTTTTGTATCGTCTAGAAGCATCAGGTTGTCACCGTCGCTCAGCTCATCCTGCGTCTTGGGCTGGTCATCTGTAGAGCCTAGTGCCAGTCAGTCAGTTAGTTCTCGCGTTCTAGCCGGAGAAGAAAAGGCTGTAGAAAATCAGACTTCATAGTCGCAGTACCTAGATGTAGCAGCTCGAGCTTCTTAATAGGAGGTTCTCCTTCAAGATCGCTTGCTGCATGGCGCTTGAGGAGGGAAGAGTCCTGAGAGGACTGCGACGGCATCGACTTGGCAGAACAGTAAGCAGCTCTTCCTCCTTCCTCTTTTCTTTTCTCCGTCGCAGCGCTTCCAACAACTCTTTTTCTCTTCCGCACACCTCACACGCTCTCTCTGTGGTATATGTTTTTCTTTTCGACTGTTTTATTTTATTAATTCGAGGCGTGAGGGCTGCACGAGGGCGCTGGTGTGGTTCAAATGCGGGTTTCGCTGGACGTGCTATGCTGACGGACGTGGACGATGGGGTCGCCACGCAATATTTTATTCTTCCACGGTCTTCTTCTCCCCAGAGCTCTCCGTTTCCCACATTTCTCCGCAACTGCTGCAACCCCTCGTTTCTTCAGCCAGCACTTCGCAAACAATATGGCTTCGTTGCAGGAAACGCGCAGTCAATGGACTGCAGAGCGCGTTCGCAGCACATTCCTTGATTATTTCAAAGAGAGAGGGCATACCTTTGGTGAGTGAGAGCGACCCCTCCCCTCCGCACCCCTCTTAATGAGTCAGACGCTCTCGCGATGCAAAAAATAAAGAAGAAAATGCCTGATACAGCAAGAATAAGGAAGAATAATTTTGATTAACCACCAAATCTTTGATCAGTTCCTTCTTCATCTGTCGTACCTCACAATGATCCGACTCTTTTGTTCGCCAACGCGGGCATGAACCAGTACAAAGCAATTTTCTTGGGAACCGTCGATCCTCAGTCTGACTTTGCTCATCTCAAACGCGCGGTCAATTCCCAGAAGGTGAGAGACAAAGGCAAAGAACGCTCTGAAAGATCAAGTCATGGCTAACCTGGACAAGTGTATTCGCGCAGGTGGAAAGCACAACGTAAGGCGCTCGGTTTTTGGTTTAATCGTCTTAAAAGATGAAAGCTTACACACCTAGGATCTCGACGATGTTGGAAAAGATAACTACCATCATGTAAGGTCTAACAATCTCAGCTGATCTATTTTCATGGCTCTATGATTTCTTTACTGATTGTCCTTGAATCCAGACCTTCTTTGAAATGCTCGGAAACTGGAGTTTTGGAGATTATTTCAAGAAAGAAGCAATCACATATTCTTGGGAGCTTCTTACCAAGGTATATGGACTTGATCCGGCGAGACTCTATGTCACCTACTTCGAAGGAAACGAGAGCGGCGGCCTCGAACCAGACTTGGAAGCAAAAGAAATATGGAAGAAGGTCGGCGTTCCTGAAGATCATATCCTTCCGGGTAATATGAAAGACAACTTTTGGGAGATGGGTGACCAGGGTCCCTGTGGACCTTGCAGCGAAATACATTACGACCGTATTGGGGGTCGCAATGCGGCCCATCTTGTCAACCAAGACGATCCTAATGTGCTCGAGATTTGGAACAACGTCTTCATCCAATACAATCGTGAAGCTGATCGCTCGTTGAAACCTCTGCCGAATAAACACATTGACACTGGACTGGGGTTCGAGCGTCTCGTTTCTGTCCTCCAGGACAAGTCTTCAAACTACGATACAGATGTATTCATGCCGCTGTTTCGCAGGATACAAGAGATCACAGGCGCCCGAGAATATCAAGGGCGATTTGGTGCTGAGGATGCTGATGGTATTGACACTGCTTATCGTGTAGTGGCTGACCACGTGAGAACATTGAGCTTCGCCATCGCAGATGGTGCCTACCCTAACAATGAAGGTCGAGGGTATGTCGTGCGTCGAGTTCTCCGTCGAGGAGCTCGCTATGCGCGCAAGTACTTCAACGTGGAGATCGGGTCCTTCTTTTCGAAGATTGTGCCCACCCTCGTTGGGCAAATGGGAACCATGTTTCCGGAAATCAAAGAGAAGCAAGCCGAGATTGCCGAAGTTCTAAACGAAGAAGAGGTCTCATTTTCAAAGACTTTGGATCGTGGCGAGAAGCAATTTGAAAATTATGCTCAACAGGCCAAATCAAAGGGCGACAACAAGCTTCACGGCGCCGATGTCTGGAGACTGTACGACACCTTTGGCTTCCCTGTTGACTTGACTCAGATAATGGCCGAGGAGCGAGGACTGAGTATCGACGAAGCAGAGTTTGAAGACGCTAGACTGAAGGCAAAAGAGGCCAGCAAGGGGCAGAAGAAGGCAGCTGCGGAGACCGTAAAGCTGGATGTTCACGACCTGGGTAAGTTAGATAATATGAGTGACGTCTCGAAGACCGACGACTCTCCGAAATTCGACTCCCAACGGATCGAGTCTGTCATTCAGGCCATTTATTACGGTAAAAATTTCATCCAAACCACCGCAGATGTACCTGATGGCGAGCAAATTGGAATCATCCTGAATCGAACCAATTTCTACGCCGAACAAGGAGGCCAAGAAAATGACACGGGTGTCATTTTCCTCGACGGAAAGGCTGAATTAGAAGTTGGTGATGTTCAGTCCTACGGCGGTTATGTCCTTCACACAGGCCTCATCAAGTACGGTTCCTTTGCCGTCGGAGATTCTGTTACATGTGAATTTGATGACCGTCGTCGCCAACCCATCAGAAACAATCACACCGGCACTCACATTCTAAACTTTGCATTGAGAGAAATCCTCGGAGATGGTATCAACCAGAAAGGTTCTCTTGTTGCCGCAGAGAAGCTCCGGTTCGATTTTTCCCACAAGGCGGCCGTATCCGACAAGGAACTTGACCAGATTGAGAGAAAGTCTACCGAGTACATTCGCCAAAACTGCGGCGTATACTCAAAAGAAGTTCCACTCGCTACCGCACGCGAGATCACTGGTGTACGTGCTGTCTTTGGTGAAACATATCCTGACCCCGTCAGAGTTGTCTCGGTAGGGGTTGAAGTTGAGGAGATTCTCAAAAATGTCAAAGACCCGCGGTGGCATGAGATCAGCATTGAATTCTGTGGAGGCACCCATGTCTCAAAGTCTGGAGAGATTCGAGAGCTCGTCGTTTTAGAAGAATCTGGTATTGCCAAGGGCATTCGAAGAATCATTGCTGTCACCGGCGACGAAGCATTACAGGCGCAATTGACTGCAGTCGAGTTTGAGAAACGACTCGAGAAACTCAAGGATATGGCTCATGGCTCTGCAAAGGAGGCTGAGATGAAACAGGTTCAGCTGGAATTGAATCAAATTTCGATCTCGGCGGTGCAGAAGGCTAAATTCCGGGATCTGTTTGCCCGCATCAATAAGCAGGTCCTGGACGACCAAAAGGCGCAGCAAAAAGCAGAGTTGAAGCAAGCCCAGGATCTCGTAAAGGCATTCTTTGATGCCGAAGAGAATAAAGGCCGCACGGCTTTTGTTGCCAAATTGCCTGCGACCTCCAATAGCAAAGTTGTCAGTGAATCGATCAACTTTATCAAGTCCAAAATGGCCGACAAGTCTGTTTATTTCATTGCTCCGGACTCGAGTGGGAACAGGGTCGCTCATGGCTGCCATGTGTCCAAGGTAAGTCAATTGTTTGATTCACTCTGTGCTCTATGAAGACTAAATTACTCTTGTATAGGCTGCAAGCGACGCTGGGCTCACGCCGAGTGAGTGGGCAAACGCCGTCTCAGGCGTTGTTGGTGGAAAGGCTGGCGGCAAAGCTCCGACAGCTATCGGTAATGGAACGAATATTGACAAGGTGGACGAGGGCGTTGCTGTTGCGACTGAATATTTACAGAAGTTCAAATTTTGAAGCGACTATTTAGTAAGCATTAGGTGAGGTTTCTAGTGTTGCGCACAAATTGATACTCATTTGGAACAAAGGAACAACATGAAAGAGTAGTCGTGGAGTTTTGAGAGGTTTTCCAGCTGTCAGGCAACTCAGGTGAATTTAGTTAGGGTATTCCATATTCTCGCAATGCAAAATATCGAATCTAGCATTTCTCCTTTCACATCTCCCCACATTGAACTATTGTTACATCTTGGTTTGGTTTATCCCGTGTCGTCCGAGTATTCTCAATCATATGCACAATGTCCATGCCCTCTATAACCTGCCCAAACACAACATGCTTGTTGTTGAGGAAAGGGGTAGGCACTGTAGTTATGAAGAACTGACAACCATTTGTATTGGGGCCCGAATTCTAGTCGTGGTCAACATCTATCAAGGCTGACATAACTGGTCGTGGTCGGGTCATGATCTGTACTTACTGCCATACTCAAGAGTCCCTCCTTGTTATGGGTGAGGTTGAAGTTCTCGTCTGCAAACTTTTGCCCTCCGTATATTGAGGTACTCCCTGTACCGTCGCCATTGATAAAGTCACCTCCCTGAATCATGAAATCTTTGATCTGATATTCGCACATCTCCGGTTAGCAGGACGTAGTACAGGCAACTCGATCAGGTTTCCTCAAGGATATGCAACGTACCACACGATGGAACTTGGAGCCCTTGTATCCCTGAGGGCGGCCATGGCTATTTTTGGTCTCCCCAGTGCAAAACTGACGGAAATTCTCGGCTGTTCGTGGCGTGATATTGGCAAACAGCTCCATTTTGATCCGACCCAGAGGTTCTCCTGCCGTTTATTAGCACTTTTGCTTTTCTCTTTTTTCCCTTTCCAGATATTGGTTGATATTTGGCTGGTAAAAACGGGAATCAATAGAATATAGATCACTCACCTCCTAAAGCTATATCGAAAAAGACTATAGGATTTGACGAGTGGGAGACCTTCGACTCGGCCATGATGCTAATTTTGCGTGTTTCTGCTTTCTCGTTTGTCGCGGTGTGATGCTCAATGGAGAGTTGCCCGTTGCAAGACGAGCTTATTGCTCAAGTGTTGAAGAGGTCTAGATCAATTTACAGACTTCTAATAATATAACCTGCTGAACAATTGAGGAAATAAGTGAATGATTCAATAATTCAATGGATGAAGCTAAATTAGGCAAATAATATTTGTGATAGAAAGAAAGAGCTCCACTGGCTGCCTTGATGCCTTTGTGCCTTGCAGCCTGAGCCGCGTCCTGCCTTTCCTGGACTAGTATCATACCGAGTACATACAGAACCAAACATACGGCGTAACCAACATCAGTAACTTATCTGTATTGTACACTAATTGATTACACCCTGCAGCACATTGGATTGATTCTCTATAGATAGATGAGGGAGTTGAGCAATAGCAATAATAACAAAATAGTGGTCATAGTAGACTTGAACATAAAATAGGAAGAATCAGGACTGATCATCAATAATGAACTCGGTCTAATGTCACACGATCGACCGATCATAAGATCATAAGATCATACAACGCAAAAATGTACATATATCGTGGTTGTATCACCCCACACTCTGCCATGAAGATTCTTAATCTTACTGTGTACTACAGTAACTACTAACTATGTAAATTATTATGTGCTGTAAAATACCCGTACGACTCTGGTAACGGAAACGCACCATACCGCATCCGTACCAGTCTCTCCTATTATTGCCTAAAGCCCCCCGTTTCTCTCGAGGTTAATCAGCGACAACTTCTCCACTTCCTGCGCCAACTCTCCGATATGAAACCTCTCTCTCGCGGCCTCTCGATCGCCCTGGACTAGTTGTGTCCTCCGCTATCGACTCATTTCCAACCTCTCAGTTCATCATCATACAGGAGTATTCTCAATTCCATCGCAAACGTCTATCCCGGCGGTAAACGAATACCTCATCCGACCGTTGTCCCCCTATCCATCCCGTGTCTCGCGACCGACCCAACCTCTTCATATTTGGGGTCCAATTCGACTGCATTACTGTGCCTTGCATCTCTAGTCGCTGAGAAGGACTCGCTCACGTCTGGTCGAATCGATGATACTCAGCATTATACAATGACATTTTGAATACAATGTTACGGCTCATTTCTAGCTCGCTGGCGTGATAGACTGGGCTGTCACCGGTTAACCGCCCTCGCGCAGATCGAGGTGCTACGAATTTCATATCGTCTGCAAAAACAACATTATCAAAAGTCACGACCGGTCATACGGCGACTCTCTCGACCTATCTATTATCCAACGGTTTGGGGATAACAACTTATAAAAAATTAGAAAACCTTCGTCGTGGTGATATTTTCGCAAACATGTCTTCGACTACAGCCACGGCAACAACTGCCACCACGTCTGCTGCACCCAGCTCTTCCACGACTGGAAGCAGTAGCTCAAGTAGTGGTAATGGTCCAAGCAGCTCTCCGTTGCTGTTCTTTGTCGCGCTTGGATTTGGTGTCGTATTTACAAATTTATGGTCAGTCTCTATACGCATTCGCAACGACCACGCATTTTTCTAAATTTATTGCAGGATTATTGTTGGTGTAAAGTACTGTTTCCGATATAACCAAAGGAATCGGCAGTTACGAAATGAAGAAACGGGAGAGCCGATTGATCTTGCGGCCGTTCCTAGACCGCACCGCCGAAGAAGAGAGAAGAAATTAATGTCTATGGAAGACGTGAATGAAAGATTCCCACTGATGAAGTACAAGGCATGGCGATCATCGCGTGCAGACAAAGGTCTTCCTAGCGAAGGTGGAATTGTTGCGCCATCCAATAGACCTGAGACACCAACAGCTGGCGACCATGAGAATAATCACTCAGAAAATCAAGCTGCAGCCAAGCATCAGCATGTCGAAGCTTATGCGCCCAGCAAAAGTCACGATCGCACTGATTCGATTGTCAGCGAGCCATCAAGTCCTCTACCTCAGCAAGCGGCTGGTATGGTCTCGTCGATGAAGGAGATGAGCACTAGTGAAACGCATGCAACTCCTGAGCACTTGACTGCTATTGATAGTATCGATACACCTCCTGATGAAGACTTGCGCGATGAAAACGATGATCCAATTCAGGGTGCAGTTCCTGCTGAATTATTACCCACACCTGGTGACTCTTGCGCAATCTGCCTCGACACTATCGAGGACGACGATGATGTCCGGGGTCTTACTTGCGGTCACGCATTTCATGCTTCATGTCTCGATCCTTGGCTGACTAGTCGCCGAGCCTGCTGCCCGCTCTGTAAAGCCGATTACTACGTTCCCAAACCACGGCCAGAAGGCCAGGAAGCCGAATTCGAGAATGCCAGAGCAGGAGGGCGTCGTACGGCTGATCGAAATGCGACGTCGTTGAGAGCACCTCAACCAGCATTTTTGACTGGTCGAATTAATCCGTTCAGGACTAGGTCGCACTTCATTACACGGGCGCAGCTCACTGTACCGGCATCAGAGGATACAAATAGAGCCCAGTCTTCTCCCAATTCAGGTCCGAATCAACGAAGTGATCAAAGACAAATCACCGAATGGTTGCCCAGACTTCAATTTTGGCGCAGGCCCAATCCGGGTACGAGTTCTCCAAATACCGAGGCTCGCACACCCGGTCAGATAGAAGCTGGGACCAATACAACAGCTCAATGATTTGGCCTGCTCAATTTACAGACATGATCTAAATCGCATTTTATTGGATCTTCATCTCCGTTTCATTTCCATCACATCTCCCTCATCGTTGAACATATCAAATATACCCTTACCTCTTTCTTCCCCCCCTCAAGATTGATTCAACAAAGGTTTCTCCCTTCTACTCCCTCATGTCACTTTGCATATTTCTAGCTCTCATCTTTGAGTTTAGTTTGGCGTTTCTCGATCTTCATCACCATACTTTTTGCCCGTTCAGGTAATTGGCAGGTTCTTTGTTTACTTGGATATGTAGTCATCACGCTCGTTTTTATCAGCAACTGGCGTCGTGAGGAGTTTAGCATATGGGTTTGGATTTTTTTTTTCTTCTGTCATGACTGCAAACAATATTTACGTTGAATTTTGAGTCGAAGATTTCATGTCCCGTGTACAGGTTATATAAGCAGCGAATGAAAACAAAACTACAAAGCGTCAACATTCTTTGAAATACAAGAGGTTTGTGAGCAAGTAATTGTACAATTTATTTATCAAATACGTGGGCAACTCGCAAAAGTCGAATGTGATAGGATAATATATAGCCTTCAAGTGTAACCATCCCCATGGTCCTCGCAATCTAACGCATCCCTCAATACTCCATATGGTTCCTCCTGGTCTATCTCGAGCTCTTTGGCGATGTAACACCAGCACTGATGACGCTCGGTAACTCTTCTTGACCTACACTGAACAACATACCGACTGCGCCAGCAATAGCCAAAACCGCCAAAACGCTGACTGTTCCAAGGAGGAAGAATTGCGTGCTGATATCAATCTTTTGACAGGCGGGACCACCCCATTGAGAATCGCACTTGCATGCGTAGCAGTCGTTATCCTTGACGCCCGCGGATTTCAGGTAGCAGATACCGTGACCAGAGCAGGACCTTGTGGAAGTCGTGCATGTGTCGTTACTGCTGTGGCAGACGGGCATGAGTGTCGAAAGATAGTCCTTGGAAGCTGCGGGAGAGACTTCAGAGTCTTTCAATTTGCGAGATTGAAGGTGCGAGGGTTTAGATCTTGCGTTGCTAGCTGCCGACACCGCCTGTTGCTGCGGGACAAGTAATATGCTTTGTTCGGTACTTTCAAAAAGCGAGCAGAGTGAAGCTAAGAATTGAGTTGCTGGGTCTTTATCGAGACGTTGCTGTTTCGCACAAAAAGACGATTCATTAGAGCTGATGGACATATAAGACACCGGGTTTGGGGCCTACCTTGAAGCGGACTCTGAGTATCTCCTTGTTTCCAGCGGTGTTCGACCAGGCCTCGAATGAGGGCACGTCCTTTTCTTCAAGTAATCGAGTAATTGGTTCTTTATTGTTCCTTGTGAAAGTTGGGTGTTGGTAAAGGCAACTTTGAAGTTTCTAGAAAGTATATGTCAGAATAAATGTTTGTGCCAGAGTAGATCTATGTATAAATTAGAGACGTACCGACAGATCGTCCTTTGACTTGGAATCATATTTGCAGTTTTTCCAATCGTAGAGAGAATCCAGAAATACGCTATCCACAAAATCTCTAGACAATTGCGGTACTCTCATAGCTGTATATGGCGTTGCGGGATGGATCGCAGCTGCTTCCAAAGAATTAATCACCAATCTGAAGTAATTGAGACATCTCTCTCGACCGTTATAAGAGCTCACTCACCATTATCCTCGACCATTCCTTCTACCACAACCAGAAGTTTCTGTTGCTCTCCAACAACGGGTTCTCGAAATAGGTTGTATTGATTCCCTCCGTATTCGTTCAGTAACTCCAGAATAGGTTGGGAAAGTGTGAGGCTGTGATCACTCGTTCTGGCGTGACTAGGTAGTATTCTTTGCTGCAACAATAATCTCGCCGCATCCTGGGAGACTGATTCTTGTGTAAATGTCGACGTAGCGCCTTGTTCGCGATCCATCAATATTATAGCCCCATCATTAGAAGTTGTCGTTGCGGCGGCCGCGGCGACGACACAAGAAAAGAGCAGCTTCAAAGTCGGCATCATGATGTATGTTGTCGAGGCGTTCTGCGATGAGGTTCACACCAGTTCAAGGTTCATTAAACCCTAAGTCAAAAGCCCGGCGCAGCTGAGCTCATGGAATCGCCTCAATATCACTGTCGAACTCGGTCTCGAATCTGGCAATCAAAATGTCCTGGGGTGATGCTGTTAGTTGCAGCAGTCAAGTATCAGAGGCTCCGTTGTCTGATAGCTTGGCTGCAACTGCGTCCCGCTCCGCCTTCCGCGACGTTTAGGCTGACTAAGGTCACGTGATATCTGACGAACAAAAGAAGCCGAAGGAAGTTCTCCGTACAACACTTGCTCAACTAACATCGATATCCTGCAAACCCTGTATTCTGCATACCCAAAGTCTTTGATTCTGAGGGATTACGCCATGTTCACTCAGCGTTGCGCTCGAATACTCATTCAGCAATGAACTGGGTGCGCCATTTCCCCCGAAAGTCTCGATTTGACATCCCAAAGTACCCATTCTACCGAACATTCGTTTCCGGGTCGTCGAGAATCATAAATGTGCGACCGGTGAGAATAAAGAAGCCATGGTTCAGGTTAGTCGACTACGAGTGCTGTTTGCAGCGTTTGGTGGAATTCTCGGCCATCTAACAAGTCGACAGACGATTTGCGACGAGTGTCCTCGCGTACGGCGCGGCATTTCAACTCTGGACCACGCTCGTCTATTTACAACTCGACGGCGGAACTTTGAGCGATGCCTCTTCTAGTGGAAGTCCTGGAGTCTTGAGCGAAGCCAGGATAATTGACGGAAATAAAAAGCCAATAGAAGGGGAAGAAGACGAAGATGAAGATTTCAGTTTTATTCCATTAAGTTGGCCTCGGCTTCGCCCTGGGGAACTCTATAAAGGAAGTGATCCGGAATGGAAGACATTTCAGAAGTATTCCAAAGACCAGAAAAAGGTCGACGAACTGAAGAGTGAGTACTAGAGATCCCCCCTTTTTCTCTTTTTTGAAGGACATGTAGCTGAATATCGAATCTTTATCAGAGGAACTGGAATCAATAGTACTATCGAAGCTGTCGCGCGACCCACGACTTCTTCGTGCGCTTGGAGGTCAGCCATTATCAATTGGTCATAGTTGGCTGGTCGCTCATTGGCCGTATCGTGCGCCTCCGCAGTACGAAAGAATAGGGTAAATTGAAAATCCTCACGACTGTCGCTCATTGCAGACACTAACTGTCGTCGATGTTCCAGGCTCGAAATCACAGACGATGAAATAGCCCTTGTCTCTAGACCAGTCGCTCGCGAGCATGGCCAGCTTTTATCGGCAGCACTTTTCCCTTCCGCCGTGGCATCTGCAATGCTAGCAGCAGGTACGATTTTCTGTAAGCGAAAGCTACAACGGATGAGAACGTATCTCGGAACAGAAGATCGTGCCACTGCCGCCAATGCTGCAATCATGGCAATCAAGACCGCTGATGCGGCGAAAGATTTGAAACCGTCGACCAGCGTCAATGTACAAAGCTTTTCCGACTGGGAACAGTCGCTGTCTTCCAGTACTATTGAGGAACACAATCCATCCACAGCTGCAAATACCACGAATTCTCGACCTCAACCCGATCCAAGTCGCATGCCCAAGATTCTATCTTTATTACAGGGGGTTTCTGCTCAATATCAACAATCTGATTTCTACGTCGCTTATCTGGCTTTTAGTCTACAGCTGATGCGAAATCGAGCTTTGCAGCGCAAAGTTCCGCCGCGGGGAGTATTCTACATTAGCGGACCGTTAGGCATCAAAGGACCGCGAGGAGAATGCAGACTCGAGGTTCGCGGAGAATACGACCCGGCTGAGAAGAAGTGGCATTCGTTAACGGCTGAGCTGAGAGATATTCGACAAACACAACAGAGTCCGCTGGGGTTCTATCGGGAGTGACCCATTTCTATGGATGTTGTGTCGTTAAGTAGCATCTATATGTCCTCCGGTCTCCGCGCGTCCGAGCAGCAACATCATATGCACAAGTGCCATTTTACAACCGAGGTGGAATAGCGCGATAGATGACATTGGCAATAGCGATTGCCGAAGCCGTTGACTCGATAATTGGTTATGGATATAGACTTCGACGAGAAATACGATTTGCATAATAGGTACATACTCTTTGATCAGCAACATATCAACTGGTTAAAATCCAATTACTTTGGTAGACTGTTTTGTTTTATTCCATATTGGTAGTGGGCATTTGCAGCGATTGGAGAGTGCCGGAACCGGCTTACTCACATCACGCCGAGCACGTGTAGATGACGTGAGAAGACCGGGAAGATCGTTATAAACCCCTCTCAGTCACTTACCCAGGTAGTTTCCATAATCAACTAAAACAATATTGATATTCACATCCAACATATACTGGGTGATCTCGTTTTTAAGTCTGCAAACTAGATAATGTCTCTTCCTCCGAAATTCCAGGGCCAGAAATTGGCTGCTCCGAGCATAGACGTTAGCCCGCATACTCTTGAGCTATGTACGTATCCTGCGAATACAGCATCAGGCTTTAAGACGATACTGACGGAACAATCCAGACCTCGACTACGTTTGTCCCGTATGAATGTCTCTTAGCATTCTCTATGGTGGCAGGGGGCAGTGCTAATTGACGATATTTTAACATAGTTCTCAGCTAAACTCTTTCGCACATTCTACACCTCAGTGAAACCACTCATTGCAGAAAGATACCCTTCTCAATTACAAGTTATTTTCAGACAGCAAATCCAACCATGGCACCCGTCGTCAACGCTCGTACACGAAGCCGGCGCTGCGGTACTCAAGATCGCGCCCGAGAAGTTCTGGGATTTCAGTCAGGCGCTGTTCGAGAAGCAGAAGGAGTATTTCGACGAGAAAGTTGTCGACGAGACGAGAAATAATACGTATAAGCGCTTGGCAGCTCTGGCGGCGTCGGTGGGAGTGGATGAGAAACAGGTCTACGATCTGCTTGTCATCAAGGAAGCTGGAGAAGGTGCAAATAAGGGAAATGGAGTCACGAATGATATCAAATTGATGGTCAAGGCAAGTTCTCACGTCTTGATTTTGGCCAGTGCGAGATTGAGATGGACATTCAATATCTTCACGCTAAAAAGCAAAGCAAAAGGGTATCCTGATTAACGGTGTTTTCTAGGCCAACCGTGTCATTGGCGCGCACGTAACCCCTACTGTCTTCTTCGACGTAAGTACTTTTGTTTGAATGTTTTTAATCTCAACCAGCCTTCGATTTCAGAAACTGATCTCGCATCGACCATAAAAGGGTATCGAAGAAAAAAGCATCAGCAGCAGCTTCAGCGCCGAACAGTGGGACGAATGGCTCCGCAATAACGTGGTTTGACACCTTAAGAACGTGATTGGAACTGCAACCGTTGGAACTGTCAAGTTACAGAGCAGATACTTGCGAAGAGAATAGCATAGACGGTCCAGACGGTTCAGAATAGTCTATTCGCATTGCTCGGAATCGAGAAGAAAGAAAGAAGCAATGCGTCAAATCCATTTGTATCACCGAGTGTTATCTCACATACATTTCGTAAAGTCATTCGTGAACCATTATTACAGTTTGTGTTTAAGCGCTTCGTCACTGAGAAGAGAGAAAGAGAGACGAGAAGAACGGCGCAGAGTAGCACAGGAAGATGAAATCGACTATTGCGTAGCAGGAGGCTGATAATTGATAGGTCGTCTGGAAGTTGTTAGCTATGCTACTAGACTCGTTGTGCAGGCCGCAGGTGTTCTTACTTGAAGAGCAAAATGTGCGGCTCTGGCTCATGTACTTCGTAATGCTCCCAGCCAAGACTCTGTTCCGATAATCAGCATCTCGTATAGACAAGACAGTAGGCAGGTCGGAGAGATCAGCGAGAAAGAAATATCGCGCGCAGCGTACCTGAGTGATGCCAAGGCCACGCCATTCTTCCTCCCACAGCAGCTTCAAGGTCCCTTTAGACGTGTCGAAGTATTCCGCCGGAATCTTTTTGAGCATATTCTTGGGCAGTTGCACGTGTCGGTACTCGTATTCACTGTCGGAATATCTAGAGGCCATCGGATGCATTGTTTAGTGCGCGTAAAATAAATCAAGCTCTACCCGTGCATCCGCTCGAGGTAAAAAAAAAATATCGACTCACCGCGCAGAATAATGAATCGCGTCGATGAATTCCTCCAGTTTCTCCCGCTCCGACTCAAGCAATGGACGGGGTTTCTTGTTGCGTCTGGAAACGTCGATGTCGGTCATATTTGCAGTATGCGGAAGGCTGCTCTTGCTGTTGATTTCGGCTCGAAAGAGTGACGACGATACGAGGCAAAAGAGGGGCAGGCAGATAAGATGGAAGGAGATAAAAAGAGGATAAAGAGGAAGAAGGAAAGGAAAAGAATTGGTCAAGTGTTCAAGGTCATTTAATAAGAGCTGGGAGTTGAGAGCTGGACTGCGAGTGAGGGGATTATTCTTGGGCGAGACTCGAATTGGAGATTGTGAGAATATAAAGAAATGATTTATTTATGGTATTGATCAGTATTCCGTATTGAGTATTGAGTATTGACGGATTTATTTTGTTCTTGCATGTTGCTGTGTATTGTAATGTAAAGCACAATACACAATCTGCTAAATGCGGTCGTGCATTGTTATGATAACAGTGAAAGCGGCGTGTATTGACGGTGTATTGGGTATTTTTCGGTAACATTACCGAGCGTTGAGCTTGGCAAACCAACGTGTGCCTGGCTGCCTTGTTGCCTGAGGCCTCTGTCCTGCGACTTTTGGAAAGAAGGAAGGAAGCACTGGAGAAGTCCGCGCGCGTTCCTTCCAGAGAACATCCAAGCTCGTCCTCTCACTTTTGCCCCCAACTTTTATTCTATCATTCTTTTATTCTATTAGATATCTTCTCTTCAAGATAATACAAAAGAAAAAAAAAAGTCGCATTCATTCCTACTTTCGATTCTCTCGCTTTCTTCGCCATTCACTCGGTCGCTGCAATTGGCGCAACGACAGTCCCGCGCGAGCCCTTGATAGCTAGGTAGCTAGCCTGAAGGCGTGCGCTTTACAACAACGGAAACCAAAAGCTCCATGCTTGCTTTGCGCCCAGGATGAGTATGAGGCGCAAATTCACTTCGACCGGCCCGGAGCCATCGGGTTCGCCTGAGTCCAAACGGCGCAAGGTTTCGGTGAGTTCTTTTTCTGCGATTGCCCCCGGTTGCTCTGGCCTGTGCCAGACGATAAAACATCCCAGCGAGGATTTACTTTGGGTCTATGTTTTTGAAATCAATCGAACGTACAGGCTGACCAGTTCATCTCCGACAGGACGAGAAGAACGAAGAAATCGAGACTCCTCAAAAGACAACCAAAGTCGGACTAAAATTGATCGAAGATATCAAGCATGCGACGGATAAGAGGTACTTTGTCCACTTTCTTTAATTGCGAACGAATAATGCGGCCTATGCTTACCTTATGGTAGTGGACGGATCATCGCCAATAATTTCTTCGAGCTTCCGGATAAGGTGAGGACCGGCAGGAATTACAGTCGCGTCAGGGAGATGGCATAGCTGACACCGACTCTAGAAGAAGCACCCAGATTATTACAAAGTTATCGCACTTCCAATCTCTCTTAACCAGGTCATAGTAGGTCCTCAATGCGCAAACGGCACACAGCACCAATTAAATTCGGTCCTGAACACTAATCGCTCTAATTACAGGAGAAATTAAATAAGCAGCGATATGCGAATTTAACGGAGCTTGAAAGTGATCTCAAGCGACTGGTCAGCAATGCTAAAAAGTACAACGAGAGAGGTACGACTCTGTTCTCCGACGCAGAGCGCATACGGAAAATAGTCACCGGCACAATGCCGAAAATCAACCCAGCTTATAATGATCCGAATTATGTTCCGTTCCCAACACCTATTCCTGAGAATTCAGAGACCGCGGAAGCTGTCGAAAATGATGATGGCGAGGGTGACGAGGATCCGAATCAAGCTGTAGATGCCGATGGCGACACTAATGTGGACGACGCGCAGCCTTCAGATCAGGCTTTAGATCAAGGTGAAGACGAAGAGCTGAATTTTGAGGGCGATAATATACAACTGGCTCAAGACAAGATTATATCTGAAATGATTCATCTTAGAGACGATAGGTTCGTGTTCATGTCTTATATATACATACCCTTCTATCTTGATCTAGTGAATGTGTATACTGACTTTCACAGCGGAAGAGAAGTAGGCGCTCCTTTTCTCTACAAGCCCGACAAGAACTTGTACAAGGAATACTACGAAATTATACAGCATCCCGTCTCTCTGCGCAGCTTGCTGAAACAAGTCCGAGGTATCGAAGGAAGGAAACCGCATAGCAAGAAGACTGCATTCCCCACGTGGCAGATGTTTGAAGACGAAATGGAATACGTTTGGGGCAACGCTCGCGAATTCAACGAAGAGGAGAGTGAGATTGTCGATCTCGCCAATATCCTTGAGGTGAGTCACAAGGTTCTTGAGTTGAATTAATCTGCACTGGCTAATGATCACGACGCAGGCTCATTTCAAGCGCCGTCTCGGAGAAGCAAGGAGCGTCGTACCGGACGACCCCATTGACGAATCTAACCCGCGGATCAAGCTCAAGCTAGGCGCGAGTAGTACCCCAGAGCCCCGACTGACGCTAAAGTTCGCTGGTCAGAAGGCTCCGTCAGCGAAAGAGCAGACGCCAACTTTGGTGTCGACCGACAGAGATTCTGTGCTGAAACGGGATTCGACTGCTCGTCTAGATACTCCGGACTCTTCGCGACTGGGAGGAACGCAAAAGAGTCCCATACCCAGCAAGGCAATTTCAGCCTCCCCCTCTCGGGCTGTGGCACCTCAGACAGACACTTCAAGTCTACCGAATCCTTTGTCCCGGGGGGATAGTGTGCACGCGGCTGTGGCGCCCCTTGCTAACCCCGTTCCACCTCACACCTCACAACAACGTCCCAACCGTCCATCGCTGCAGTTAATGTTTCGAAAGCCAGACGAAAGTGCGTATTCTCTCCTTTTCCCTCCTAGAAATCTACGGTGTCTAATCTTTTAAACTTGCAGGCGCATCAGATGCACTGATCAAGAACCTGAGAATACAATCCCATCCGAGCTTGGGATCTAATCCAAAATTTATCCTTCATATACCGGCGTCACCCGTGTTACGGCAGCAGTCAGTCGTGGTACACGTGCCGGCATCACAGAGCTACTTATCACTATTGCTGAATATTGTCCCTAATTCGATCCAACGGCGCACGAAACTGGTTGCCTTGTATGGCTCTCAAAAAGCGCCACTGGGTCCGTCGCCGCAATCGAGTCCTTCGGAATTAGTGTACGACATCAAATTGACCCCTGGTCTCACCAAAATCGATTTCCAGATGGTCGCGGCGCGCAGTACCGCCAACGAAGGAGCCGTCAATGGCAACGGTATTGTCCACGGCGGTTCTGCGGAGAAGAAAGAATTTGAACGATTGACTGTGTTTTTGCGGATGGTGCGATGAGGCAGCTAGCTAGCTTCCGTATAATATGACTGACTACTTCTAGAAAGAAGCTATTGCTAAAGGATGCTCTTATTCTAATTTTGATATTTTTCTTAATCAGGAAAGATTCCATACACACGTACTTGTAACATTCAGTACGAGATAGTTAGAGTACCGAATTTCGGTTCATTCAAACATTACAGCTAATCTAAAACAAGCATAGCCGTATTACGAGTGCTTATGTGTAGTAATTTTGATTGGATCCCAATTGGAAATAGTTGCCGAGTGTGGTAATTAATGGGGCCTCGGGAAAAACGAGGACAAACGGTGTAAATAAAAAACCAACTTAAAGGAAGTAAAAGAAAAACCAATTTTAATATACAAAAAGGCGGTAGGGCAATTTTTTTTTTTTTTTTCTCTTTCCACTTTTCGCTCCTTCTTAAAATAAAACAAAAATCAGCCCATCTTCCCCCCCGCCAAAATTTTTGGTCTTTGCACATATAATCTTTCCCTCTCTTGTCAATTGACAAAAAAGCAACATCAACCTCTCTCTTCTCGAGTTTGTGTGTGTTTGCTTCTTAAAAAGTATCTTCATTTTTTCTCCCTCTCTCTCCTCTTTTGTCTTTTTAATTCTCTCTTCCTCATATCTTCATCATGTCCGACGAGGTCTACGAGGGTGCCATTGGCATCGACTTGGGTGAGTTTGATTTTTGCTTCTTGTTTTTCATGGCGATGCGAGGAAAACGAGATCTTTTTTACTCAAGATCTCTGTCTTTTCCCGCCAGATGAACAAGATTTCCGATTCGTATTTGTCCTAGAAATAATCCGCTGACTTGGTTTAGGTACTACCTACTCTTGCGTTGCCAACTATGAGGGCGCCAATGTCGAAATCAGTACGTTCTCCTGCGAAGCACCCTCTACTCCTTCAAATGGAGATGGATAAAAGAAATCAATTGGCTCATTCAATTCTACAGTTGCCAACGAGCAGGGAAGCTTCACCACTCCTTCCTTTGTCTCTTTCACCGACAAGGAGCGTCTTATCGGTGAGGCCGCCAAGAATCAGGCTGCCATGAACCCGCAAAACACCATCTTCGATATCAAGTATGTGCAATGCTTTTCTTTTTTTCGTGTGGCTGCCCGCTGTAATAAGGTGCTGACTTCTATCCCAGGCGTCTTATCGGCCGACGATACGAAGACCCCATTGTCAAGAAGGATATCGAGTCATGGCCCTTCAAGGTTGTCGACCAGGGTGGAAACCCCGTTGTTGAGGTCGAATACTTGAACGAGAAGAAAATTTTCTCTCCCCAGGAAATCTCCTCCATGGTCCTTACCAAGGTATGCTTTACGCCAGTCTATGCAAATATCCGAACAAAACTACTCTGCTGCAGAACTGACTTCTGGAACAGATGAAGGAAGTCGCCGAGACCAAACTCGGCAAGAAGGTTTCCAAAGCCGTCATCACCGTTCCCGCTTACTTCAACGACAACCAGCGTCAGGCCACCAAGGATGCTGGCGCCATTGCCGGTCTGAACGTCCTCCGTATCATCAACGAGCCTACCGCTGCTGCCATCGCTTACGGTCTGGGTTCCGGAAAGTCTGACAAGGAACGCAATGTCCTTATCTACGATCTCGGTGGTGGTACTTTCGATGTCTCTCTCTTGAACATTCAGGGTGGTGTCTTCACTGTCAAGGCTACTGCTGGTGATACTCACCTTGGTGGCCAAGATTTCGATACCAACCTGTTGGAGCACTTCAAGAAGGAGTTCCAACGCAAGACTGGCAAAGGTACTACTACTGTTTAAGCAACTTTATCTGCTGGTGGAAGCTAACTTTACGACTAGATTTGTCCAACGATCCCCGTGCTCTCCGTCGTCTCCGTACTGCTTGCGAGCGTGCTAAGAGGTATGTAAACATTTCATTTCTTGTGGATAAATCCGTACTAAGACTCTCCAGAACTTTGTCGAATGCTACACAGACAACAGTAGAGATTGACTCTCTGTTCGACGGCGAGGACTTCAACTCACAAATCACCCGTGCCCGTTTCGAGGATCTCAATGCCAAGGCATTCTCTGGCACTCTTGACCCCGTCCAGCAGGTGTTGAAGGATTCCGGTATCGAGAAGAAGGCTGTCGACGAGATTGTGCTCGTCGGTGGATCTACTCGTATCCCTCGTATCCAGAAACTTCTGAGCGACTTCTTCGACGGAAAGAAGCTCGAGAAGAGCATCAACCCCGACGAGGCTGTTGCCTACGGTGCCGCCGTCCAGGCCGGTATCCTCAGTGGAAAGGCCACGTCTGAAGAGACCTCCGATCTCCTTCTGCTCGACGTTGTTCCTCTTTCTCTCGGTGTTGCCATGGAGGGTAACATTTTCGCTCCTGTCGTGCCCCGTGGTCAAACCGTCCCCACCATCAAGAAGCGTACCTTCACTACTGTTGTTGACAACCAGCAGACCGTGCAGTTCCCCGTTTACCAGGGTGAACGTACCAACTGCGAGGACAACACTTCTCTCGGTGAATTCACACTTGCTCCTATTCCTCCTATGCGAGCTGGTGAGGCCGCTTTGGAAGTCGTCTTCGAGGTTGACGTCAACGGTATCCTCAAGGTCACTGCCACCGAGAAGTCCTCTGGACGCTCTGCCAACATCACCATCTCCAACGCTGTTGGCAAGCTCTCTAGCACTGAAATCGAACAGATGATCAACGGTGAGTCATGGTTAATGCATTTTATTATGAAATTATTTCTTGCTCGTTCTTGCTAATCAATTCTACAGATGCCGCCAAGTTCAAGTCAAGCGACGAGGAATTCAGCAAGAAGTTCGAAGCCCGCCAACAACTTGAATCTTATATCTCCCGTGTCGAGGAGATCATCTCCGACCCGACCATGTCGCTTAAGCTGAAGCGCGGCAACAAGGAGAAGATTGAGTCCGCTCTGAGCGATGCCATGGGCCAACTCGAGATCGATGACTCTACCCCTGATGACTTGAAGAAGAAGGAGTTGGCTCTTAAGCGTCTCATCACCAAGGCCATGGCCACTCGCTAAACTCTTAAACCCATCCTCAATTCCGACTTCCTCCCTGTCCTGAGCCCTCGACGAATCTACTCTTCTTTTTACGATTATTCGCTCTTGAAACTACGTCCTTTGATAGGTGTTCGAATGCTTGCGAGCTACGAAATCATTTGGAACCATGTTTGGGAGATTCCTTTAAGGCAAAACTAAAAGTGTGGAATGATAATGAAATTTTTTTTCTCTCCTTTGTCTATCTTTGTTTTCTTCAATGGGAAGAGAATGAGAGAAACCAAAAATGATGTCTTTCTCTCCGGTGATACAAGAGCAGTAGAGAGGAAGCATGCTCATGTTATGTATGAGTCATAGATTGAATGTTAGTTTTTCTTTGGTCCAGTATTTGTTCTTTTGTGCACGGCCAAAGAGGGCAAGCTTGCTTTGCTTCTCTTTTGGGTGGGTGAAAGGTGTCTCGCTATCATATTGAGTGTTTCCTCCTATTTACCTTGCTAGTTATGATCATTCCGAGATAGAATCGATTTGTATTTATTCAATAATCAATCGAGCAGTGTATTCCTGTCTAAACATCTATAGAAAATGTATTATGTGCTGACACCTCTCTTAATCTTATGTATCTCGTTTGCTTTTCAATTTTGTCCATCCACTTGTTCCGCTCTTTGTAGTGTTAACCTCCGACGAAACTCCCGTACCTACAGACGCCGGCGGTGTTCCGATGGTGGGTATCTCGGCCGAAGCGACTGTTGCAGAGATACTTGTCCCGGCACCATTATTTGCCTCGGGCTTCGAAAGAGATTTGTGACTATGACCAGCACCATCCCGAGGAGATTGAGCAGCAGCAGTGGTAGCAGGAAGAAGAGTCTGAGAGGCTTTATGCCCCCTTGGCACAGTGTCAGCTCCGTCATCCCATTCCTTCTCTTCCAACAACTCCCATTCCGCATTCGCCATTTCACCCAAAAGGACAGATTTCAATTTATCCGCTATTTTGGCCGGGGTAGGCAATTTCCAAGTTTTCATGAATTCCACCCCTTCAGCCGCGGCGAGGAAGGAGTGAGATGTCCCGTGAGAATAGTGGCCTGGCATGGGAAAGGATTTGTGTCTCTGAATACTTGTTTTGGGTTGGTGGTGCTGTTGGAGAGGACCGGATTTTGATTGTTGAACGCTGATGGTGTGGGAGTGGGTGTCGCGGGTCGAGACTGCTCGGGCAGAGGAGATTTTAATTGTGTCTTGTGCTGTGGTGGGTGATACGAGAAGTTGCCATAGGTTTTTCCCAATGTCGCATATGTCGTCCCATGAATCCGAGCCGATGTTTAGCCCTTGAGTGCGACAAAGCCACGAGACGTTCCATGCTAGTAACGACACGCCTTCTACGAATAGAGCGTAGGTGGCTGGTTCTTCCTTGGCGAGTTTCGGTAGCGTTTTGTCGACGTGCAGAGGCCGAGCGCGATGTTTGCGAGCATCGCGTGTTTTGAGTTGAGAGTGTGCTTGTTGGGTATCGCTTGTGCCGTCTCGAGACGAGGAGTAGGATGCTGTCGGTGTGAAGATTGTCGGTGTGGCGTGGTTACGATGAGGAAGGACGATCTGTGCAGGGAGTCGCAAGGAGAGGTAATGAGAAACTATCACCAAAAGCTGCGAGATGGTGGCTAGCGTCGTTGAAACGTGTGATGGAGATGCGCCTGTGGGGTGTTAGACGAGAGAGTTCATAGTTTCAGTCTGAAGATATCAACCGACATACCGTTCAAATGTCTCAAGTCCACAATCCGAACCCCTCCAATAATGTATTTTTCTTTCTTGCTCCCATCTTCCTGTCTCTCGACCTCCTGTCGCAGTCCGTACAAATAGGCAGCCTCGCGGCATAGGAAAATTCTCGACTCGGCCGTCTTGTTATGTAGGGAATGCCACAGATGCTCCGTTCGTTTAATCGAGTTCTGAATGTTCAGTAAACTGGCGTTTCTCCGTTCTATAAGCTGATAATTGGCAGACTCTGCGTCTGAGCGTCGCTGTCTCGACTGTTCCTTCAGCTGACGAGTCCTGATTTTCGCTTGCTCAATTTCAGCGTGCAGCGTATTGGCATGATCACGCATCGTCCGAATGCGATCCAACGAACGCGCCTGCTCGGTCTGGGCGACTTGGACGTCCCATTTCGGACCACGAGCCTCGCGATTATGACTCGCAGTGACATGCGTAGTACTCGGACTCGAGTCCGATTGTCGTGGTCGCCGCAGATTAGAATCCCCAACGACAACAGTCTCCACTTCATTCCCTATGGATTCCTTCTCGAGTTGGACGCGAGCTGTCTCGTATCTAAGCATATACAGCTGACTTCGAGCACAAGACGCGCAGTACAGATGTGTCCGATTACCGGCAGGCCGGACACAGATACTGCAGCTCATTTCAGACATCTTGAAAGCAGTGATGATGATGATGGTCATCCAGACAGATAGATGTCGTGGTGTGTTGTGGAGCTTCCATGATATGGATATGGAAGTAAACGGTGACTTTCTTCGCCGACTTCTTCGCCGAACGTGAGGTCCCGACGACGAGGACTATCTTTGTATTCGGGTGAGAAGGAAAGGGCCGTCATGATTTTGGCGCGAGGAGCATCGAAAAGAGCCGTTCTTCAGGCCATACGAGCTGTTGGATGCTCTATGCTCTATGCTCTCAAAGGTTTGTGAAGGCAGAGAAGAGAAGAGGCACGAGTAGTTTGGATGACGGCATGAACGATGAGTTGCTTACTAAGTTAGTTCAACTTGGCTCGAATGATCGGAGGCTTAGTCATCCCGGGTTAGTCAGATAGTTAGTTAGTAGTATTGATTTCATGCCTTTTACTTGAGATCGAATATATTGTGTTAAACAATTTATTTATGTTCTATCTGAGGTATACCTCTTTAATAATACACCCCATTCAACATTAATCTTATCTGGTGGCCTGGTCACATTGACTCGTCACGAAGTGAAGATTAGCTACATCTACAAAAACCCTTGTCACGTGCATCATCTGCGACAATTGCGGCCCACCAGAGCCAGATCAAAGTCAGCATCAAGACAACTATCACAGAAGCTTCAAAATATTTCCATCATACACTATTTTCTCATAATCACTATAATGGTCTCGTCCGGCTTGGAACGAAACAGTGTGTAGCAACAAGACTAAACACTCTGCGGTGGATTCCAGAAAGGAGATGCGATTCTGAAAGCGCTTTGTATAACTATCCCCCTGTTCGCAATGACTGAGGATGTATCGGCGCAAATTGGTACGACTATTCTACCTGTCTCGAGCGGCAACTTTCTAACTCCTTTTTTGTCTTAAATAAGCGGATGCTGGTCCATTATTATTACATGAAATCCCATTCCATGCTCTAAAGTCCGAGCTCGACCGCCGTCTCGACGCTGGCGCGCCGAATGAACAAGATGGATCAACATGTGGTTCTAATAGAGTAGGAAGCTACAATACGCCTGTGCACGTATTCGCTTTATTCCTCATCCTTGTTCTCAGCACACTAGGTGAGCAGCATTTCGATTGCACCCAAGCTGCACAATATCATGATGCTGACTTTGTTGCTCATAGCGTGTTCGTTTCCGATTCTGGCACGTCGGTTTCCTCGACTGCCCATCCCTCGACGATTCCTCTTTTTCTCAAGACATTTCGGTACAGGCGTTCTGATAGCCACGGCATTTGTGCATCTGCTTCCAACCGCATTCAATTCGTTGCTGAATCCATGTCTGCCCTCTTTCTGGACAAGGGGTTTCCCCGCAATGGCTGGTTTCATAGCTATGCTATCGGTGTTTTTGGTTGTGACGGTCGAGATGTTTTTTGCCAGTCACGGCGCAGCGCATGTTCATGCGAAGGACTACAATGAACTTATAAGTGGAGTTGATGCGACGGAAACTCGTAACGAGCGAAAGCACGTGGGACGAGACGATTATATGTCTCTGGCTAATCAAGACCAAGGTACGAATGCGCCATCTACAATTTGCCAGAACAAAGTGAGGACGAGGAACAAGCTAATGATTTACAGCCTCTAGAGAGAATTTAATACAGTCATCACGAAACTCTACAAGCCAGGTCCATCCAGCCGGGGACGGTGGCGATCTCAATCTCGAAGAACTAGGCTCCTATGCCGACGAAGACGAGTCCTCCTCCGCCGTAATGGAGCGACCAGCATCTCGATCCAGACATATCCGCCAAAACAGCGAGTCGACCCAATTACAAAACCCTCAACGACAACTTCTTCAATGTCTTCTTCTCGAAGCCGGCATCTTATTCCACAGTATCTTCATTGGCATGGCCCTAAGTGTCGCCACGGGGACATCCTTCATTGTACTCCTCGTGGCAATCTCGTTCCATCAGACCTTCGAAGGATTCGCGCTCGGCTCACGAATCGCCTCTCTTATACCCAGTCTCTTCCCACCTTCCTCCTTCAAGCCGTGGCTCATGGCTTTGGCCTACGGCACAACGACTCCCATAGGACAAGCAATCGGCCTAGTGCTTCATAACATGTACGACCCTGCTAGCGCCACCGGCTTGATTATGGTCGGATTCACAAACGCGATTAGCAGCGGGCTGCTACTCTTTGCGGGACTAGTGGAATTACTCGCAGAAGACTTTCTGAGTGAAGAAAGTTATGGAATTCTTAATGGATGGCGCCGAGTAGAGGCTTGTCTTGCTGTCTTGGGCGGAGCTATGCTCATGTCTATTGTGGGAGCTTTTGCTTAGTTTGGATATATCTCGTGCATTGCCTAGGTGTGCAATCCAATGTTGAAAATTAGTTTTTTGTATGAATATAGACAGTAATGATCATTTGTCCTGCCATATTCTATCTTATACGAATGTCAGTTTACCAATTACTGATTGATATTGGTAAATGTGATGAGGTTAATGGATTTTCTGCTTATGGCCCAGTAAGCCTGGAATAGAACGATATATTGTCATTAATCTAAATATAAAAAACCGTACAAATCTTTTACTTCGTTATGTGAACTTCCTTTGTTCAATTCACAGTAGAGATTCCAAGACAAGAGCACTAGCACCACCACCACCGTTGCAAATGCCAGCACATCCAAGCTTGCCGCCCTTGGCCTTGAGAACTCCCAGGAGCGTTACGAGAATACGAGCGCCACTGGCACCGAGCGGGTGTCCGATAGCCACGGCACCGCCGTGAATATTCACCTTCTCTTCCGACAAACCGAGCAGTTTCACGTTGGCGAGTGCCACGACACTGAACGCTTCGTTGATTTCAAAGGCGTCGATTTGATCTTGAGTAACGCCTGCCTTCTTGAGGGCCTTGGGAATGGCGAGTGCAGGAGATGTGGTGAATTTGCTGGGTTGTTGAGCTGCGTCAGCAAAGCCGAGAATCTTGGCCAGGGGCTTGAGGTTCAATTCTTTCAACTTGGCTTCGGAGACGAGGACAACTGCGGCTGCTCCATCGTTCAGAGGCGACGAGTTGGGAGCAGTCACAGTTCCGGATCCGGGGATAAAAGCAGGCTTGATTGCGCGGAGTTTGTCGGGGTTGAGCTGGAGAAAAATCAGTATCTAAGAACTTGCTGGGGGGCGTAACGAAAGCTTACATTCTTGGGTTCTTCGTCTTGAGAGACAGTCACGCCAGGCTTGCCGCGAAAACCGGGTAACTCAATGGGGACAATTTCGGCATTGAGCTCACCACTCTTCTGAGCAGCCTGGGCCTTCTGGTAGGATCGAATGGCGTATTCATCCTGCTGTTCACGGTTGAAATCGTGATCCTGAGCACATTCCTCGGCAGAAAGACCCATAAGCTCCTGCTTGTATGCGTCGGTGAGACCGTCCTTCATGATACCGTCAACCAAGTTTTGATGGCCATATTTGGCACCGTTGCGCAAACTGGGGAGGTAATGCGGTGTGTTCGACATCGACTCCATTCCACCGGCTACAACAATATCGGCACCGCCAGTTTGAATGTGCTGGACACCGAGCATGACGGCTTTCAGCCCGGAGGCGCAAACTTTGTTTACTGTCGTGCAGACTGTAGAGTCGAGAAGACCGGCACCAAGAGCGGCCTGACGGGCTGGGTTTTGGCCAACACTATTGACGGGGACATGTCAGCTCGACCTCGACATCAAACAGCAGACTCAGAGCAATCGTCCTATCGGGGTAACTCACTTGGCGGAAAGCACGTTTCCGAAGAAAACTTCCTCTACATCAGCGGGTTTGACCCCTTCGACGCGGTCCAGAGCTCCTGCATTACATTTATAAGTATGAAGAATAAAAATTGGAGACCGAGGAATTGAAAATCTTACCCTTGATGGCATGGGATCCGAGTTGCGTGGCAGTTAAAGACGACAGAGATCTTGACAGCTCAATTAGCACAAATTCAGGCTTTCAATGGCTAGACAAGATCAATCAACCAACCCAAGAAAAGAACCCACAGGGGTACGAGCAGCAGAGACAATGTAGACAGGGGGAAGGGCCATGGCGGCAGTTTTAAAATTCTCGGAGCGCGGGGTGGATATCTTGAGTAACAGAGAAGCTGCTGGTCAATGACGAGTATGAAGCTGTGCAGATAGAACGGGGAGATATCTCTTTTTCTGGCTTGAGACTCGACGATGCGATATTTTGGCAGATGAGTGTGAGAAGAAGAATTGAATTGGCTGTTTGGAGAATCGGACTTTATAGGTTCTTTCCTTGTACAGAAATGGAGCTGGCCTTAGGCCCCTCCACAACTATGTAGAGTATGCCCACGTAATTTTACCATACGGTACAATACTGACAGTATACCATATAAAAGAGCTGCTTACTGAGAAGAAAAACAACCATATACGGCCGCATTACAGGTATTTTTACTGTCAATCATCTTTACTGCAAGCTCATTGGCCAGGGTGCTCAAAGTCGGTGAACAGTCTGATTCGTCCAGCAGCGAATCTTTTCGTATTCCATTGATCAGTCATCATCAGTGGCATTACTAGCGCTACGGGAATGGGAGAGGAAGTATACAATATACTGTGTAGATTGTAGTATCTACTAACTAATCAATAATGCACTCAAAAATGTGTTCCAGAAAAGGAAAAAAAAGAATGATCGCCCCGAAACATGTCAGCTAACCAGTTGTATATATTCCTTTGGTCCGGAAATACAAAGAATGATTGAATAACGAGTGGTATAATTAATTACCTACGATCAGTATTCTGTAACTTACATGAATATCGTACTAATTTTAACTTAGCTATTTCTTGGTAATTTCGTTACGGACATTCTCTGTACTCTGTTTAATACGCAAAATTACCCTACGACGATACGGATTACCTAATGAGGGTAGTCCGCTGACCGCCTACCCGATTCGGCATCTTCCTTCCAAATTTGATAACCTCGAATTTCCAGATGCTCCAGGTTGCGCCTGTAACTTCTCTTCATCGTGTGTTTTTGAACTGGCTAATGCTAGTCCACTTACTTACCGCCACACGCCATGGACGACCTCTATGATGAGTATGCTTGTATTCTTTTCTATGCGCATTTCCATCAAGCTAACTGTGTTCCAGGTTCGGTAACTATATCGGCGAAGGCGGACTGTCAGAAGAGTCAGATGCCGGAGATGCTCCTGCGCCCGGTTATGTATACGAGGATTTGGAGGAAGGGGGAGAGGAGGAGGAGCACGATGCTGCTGATCAGCTCATGGAAGTGGACGGTCAGTAGAAAAGAGTCTCAAAATGTGCATCTGAAGATACTGATATACTGGTTATTACTACAGAAGGTCCTTCGAACGCGGTGGTTTTGCACGAGGATAAACAATATTACCCCAGTGCTCAGCAAGTTTACGGAGCCGAGGTGGAAACTCTAGTGCAAGAAGAAGATGCGCAACCGCTCACACAACCCATCATCAATCCAGTAACGCAGAAGAAATTTTCTCTGCAGGAGGCCGACCTCCCTCCTGTCTTTTATTCGCGCGAGTTCTTGGCCGATCTGCTCAACTATCCCGAACAAACCCGGAATATCGCAATCGCTGGTCATCTTCACCACGGAAAGACAGCCCTCATGGATATGTTGGTCACAGAGACGCACGACATCAACGAACGACTAGAAAAGCGAACCGGTCGGAAGCGGGACGAGCAATTGCGGTACACCGATGTCCATTTCCTCGAGCGTGAACGCCAGTTGTCCATCAAAGCGGCGCCGATGTCTCTCGTTCTACAGAATACAAAGGGCAAATCCTTCTTATTTAACATTCTCGATACTCCCGGCCACGTCAACTTCGTTGACGAGGTAGCGGCTTCTCTCCGCTTGGCGGATGGTGTAGTGCTGGTCGTGGATGTGGTAGAGGGTGTTCAGGCAAACACCGAACAAATCATCAAATACGCAGTGTTGGAAGATTTATCCTTGACGTTGGTGGTCAACAAGGTCGATCGACTGATTCTCGAGCTGAAATTGCCCCCGAACGACGCATACTTCAAATTGAAACACGTTATTGAACAAGTCAACTCCGTCATCGAGAACGTTATTCCAGGCTCTGGGGAAAGCCGTCGAGTAAGCCCCGAGAAAGGAAACGTAGCCTTTGCTTGCAGCTCGATGAATTGGTGTTTCACTTTGGAATCGTTTGCAAAAATGTACGCTCAGCGCCATGCGAAACTTGATGGGGCGGAGTTCGCGAAGAGGCTTTGGGGTGATATCTTTTACAACCCCCGAAGCCGCAAGTTTACTCGAAAGGGGGTCGAAGAAGGATCAAAACGGTCTTTTGTGAATTTCATTCTCGAACCGGTTTACAAGCTCTACTCACACACGATCAGCGAGAGCCCCGAAGATTTGAAAGAGACCTTGGCGAGCTTAGACATACACCTCAAGCCGACGCAGCTGAAATTGGACGCAAAGGTACTCCTCAGTATAGTCTGCGAGCAATTTTTCGGCCCTGCGACAGGACTAGTTGATATGTGCGTCCAACATATACCCTCTGCCGTGGAAGGCGTAGCGCGAAAATTGGAGCGATATTACACTGGACCACTGGATACGCACATCGCACAGTCGATGCTGAAGTGCGATTCTGAGGGCCCGTTAGTCATTCATGTGACGAAGCTATTCAACAGCTCCGATGCGTCGAGATTTGATGCGTTCGGTCAAGTCATGAGCGGTGTTGCACGTCCCGGGCAATCTGTGAGAGTTCTCGGTGAGGGCTATTCCCTGGATGATGAAGAGGACATGGTCGATGCGACGATACAGAATGTATGGATTGCCAATTCACGGTATAACGTGCCTGCTGATGGAGTCCCTGCTGGGAACTGGGTTCTGCTTGGCGGGGTGGACAATTCCATCATGAAATCCGCCACGATTGTGGCGCCCAAGCTCGAGAACAATGAAGATGCTTATATCTTTAAACCGATACGACATATGACCGAGTCAGTGTTCAAAGTCGCAGTCGAACCTATCAATCCTTCCGAGTTGCCCAAAATGTTGGATGGGCTTCGTAAGATCAACAAGAGCTATCCACTGATTTCCACCAAAGTCGAGGAATCTGGAGAGCACGTTGTTCTTGGGACGGGTGAATTGTACATGGACTGCGTGCTGCATGATCTTCGAAGGTTGTATGCCGAGATGGAATTGAAGGTTTCGGACCCCGTGACGAGGTTCTGCGAGACCGTGGTCGAGACGTCTGCCATCATGTGCTATTCCATCACCCCGAATAAGAAGAACAAGGTCACTATGATTGCGGAACCGCTGGACGATGGCATTGCCGAAGATATTGAGAGCGGACGGGTTCGTATCAAGGATCCGATCCGTAAGGTAGCCAAATTCTTCGAAGAAAAGTACGAGTGGGACAAGCTCGCCGCACGCAGTATTTGGGCTTTTGGTCCGGAAGAAAACGGGCCCAATATACTACAGGACGACACGCTTCCGTCGCAAGTAGACAAGAAATTACTTGGAACAGTCCGTGATTCTATTGTGCAGGGGTTTAACTGGGGAACAAGAGAGGGCCCGCTGTGCGAAGAACGTGAGTTTGTTCTATCCAAAAAAAAAATGATACTATAGACTACAGAACTGACTTCTTGATAGCAATTCGAAACACCAAATTCAGACTGACAGATATCTCTCTTGCCGATCAAGCAATTTACCGTGGTGGAGGCCAGATTATTCCGACTACGCGACGGGCGATCTATTCATCTTTCCTTATGGCGTCGCCTCGACTGATGGAACCACTTTATGCGTGCGAGATGCTTGGTCCCGCTGATGCCGTGGCCTCGGTATATACCGTGTTATCGAGACGGCGAGGCCACGTTCTGTCTGACGGACCCGTTGCGGGAACGCCACTGTACTCGGTCCGCGGACTGATTCCCGTCATTGACTCGTTTGGGTTTGAGACTGATCTCCGTATCCACACTCAGGGACAAGCGACTGTCAGTCTCGTGTTTGACAAATGGAGCGTGGTCCCCGGTGATCCGCTAGACCGTGAAGTGAAGCTACGACCGTTGGAGATGGCGAGTGCACAGGCTATTGCGCGAGATTTCGTCCTCAAGACCAGACGGCGGAAGGGATTGGCGGAAGACGTTACAGTTAGCAAGTTCCTGGAACCCGAGTTATGGCGAGGACTCAAAGAAAGTGGTGTACTTGAGGGGTAGACTAGATTACGTTCTTGACCTTGCAATATAAAAGGACGTACCAATAATTCACATCGATCCGTAAGAATTCAACTATGTACACGAATCATAAATCGCACTATGCAGTATATAAATAGACTTGGAGATCAAGCACAAGTCTCCAACATCTTACCAATGACACCCATAAGCGTCCCATTCTCTAAAGCAGCCGCCACCCTCTCTTTATCCGCAAGTTGCTTATTGACCTCGTCCGCCGTACTGTGCGTACCTTCTTTAATGCGCACATCTACTCGAAATCTCGAAGGCAGCGACTGTTCCAGACGAACTCGGACACCCAGACCAATCACAGTAGCCAAACTGCAGTGCGTGATGGTCGGGGTAATTAGCACTGTGACGCAGCGAAGGGGCGAAGATGGATTGTTGGGTAATGCAGGAGTAATGGAAATGTCAGGAAGTGAAACGACAGCTAATGAGCCAAGAGATATAGGGTGCTCAGGGTCTGAGATCGTGGAGATAAGATCTGCATCTGTCAGTATCTCTGTCCCGTTCTCTCGCGACAGTTCAAAAAGAGAGGGCGGGAGGGGGGGAGAAGGAGAAGAAGTCGTACCGAAAATTTCCTGCTCGTCAATAGGCTCCTCGTAAGTATTTCTTTCGTCGTCGTCCTGATCACTCTCTGATTCACTGCTGCTATTATACGAGGCGTGAAGAGCAAATGGATCCGCTAGACCCGGTCGAGCCAAATCGTTATAGAAGAGCGTTCCTTCGATATATGCCTGACCCGGAACATCGAGGGTAGTAAATTTATTTGGCTTGGAGGGTTTTCTTTGACGAGTAGGTAGATCTGCTGAGTTGAGGATGGTGGGGTTGACGTTTTGCATTTCGGCCATGCTTCTTTTTTTCTCCCGCTGTCTTTATTGAAGACAGTCAATAGTTGATGAAACAATGGGTTGGCGCGATGTACCATAAACGGTCGAGGCTAAAACAAGTAGATCAAGTATTTGTCATTCCTTGAAGTCAAATTAATTAAGTAGCAATAACGCTGGCAATCGACAGAGAGTAGATGTAGAGAGAAGTAGAGAGAAGTAGAATCAAATGATCGCCGCGATAAGATTTTTCGGATTACTAGTATCGGTATCGAGAGTGTAATATTACGGTATGGTCACAATGGTGCAATACTCGATAATGGCAGATCAGCGGGCTTCTCATGCAAATCGCATCCCCGCTTGGGTATTGACTTTACACTTAGACGATAAAGTAACTAAGTTAGTTGTTGCTACTTAGTAGTTTCTAAGAAGTCAAGCTGTCATGTCAGTCAGTGTCAGCCATGTGCGGAATCGCCCCTGACTATACTACAGAAATTAATATCATCATGTAACTTAGCCAGATGGCCAGCCATGAGTTACGTAGTGGTCGATTATCAATCAGCCGAGGTACGCGCAAAGTCTACTCCGTACTCCGTAGTCCCAGTCTGTACTAATACTGGTGCCATCGAGCTCATTTCCCCGTTGCTGTATCAGGATAACGCTAAGTTAGGTACCAGCACGCCGGGAGCGGTAAGACTCTCGCCATGGCACACAGTTGAGAACCAGACTGGCTCAAGACTTCTAAGCCTCCCAGATCAGTAGAAGCTTTGGAATGAAATAGGAGAAATCTTCTTTGGCGAATTGACTTTGCCTTCGTTACAGGCTCGTTTGGGGTGACGCATGGTCATGGACGTACTATGTACATCGCTGGCACAGGGCGTAGAGCCAACTCGAGAGGACAACTCGAGAGCGCTAGCAGAGAAAGCGTCAATTTTAATTAAATTCGTGAATTCGTAAATTCCAGAATTCGAGTATTCGAGAAGCTAAAGCTGTAGTCGTGGTTAATTTTGTAACGAAGCGTGTCGCAGAACTCGCATGCTTGCAGCCACACTGGTCGACCCAAACGGGGACCGTGAACTTGAACCCATAACTTCATCGATGATCCCCATTTAGTGTTCCAATAAGTTACCGTATCCAGACAGCCAGTGGAGCGGAGCTAGCTGTGCGGCAACGATTCCTGATCGTGTTACAGTGTCTGGTCTGTCCGCCCAGTTATTTCCAGTTGCTCGCTGGTAGCCTGGCTCGCTCGTCCTCGGGAGGAGGATCGTTCTAACCAGATCCGTCGTGTACGACAAGGTTTTTCTGGGCTTGGAACGCTGGAATAGATGTGGTTACTGTAGGTGCAGATGCAGATGCGGATGCAATGATGCATGATGCACCTTTTTTGCTTGTGAAAGGCGCGATGTGATGCAGTACGATGCAGGAGAATGCAGGAATTGAATGAGCTACTTGATTTGATGGTTTAGAGAGAGACTTGGATTAATCTAACCAGAGCAGACCAGACGAGATTATGATTGATTAGTAAGGAAGTAAATACGCTGGTTCGTACTCGAGGAAAAGGCAAGAGCAAACCCTAACATCGCTCTTTCCTTTTGCTGCAGGATCTATTATTATTATTCTTATTATTACGCTCTTGCTCTTTCCTTCTCTGTTGCGAGAAAAAGGAAGTAGCTCGCTCGCTCTCTCCTTCTGTCTTCTGCGAGTCATTCGCTCCTTCCCTGTCTCTTTTCCCCCCCACTTGGAACTCAACTTGCATCAGGCCTCACCTTCCTCTTCCTCTTCTTTCCTCTGTCCTCTTTCCTTCCTCTTTCCTCCTTTCCCTGTCAGCATCCTCAATCTTCTCTCTTCTCAATTTCTCCTCTTCTGCTTTTGCTTCATTTCTTCGCTTCTCCTCTCCTCCTCTACATCTTCATCTACATCAATCCATCTGAATTTGTTCATTCCCGCGTGCTAATTCCCCACCCATCTAATTGCCGCCTCCCAGAATCAGATGTGAATTCAACCCCAACTCAAGTCGCAATCGCAACCCTTTGATCCAACCGCCTATCCGATCGCCGTCTCCCCCGCATATGCGTCTTCCCGGATGGACGGCAGATCTTCATCTCGTCTGTTCTGTGTCTTGAGATTGTGAAATACCCAGAGGACCAACAGACATTCATCTATCGCTTCGTCCCTGCTGTATTTTCGTCGGTGTGCATCGCCGGCTGTCGACCGTTGCCGTGGTTCACCCTGTCTTTTGCCTTTGGGCCACAATCCGGATCGCTGCGGCCGCAGACACGCAGCCCTTTGCCACAAACATTTCTTATTATTCAGCCACGGCTGTCTGAACCTGGTTCGACGAAATTCCTTTTTGCGACAATTTTGTCGACTGTTACAGCATCTCAATTTAAGGCTCCCTCCCACACAACCATCTCGCAACACAGACAAATAATCTCACAATTCGCACTCAACCCCACCCCGCTTACATCCGCGCCTGACAAGTCCCGTCGATCACATTGGACCCGAACGTCGAGTAAGTACTCACACAGCCGGACCTGCGAGCTGTCAGCGGGGATCTCGGGGCGCATTCGTATCTTCAAGTAACAAACTACCTCCTTCCATCACCGATCATTCTTTTCAATGTCTTGATACCCTCGATCTTGCGCGCAGCTGCTCCCGACTTCCCATGTGCCGCACAGCTTCGTCTCCGCCAAAATAGAGTTCACTTCCCAATACCGAGGCTGATCTCCAATAGGGGGCAAGACATCACATCATCTGGACTTGTCGTTCTTCTTCTCGTTCAATGAAAGCACTTACCCATCATGCAGCAATACAACTTTACGCCTGCGACTGGACCTCCGCGGGAGGGACATAAAAGTGAGCATCCGTTCGCCATACAGCCCACGCTCGTTTGATCTTCGGGAAAGGCCAACTAACCATGAACTCCAGATTTTGTCTTTGTCGATGAACACAATAGACACAAGAGGCTCAAAGGTACAGTTGTCTCATGCCACGATCTTTTGGGGTTACCTGAACTAATATGATTTCTCAGTGATGCGTGCCTGTAATGGCTGTCGGAAAAGAAAGATCAAATGCGATGCGGCAACAACGAATACCTGGCCCTGCGCAGCCTGTACGAGATTAAAACTGGTCTGCGTTCCTCCAACAATAGGGCAAGACGGCGATCCCAACAACCCCGCTCAAGGCGTCGACTACGACCAGGGAGGCTTCGCCGACCATGCGAATCAACACCAGCCTGTAGCGCATCACGATCTGGCGCAATCCAGCTACGTCAACGAGGACCCTTCACTTGGAAATAGTATTTCGCCGTATAGCATGTATCAACCCTACGTGCCGCAACACCAAGGCGTGTACACTACAAACCAAGCACCCGAAATTTCCGTCACCCAACATCCTTATTCCAATCAGTACTACCAAATCCCCCCTCCTCAACAACAATTGCCCGCAGCAGATAGTGGCGTATTTGTTGATCCAGAGCATTCTACTGCTGAGAACCTCAGTGAAGCTCTTGGCGAGCTTAGAATCGACGTGACGGGAATCGGTAAGACAATGTCCTGATAATACCCATTACATTATTAACGTCACCTAGCACCTTATATCCGACAGCAACGCAAAGGATTAGCCGAACCCGAAGCTCCTGTTCAGGATGAAGACGAATACCTCCCACCGCTCAAGACGGGCGCCGGATCTACAATCAGGATTCCGCCAGAATTAATGCCCGCAAACGAGGATGTCCAAGAATACTTCAAAATATTTTTCCGAGACATCCACCCCTACGTTCCAGTGATTCACCGTGGACATTTGTACCAACAGTGGCGTAACGACCGTTCCTCAATATCACCATTGCTTTTGGAAGCCTTGTTTGCATGCGCAGGCAGAATGTCCGATGATCCCGCCCAAGGTGCCCAATGGCTGGCGCTCGCTTCTCGTAATTAACCTCGTTCTTCCTTCTTTTAGTACATTTCTGACTCCCATACACAGGCCATGAGTCCAGCTTCATGGACGTTCCTCGTCTCAGCACCATACAAGCAATGCTTTTACTTCTTAAAGCGCGTGAATCGAATCCTAAAAAGGGATACTTCTATCGCTCATGGCAGACAATCAAGACTGCTGTTTCTATGGCCAAAGATCTTGACATTCACGAGCATTTTGCCATCCATCAAGAGGGAAAATGTTGCGAGTTGGACTCTGTTGAATGCTTGATTCAGACGAGAGTTTGGCAGACACTCTTGGTTGTCGAGTTGATGGTTGGGGGTCCCCAAGGTAACATCATCTTTTGACGCAAATGATGTTCAAACACTAATCTTTTCGAATAGGTCGCTCGGACTATGAGGTGGACCCTACAACCGTCGACATGCGGCCACAGATCAATAATAAAGATACGGATCAGTTTGAAAAGGACATATCCCGGCAATTTTCGTATTTTGTGACGAACGCATACAACATTCGTGTATTCACAGAGCTATACCACAAAATTAAAAAGCAAAAGGATTGGGCCTCGGATCCACGATTCTCACAGAACAACCCAATATTTAATGACTGGTACGAGAATCTGCCTCCAGATTTGCAGGTCACTTATCCGGAAGACGGATCGCCTCCGTGGCTGCCTTCGCATTTTGTCGGCAACATGCATACACATTATCAACTCGCCGTCATTATGGTTCATCGCCCGCAAATACTAGCCTCGAAATCATTTTCTGCCGACGGTGGCTGGAAGACACATATGCAAATATGCTATTCGTCAGCCAAAAAGCTTTGCCGATTGCAAGAAGCAATCATCAGTCGTTTCTCTCTGCAGGGTCTGCGATATATGCAGCGGGGGATCAGCTTTACCGTTTACGCAATCCTGACTTGCACCATGCTGCATCTGGTAAGTTCATTTGAAAATACCTGGAACAAGAAGTTATGTTAACGGTGTCGTGTAGGTTGCGATCACGCATCCCGATCCTGAATTCTACGCCGATGCACGGGACTACTTTACTCGGCACATGCGAATTTTGGAGAAATGTTCCGCAGCATGGCCGCTTCCTGAGATTCAAACACAAATTGACGCGTTGAGGCAGGCTTTCTCTGCCGATACGTCTCAGCCATTCGAACTCAAAGCGACATTCCCCTACGGTAGCCCGTCAGAACCATACAATTCGAGTCCACCTGCTTTTGAGTCATCGTACAACCAATACAGTCAGCCAAGTCCTCACCGTCTTGGATACAATTCTCATTCTGCCACACCTCCCACGGGGCTCGACGACTCCAAATCCGATACCTCTCAGCAGACGAGTATGAGCATGCTTCATAATAATCAAATAGGGAATCAACAATTAGGCGTCCCTCTTGTGGATGAGAATAGTTGGGATCCCACAAGAATTATCCAGTAAGGATTCTATCATTATCTACTACATGAAATGGTGGATTTTACTAACTTTTCAAAGTTCATGGAGCATAGCTTTCCCTTACGACGCAGCCAGCCTGCCGTCTACATCTCCTCAAATGCCGTACTCCAACTCAGGTCAGATGGTGAGCCCTGACGGAGTCCCCGTTCAATATTCAATGCAGTACCCACCTCCTGCAGGAAAAGTCATGTCCATGGAGAATGTGCAAGCTATGCCGCAGTCGAACTACAATACTCAGCCTGCAATGACGGCAAGAGACTGGCAGCAAAGTGTTGCAAGTGTATATGATCCTCAGGGTCTCAAACGCCGTTGGAATAATTCAGTCGACATGTCGAGCTACAACAACGCTAAGCGGGCGAGATGAAGAATCTCGAGCTCGTGTATAATATGATTGTCGTTACTACCATCGCGAGTTATGTTACATGATTTTATTTGGACATTTAGTCGGCGCAGGTTTCGCTGGCAATAAATATATCCATACCGCGACAATAGCGGACTGAAATACTCAAAATGTTCCTCACGTCGATACGATCTCATTGTACGATACTATTTTCCGTTATCGTTTTTGTTTGTCTCATGCAGTTGTTTTCATGCATGACGCCGATGGGTTTCTTTTATGTTAGTGAAGTTGATACCCATAAAATTTCACGAAGTGGTTGACGAGAAAGGCTGGTCCGGTCGACTATAACGGACGTAATGCGATTATGCAATTGAAAAGTTGGCTCGTGTCTTCCTCGCCGTTTCTTAATCCGTAAGCCGGGTTTGAGATAGTTGAATTTTGGCGATGATCCGACGATTGATCGTAGGCACGATATATCGAGATACGCCGTCAGATATCACACATTGCTTTAAAATGGACGCGCCTGATCGCAAAGCAAGCTGGCATCCTTTATATTTTGACGGCACCAGACTCTTTACACTTCAAGTCGAGTAGCCGTTATATAGAAAATCAAATCGTCCGAAGACAGACTCATGACAGCAGCAAAGCATCATGGTTAAGGTCTGCGACCAACCCCAATTCTCTCATCTCTCGATCTCACGATTCGCGCCTTATCGCCTGGTAAAGGTTTCAATTCGTCGTTGGGATCGTACGCTTTGCCCGACGCGTTCAACGTAGATTCCGAGCGAGTATCTCCGTCCTGGCCCTCGGCGCCGCCGCCGTTCTTGTTCGCTGCTTCTCGCTCTGCTTCTTTTTGGGCTCGTTCCTCTTCGAACGCGATGAGGTCTTCGGGTGTGATTGTTATGGCGGTGGGTTTGCGGCGGAGCATTTTGGCTCTTTAGTGGGATCTGCGGAGTAATGATATGATATTCACAAATTGAAATAAATTATAATATTGACAGTAGCCTTTGTAGATATGTGCTAGCAATTTCAATTGGTCTTGGAGCTTGGAGTGTGTTGGTTTATGTTGGGACTGGTCACGTGAGCAGACAGCCTTTTCAAGTTCCAAATATTTAGCTGACTTCTCCGTTTACTCATTTTCAAAGTCACCAACCATTGACCTCGCACCCGTCAAAATGGAGAGGATTGCTCGGTCTCGACCTTTCAAGACCTTGAATTACCTCTCAGTTTATAATAGGCAGAGCACGAAAAATGTAACGGTAACGGTAACGGCACTCTCGACACGATCATTCACATCGAGAACAAGACTTCTCAAAGAGTCGTCTGATTCTCCATCTCCATCATCATCATCATCGCCAGAGAAAAAGACGCCTACCGCATCTCGTCCCCGAGTTATCGATGCTCGCTCCCTCGGCGCAAATCGTGTTGCTCCAAACCAAGCAAATGTGATTCGAGCACCTGTGCTAAGACTGAGACGCGGAGCAATTGCTGCGCGAGGCCGAGCTGGAGCTACCGCAACGTCACGAGGAAGAGGAGGTAGACCAGCCGGGGGAGCATCAACGTCAGCGGCAGCATCGGCAGCGACATCTCGCGGTGCGAGAACGGAGAGAAAACCCCGTCGCAGACGTTCCACCGAAGCAGAGGGTGAGGAAGGAGGGCGCGAAAATGATTTGGATGCCATTTTCAACGAAGTTCGAGAAGCCTCGAAACCCAAAACAGTGCGGTATACGCCCGTCACGTACGATATCGATGCTCTCAAAGATACATGGCCGTCTCTACCTACGGGGAAAACAGGGGTTACTGGGACTATCCGGGAACGATTGAACCTGGCCAGTCGTCGGTACGGACATGGATATGTTCCGCCATTCGAATTGGCGAAAAGACTATTCGAAGGCGAACGTGTGTTTTTCACCAGTGACGAAGAAAAGAAAGCCGTCATGGAGGAAGTTAATAGAATGGCCGTGGAGCGTGCGGATAAGTTGACTCAACGCAAGGGCGATTTGGTGGAGCCGGAAGACTCGAGTTTTGCGCCCATCAAGGCAGACGATCGAAAGGCTCTAGTTGCGCAGCTTGTGCGTGGTGAGTACGAGGGCTGGCAGAAGGGGAATGTGCGCCATCCCGTGCTGGATGAGGTGCAGAGACAGCTCTACAACAATGAGACTTATCGCATTACGGGGAAACAGGCTGAGTTTATGGGCAAGTTTCAATCGTTGCTTGCATCGGCTCAACGAAATAAGAGGGCGTCAGCTTGAGATTTGTCTCTTATGCTTTCTCCATTGTAATATACATTTCATTCCATAGAATATGATCCAATCGCCATATCTGACAACAAAAAAAGATTTTTTTTGATTCAAATCCATAAATCAAGCCTGTTCCATACCTTTTCTTGCCGATTCAAAAACGTCCTTGACATCCTTTTGCGCCTTTTCAACCAACTTCTCCATCTGATCGTGGGCCTTTCGAATGTCGTCCGGTCTCGCCTCTTTTCGTTTCTGCATATCCTGCAGCTTCTTATGCGTGCTGGCTCTTGCGTTTCGAACGGCAACAGCAGCCTTGTCCATTGCGGTCTTGGCGGCTTTAACGGCTTGATCTCGGGATTCTTTGGTAGGTGGTGGAATTGGCACGTTGAGTTGTAAAGGGTTGTGAGAGTCTGGTTGAGGAGTGAGCGAGAGATTGGAAGAAACGATTGCCGAATTAACAGGTTTTATCAGCTATCAATCTTTATTAGCTTTTGTACTCCATTTATTAAAAAAATTTCCCAAATAAAAGGAAAAAGGAGACGAGAAATGAATCTCACATCTTCTTCACCCACGATAATCGCCACTGATCGACCACCTTTAGGCACAACCTGGGCTACCTCGCTCAATCGCACAGTTTCGTTCTTTCCCTTGACTAAATTGACGCGCAGCTGCTCAATGGTCTCCGGATTGAGTCGGCCGCCTGTCCGTAACTTTTGCAAGTCCTCTTTTAGTCGAGCCAGGGCGTCCGAGACGCCACTTTGTAGTTGAGAAAAATCAAAGGGGTCCGCTGTATCAGGTACTGCTGCTGTAGTTGACGAGGACGATTCCGCGTCTTCGTTGCGCTTGTTCTTGTCTTTTTTCTTACTCCGAGATGCGGTTGTGCTGAAGCCGTGTTGCTGGGTATGTGTGAACGGCGTTGAGGTTTGATGTGGTATAAGGAATGCATTCCGACTCGTTACAGGTGTTGATTTGCTTCGAGAGGTGAGTTGAGGTCGATTGATAATTATCGACGTGCGTAAGAGGCATTTCGAGGAATTGATGATTCTAGTGGATATGGGGTTTCTTGTCGCTTGCAACATGATTGACGATTGCTTGATATCAAGCGCAGTTCGAATGTGTAACGTGAACTCCTGAGTGTATGAATCTTGCTTCTGCTAGTACTTGGATGTTTCTGAAAAGTCGCGTTTATTCAGTATCAATTTGAGAATGAAGAATTGGCAAGTCCAAATTAATGAAGCTTAAGAGCTACTGGTACACTAGCCACATTTTGCAGCAAGCCTTGGCACAGCCACTTTCAGTATGCTTTTCTTCCAGTGCCATTCATGGATTGATATTCCATGAATTCTTACTGATAGACACATTTTGTAATTTCAGAGGATTATGAAATATAACCTGGTTATCAACAGATTTATACATCTTTACGTGCAAGACCAATCTGATGTTCAACTAACCAAGTGGGGACAGATCCGGGGTATTTTTTATACAGCGGCATCATCAAATCCTCCCAAGCTTCCTACAACATACATATCATATACCTAGGTACTTCTTAAACAAAAGAACCAGCCGGAGGGCCGTATACAATATGAATTCTGGAAACATGCTTCGCTCAGCAATTCTTCGGAATAGAATAGGAACTTCTCAACAGTCTCTTCTCTCAGCACAAATCTTTCGACGCGCTTTCACCTCCTCAAGACGAAGACTGCAACAGCAATCATCGACACCACAAACAGAGAAACCAAAATCCACATTCAAGGATGGAGTAAGATACCGCTCTCTCAAATCAACACCAAAAAGAAGAAGAAGAAGAAGAAGAAGAAGAAGAAGAAAATTAATCGTATCTGACAGATCTCTGCGTATCGCCCTTTCGGTACACCGTTTCTGAAAGTCTTTCTCGGTGCGATTTTCACGTATCAAGTTATTTATTATCTGTGGATGAAGCTTGAGACGAGCGAGAAGAAGCTATTAAAGAATGGTGAGTTTTCATTCACTCAATTCTCATGATTTCATTCTTTCTCGATACCTCGTATTAGGAAAACCAAGATGACCAATTACTAATGCCTTAAAAGAGGAGATAAAAGAACTAGAGAAGGAGGCGAAGAGATTGGCTGCTGCAAAGTCCTAGTTTTTTTTCAAATTGTTTGCTTCACTGTACTATAGAATTTGTACGATGATTCATATTTGAATGCGTCACTTCCAACATAACAAGTCCCGAGACTTGTATCTTCTTTACTTAATTCACAAATACCCAAGTCCAGCACCGCAGACTGCTTCCAGATCGGCTCGAAGTTCCCATTCGTCTGCGCCTACTCTGCCTGCAATTTCCAATTTCCGTGACCGACTCAGATCCAACCATCTCATCAATAGCTTGCCGTCTAGCACACCGCGGCCCATAACACCGTCGCTCTCTACAGCCCGATATGCCCGCGGATTGAGCCCGCAAGGATGCTCCAGCGTGTTACTCAATTGAGACTGCAACGCGGATAGTCGGCGGTATGCTTCTTCAGATAGCGAGGTGACCACGGCCATTGCGCCGGATTGAGCTGTGATGAGAGCTTGGTGTAACGGAACGTAGGCGTCGATTTCTGCAGAATTGGAATTCATGATTGCAACTTCTGAAGAGACAGCAGTACGCGGTAGAAGAGTTATCGTAGTTGTAAAATGGCCCATGTGGAATTTGCAACGGTTGAGCAGTCGGTCACCGTTAGACGACTTGGGATCTACCACCCCTCAATGTCAGCTCGTGCTTGAACGGTAGTTGTGCTTGTAGAATCTTCTTACCTTCTGGATCGTATTGTAGAACGTGCAGGTTGCAGTCGCTGTCTGCAACTAGAATGTAAAGTTTTTTCCCGTCCGGCAGGAAATCGGCTGCTACCACTTCCAATTCATCCAAGTCCTTGCCAAAGAGCGTCATTTTATAAGGTTCCTCCTGTTATTCAAGACAAACCAGTCAGTTGACACTCTCACATGATGTATATGATAGATCTCACAGAATATCCAGTAAACCACAACCCCTTCAACGCATCTGCAATTAGGCACATGCCCGTGCCTACCAATTCCTTGATAACGCTGACGTAGCATTGAACGTCGATGAATGCAACCGGGAGCAAGCTGCCGTCGTCCTTGAAACCTCGCACCATACACTTTTGTCCCTGAGCAACAATCATGAATCCCTGACCCCCAATACCAGAAATTGCAGTCACGGCGCCTCTAATAGATTCTTCTCCAACAAGTTTAAGCTTCAATCCCGTCCCAGGTTCTTCTGGATCAGGAACGACATTGATCACGTCAAAGACGTATAAATAACCTCGCGCAGCAATATCTTCGCCTTTTGTGAACGTGGTCCCTACCACAATCATATCCTTTCGCTCACCAGTCTTTTCGGACACTTCAAGGTTGATATTTTTGACAGCGGTGATGTACTCCGCGGGACCAAACGTATGGCTGCAACGATATTAGACGAAATAAATGCAACAACGGAACTGAGTCTTACCTATCGATGATTTTCCAAGTTATTGGATTGAGAAGCTTGATAGAACCATGAGCTACTTTTGGTCGTAAATTGATATCTAGAATAATCAGCTATTTATCGTGGGTTTATCGTGCGGCAAGGCAAAATATTAACTTACTCTCGTTTGCCCATTCGGGATGTAATTCATCATTGTCAGGCAACTTGAAATCCTGCTCAAATGTTGTACCGACAACGTAGGTCTCCGATGTCGCAGAATAAGCCAAATGGTCGACCTGTTCATTCATGGCGATTCTTCGGATTGGCCACGGGAAGTCGAGCTGGGTATTTTCGTGGATTTGGGCAACTCGGACAACACGCTAGACCTTGCTGTTAGCATCTTACAAGCACACGGAGATGAATGAGAAATACCTCGTCATCAATATATAATAGTCCCTTCTCACAATCTACAGAGTCAAAGCAACTGATACTGCGGATCAAGTCGCTGTGAACACCAATCACATGAGGTAGACTCTTCGAAGTACGAACAATCAAGCTCGGAGAAGAGCCAGACATGAACACAGAAGAGAAGCCACCAATGTTTTCTAGTCGACGAAGTCCTGGCGTTCTTTTCTGGGATTCAGATGCTGCTGCTGCTTCTAAAGGCGTCTTTGGCAGAGAATGATTTGTTTCTTTTAAAAATTTTATGCCAGATTCACCATTTCCTTCGTCCTGTGCCTCACAGAATGGTTTATAAATGAGAAGATCATCCGTGCCAGTTCGTATCTGCTTGTATCAGCCCAATTCGTGTGCCGTCCGGGTCGTAAAGTTGGTACGTACAATGAGATATGGAGCTACCGATGGAAGCTCACCCAAGTCAGAAACCAGGATCTCGGCGATCGTCTCTCGGGAATTAAGACGCTTCAGAGGCGTTTCTGACGAAAGCACGGACGAGACGTAGTCTACTCCTTCAATCACAGTAACCAGCTCCATATCGGGTAATCGAAACATCTGTATGACAATTAGCCGTTGTGCTGCGAAGATTTGATATCACGTACAAATAATTTGCATTCTTGGTTGAGCAAAAACATGTAAGTATGTTCAGTCAAGTCCTCCTGTTTCTTAAATACGTTTGATTTATCTGTATATAAACATCCGCATAGCCAGGATTGAGAAAGTAGAGCCTCGGTTTTACCAAGCTCGTCCAGTTCTCCGCTGCTGTCAGAGTGAAGAAGCAGCACCGATGAATCATCTCTGATTATAAGAAGATACGGATCCGCAAAGCTGGCGCTTACGGCGAATCGTTCGTCGCCTTCATCCTCGTCCCAGACTGGATATATCTGAGACATGCCGAGATCTGTTTAAAAAACGTGTAAGTAGTCGGACGAGCGAAGAAATGTTCAAAATGCACTTACCAGGATCGTACACTCTCACTTCACCTCTTAGAACTTGAACGACACGGCTGTTCGCAGCTATAACACCAACATCAATTGTTACATCTCCGTTAGGATTCACATCGACAGCGTTGAATGGTTCCAGGCGGCCTTCGTGAACGGCGTAAACGAGCGTCTCCTCATTTTCAGCCGAGACAAACTTTGAAAGAATGATGTAAGACTGTACTGACACATCCTCGGAACTATCAGCTCGAGGCTTGGTCGTGTCTGACTTTACATGCCATACGGAATCGGCAGATTCGCCGTTCACTGTAGACAAGTCATGAAATTGTAACGAACGTTGTAGCAGGGCAAGACCGCTGCTAGTGCCAGAACCGTAGGCTGCAGCAAGCGCCAAGTCATGTGCGTTTCGCTGGCCATCGTCCACGAAAAAGTCGCCGCCAGTGGGCTTCCCTATTGTGACGGAACGTAGAGGACCCAGACTCGGCAATTTATCAATGACTCGGAAGGAGTAGTTGTCTGAGAGCTTGCCATTTGTCTGGGATCTGTTGGTTGATTCCTTTGGCGCCGAAGAATATAAATCATCTTCGTATATGTCATTATCGTCCTCTCCATCTTCATCGTTCATTTCTGTATCGCTCTGGTTGTCGTGCCTTTCGTGGATCCTTTTTGATACTGTGGACGGAACATCCCAACCAAGGAGAAGTGAATCGGCATCTTCGCTGCCAACGAAAACTTTCCCAAGACCGAGAGCAACGGAGCAGGAAGCAGCAGCACCGACAAGATGGCCACCAGAATCAACTGGAATCGGAAGAAGGACGGGACCAGAAACTGATCTGCCTTCAATTTTGAAACGCACCAGAACGAGCTGACCAGTAGATAGAGTAAGGAGCAAATCACCGCTCTGGCTGTTGACGACTTCAATTATTGAACCCTCAAGTCGTAATCCGAGATCAGATTGATCTCCCATTGGGAATGATGAGACTTGCTTTGCAAACTCATTGACCGCAACAGCGTTTGCCTTGCCGGACTGATCGACGTGGATGAGCTCATTAGATCCAATGAGAAGAGCTCCGCCAAGCGGAGCCGGGAGTGCCATAATGTGCAATAGGTCACTTGGAAGCTTTGAAATAGATAACAAAGGTGTTGAAGCACGCTGTTCCAAGTCTAGCGTAAACACAGAGTAAACCACGACATCCTTTCGCTCTTCAAGAAGCGCGGCAGAGGTTGCAATAGGCGAATACAGAATACCAAAAGTAGGCTCTCTGTATTCATGAAGGAACGTCAACCCAATAGGATGAGTCAATGTCGGATCCAATGCTGTCAATGGTAAGACGAAAGAGGCCGCATAGGGAGTCTGATGGGACGCTGCATCGACTTTGTCCTTGGCACTTTCACCGCGAGACTCAGATTTGTGCTCATCCTGGTCAACGGAATCTTGCATATCCAGATCCGGGTCGTATTCATCCATGACCAAGTCGTCACCGGCTTGATGAAATGGCAATATAGCTAGATTTCGCCGTCCGAAATTCAACAAAGCACAGCGATTGCTAGGGTCTACTGTAAGATGGCTCTCACACTGGCTCAGATCAGGGATCCAGGGGCTGATATTGACATCGTCTTTCTCATAATAGTGGATCGAGACAGTCGATATATTTTGCGTTTCGGGATTCCATTCAATCAGACTGAGTTTTGCATTCCTGAAGGACAAGAGAAGCGCGTCGCCTCCGCTCTTCGAATTGAGGATTTTGATGCGTGAAATACCAGTGACTGTGCCAAAGAGATCGTATTCGGCAAGTAAGTGCAGCCTCGCCGTCGTGTTTCCGTGATCCCCATCATGTCCTGACGATGCATTGTTGTCTTGGGCAGGAGTGACCGCCTCCGTGACCAGCGAGTAGATTTGCAAAAGAGATGTCTTGACAACAGCAAGATTCTTAGCCACTGGTGAGGTGAATGCCACAGACACGGCATGAGTCACTCCCGAGGGAGGCAGGATCTCAGTATAACATTGCATTCTCAAGAGTTCAGAAGCTCATTCAAAGCTAGAAGGTTGTCATTCATATAGAGGACATGGTGCGAGTCACTACTGTACAGTAACGAGTGCCAGAGAAACGATTTCTTCGAGAGCTTTTGTCAGAATCCGTCAAGCCAGTCCCTTGCAAGAACGGCGTAGTTCTCAAGACAAACCCGAGCTGGAGAGACGATGTTTCCTGTCCGGAATATTTGTTGATGGATGTTGAAATTAATTGTCCAATAAAAAATACCGATTCTTTGTTGATGGGCCCCGGAAGCTCCTACGGAAGGCGCTGTCTACCCGGTCCGCAGTACCTGTCCATAGCGCAGGACGGTAGAGGCGGTATGTGTATGGTAATTACGATACAATACAGCTTTTCTTTTCCTAACCATCATGATAAGTTGCAGCTTACTATTCTCTATCTCGAGAGTGTGAAAAGGAAGAAGTATGTTCTTGATAGCTATACATTGCATTCTTCTTTGTTGCAAAGCTTCAAGTAAATCTGAATTGATGATAATCCATTCAGAAAACGCTTATATTTCATCGGTATGCCGAGAATCTTCTTGTTGTTGCTGTAGCCTGTAACTATTGGATCCAAATATACTGAAATTGTTGGATATTTGGATTCTCACCACACTGAGTCTATCACATTATGAGATCAAATAATTATTATTAGTTATTACTTAAATTAAATTTTCTTATTTAACTAGGCATACCACCATTAGCTATCAGACTGGGTTACTCGAAACGCGAGAGGCGGATCGACGCGCCTAGAATTTCAGGCGGACGTCAGTTCCTGTCATTACATCATCATCATCACCACCATCACCAACTTAACGCAGTGACTGCAACAGTCTGCCATCGCCAATCTATAAAACTTCAGCTCAGAACCTGGATAATCTCAAATTTTCAAGTATCTAAGATTCTGAGAGACTACGACGTTGCCTTTTTTTTGCCATCCAAACAATACCACCATGATAAAATGGCCGGGATTCAATCCTCACTGATATGGATCGTCTACGCGATTGTCGTCGCAGTGCTATTCGCCGTGGCCTCCATCTTCATATACATCTACCAGACTCCGCGTGATAGATCGCCCTTTGTGACGTTGGTTTCGATCATTACAATCACTGCGCTGCTGGCCACTGTACTCCTACAACCTGTCGATGTCGCCCTTGTGTCCTCGACGGTTTCCTCCAAGCTTGGTCGACGCAAAGACTGGGCTTCACAACACGAGGTTGACAAGATCGTCTTCTCGCTTCGAGTCGTTTACTATTTGTTGTATTCCTTAGACGCAGTACTGTGTCTGCTAGTCGTTCCATTCGCCTACTTCTGGCACGAGGAGTACGATGAAGTCGCCGTAGAGGAAGGAGAACAAACCTTTGCCAAGCGGCTATGGGGTGCTTTCAAGTATACGCTTGCCTTCGTCCTACTTGCTGTGGCTTTGTTTCTCGCTGGATTCTTCATACCCATCCGAGGTATCTCAGACGAGAAGGATTTGGATTTCTTCAAGAAGCTGTTGACCGAGAATCGTGAGTTTGATCTTGCAGAAAAAGTTAACCCTGCGAGCGCCAATTTCCAACGTACTCGGCTAACTGGATACAGACGGTGAAAGAGCTCTCACTTTTGCACTGGGATTATTACTCCTTATAGGAACGTGCCTCTATGCCGTTTACACGTCAACGGGATTTGCTTTCCTTCCGATCACGCTCATCAAGTCCGCGCCGTCGATCTCCAATCCCACTCTCAAAGCGAATACCTCCTCCCAACTAGAAGGCAACCGTGAACGACAGCGTCAATTGAATGCCCGTTGTGGCGGGGATGCGGATCAATTGTCGTCCAAAGATCGGAGAGAACTGGACGGTCTAGTGCGAGAAGAAAGAACACTGATCAGAAGACAGCGCCTGATCGAAGAGGCACAGGGCGAAGGGCGCAGTTGGTTGATTCGGGCATGGTACAAAATCGAAGCCATCTTTCGCCCTTTCAAGCTCGTGGGCGGTATTTTACTACTTCTCATTGCCATCTTCATCTGGGTCTCCATGCTCCTGACCGCCATTGACAAGGCAAAGAACTCGGTGTGCAAGCACAAATGCGGGTACATTCTGGGTCACATCAATGTCTTCAATCCCGTCAACTGGATTTTTGTACAAGCTGCACGAGTCTTCCCCGTAGACTACGTGCTATTTGCCCTGCTCGTTCTGCTGTTTTTCAGCAGCTCGGTGGTCGGTATAGCGACGGTTGGCATTCGTTTTCTCTGGATCAGAATCTTCCAAATCCGAAAGGGCCATACCTCCCCTCAGGCACTATTACTGGCAACTGTGTTGTTGACTTTGATTACTATTGCACTCAACTACTCGATCTCGATGATCGTCGCCCCTCAATACGCCACCTTCGGACCGCAAACATTTTGCGATAAACCTAGCTACCGGCCGGGAGCACAGCCTGATTGTTCCGATAAAAAGGACAGAGAGCTAATCAAGCCCTGCACAGAATTGGCTGACAACCCAGCTGCCAAAGAAGTGTGCACACCGAGCGTGGTCAGCACTTTCTTCAATCGAGTTACTCTGAACTTTCCATATTTCGGTGTGGTTATTTTCTGGGCTCAGTTTGTTTTCTTAGGTGAGTCTCCAACCATTTTAAATCGTCAACGATATGTTACTAACGCCATTCGAACAGGTCTATATCTTGTCGTACTTGTAGCAACTTTGTTCCGCACGCCGAAGCTCGACGAGCGCCAGATTGATGAGGATGCAGAAGAAGCTGAGGAGGAAGGATTATTAGCTAGCACCGGTCGACGATTTAATGCGACGTGGCAAGATATTCGAGGTCAAGACGGCAGCGCACGAAGTGATTAATTCATTTGATGAGAAATGTATGGCCGATGAATTTTGGGAGTTACAGGATATGATGGTGCCATGATACTGCTCTTTGCTATACGCATACTTTAAAAAAATTGTTTAAAAGCGAATGGTGGAGCCACTCTTTACGCAAAACTCATGTATTATTAGCAAGGAGGATATTCGAGGATGTTCATGATGGCCTTTCGTATTTCACAGCCTTGTGATCTGTGTCACTGCCATCGCCCGAATGCATTTCCCACCAACATCGAACACAAAACAGGCGATCACCCTCGCAGCCCATACATTCTAGCTTCGGCGTATCGTAACAGATGCAACAACATTTAGGGGCTTCATCGTCTTTCTTGCGGGGAGCAGCACCGGGACGAGATTTCGGAGCCGACGGCAACGAAAGGGCAGCCAGCCGATTTTCCAAATCGTCTTCGTTGTCGATATTAGTGTTGGTAGCAGTGTCGTCTATATCGTCTTCAGTTGGCGATGCAGGGGGAGGGTTTTTCTGAATTTCGTTCAATAGATCTTCCACGTATTTTGCGGCTTCGGCTTCATCTTTTTCTTCATCAGACTCATCAGACTCGTCATGATTAATATATCCAGCTTTCAATAAATCCGGTGAATCGTCATCATCCTCTTCCCCGCGCGGCTTGGCGACTATTACCGGGCTGTCGTGAATAAAACCGTATGCATTAGTGAGAAGCTCGCGCGTCTCGTTTTGGCCAAGATTTGGCTCATTATTCAAATTTACTGTCGTATCACCCAAAGCCCCGTCGTTGTCACTACTCAAGCTAGCCAGTAAATTCTCGATCGCGTCTCCATCTATCAGAGACTCTGCGCTGATCAAATCGTCTTCGGCAAACAGAGACCCCGTTGGCGCCTCGTCAGGCTTTAAGCTAGATCCACCCACAGCACTCAAATTGGCCGAATATTCCCAGCTGCCCCGCGGATCTAGTGGTGAGAGGGAGTTGAGAGCTATGTTTCTTCACGTGTTCAACGGTCAGCAACCGAGTCCCAGAGAAGTAAGTCATCATCATGAAAAGATTTGTCGCACTTTTGACGCTCGAGTTGAACTGTAGACCGCTTCAAAGCGTTGAGTCTTTCTAATAGACGCTGATCCTCGTTGTGCGGAGTCTCGGCCATGATCTTGTCACCCCGTCAAGATTGCTTATACGGTAGATGTCGATTGATGGGGGGATGTTGAATGAAGTTAAAGTCGGCATGCCCCACACAAGCTCCAATGGAGAAGGATTTATTTTAGCAGCGCCAATGCGCTTTCAAAGGCCTTGACCACGTTCGCATCTAAGAAAAAAAATTAATGAGCCGAATCTCAGCTGAGCTAATTGCCATTTTTGCAACAGCGCCAGGCGCATGCAGGGTCTCACTTACAATGCTGCTTTTTTTGTTCGAGTTCCTGCTCGGAGATCTGAACATGTTGCATACGTGTCTGGAACCTGCTCGTCCGTCAGATAAATCATTGACTGCCTTGAAAGGGAGCGATGCTGTACCTCTTATACGATCGATCCTCGTCACGAGATATCGTTACCTGTGTCCAAATTTCAAATACCTACATTCATGAGCTTATGTTACAGCTCTAATGTCTAGAAATATTGAAAATAGAAGAAGCGCGTACCTTGAGTAATTCCATTGTCTGGTGTTGAAGGTCCTTATCGAGCTCTTCGTGCTCTTTCAAAGCACTGGAGAACATATCAAGTAGCTGCTCCCAGCTGCACTTTTGCAGATCTTCTGGCTGCAGCGATAAGTCGCCTGGTCCACCTTTGAGTGTCGACACGGAATCTGTCTGTTGCTGGCTCATCGTTTATCCTAATGCCGAAAATGCGTACTGTATTAGAAAATTCTCAAGTGACTTTCTAATGTAGAAATGAATCGAATGAAGATGAAGATGAAAAAAAGGGCCAGGTTGAAATGGAGTAAACAAACCAAAAATAAATGCCTGTAATGACCAAAACACAATGGACGTAATTTTACCGACTCTATTGTAAGGAAGGCGCGTATTGATACCGTATCCGGGAAGATGTTTGGGTCTTGGCTGACTGACTGACTGACTGGGTCAACTTCCTCTCTCTTTCTCTCACCCCAACTAAAGTATTTCACTTACATCCAATTAATCAAATCAAATCCTTTGATTGATATTCTTTTCTAGACTCGACTCGGCGGAATCGAGTATTGGAGGATTATCATCTTCTACTTGACTACGCTTTCTCTATTGCAGGTACGTTACCGTTGAGTTAGTCCGTGCGCAATGTTTTCAAGCCTTCACTTTCACGTCTTCCCTGTTGGTTTCCCGACACTTTGAAATCGCAACCGCAGCTTAACAAGAATTTCTTCGATGCATTACTATCGCATCGGAACTTCAAAAAAAGTTGATGGGTGAGATGCTAATTCTTGACTTAGCTCTGAGGTCCCTTTTTATCGTCTCAGAACCCTCGCGTGTGCGATCTCTTCTCTCTACCATGAACCCTTGAGGAAATTAATTCATCCTCGTGATATCTCACAATTTACTGGAGGTGGTCGAGATCGAGTAATACGTTGTGGATTTGATTCCGTTCGAAGTCGCGAGAGATCAAGACTTTGATGACGGTCCTACTCGAGACGCAGCGCGATTGAACGTGACTCGCTATTCACAATCGCAGCAACATCCACCACAATGGCTCGCTATTCCTCGAAGCGCACACTCGAAGAGATCGCCAACAAGTCTGACTCGAACGACTCGGACTACAGCGACCATGCCCCGCGACAGTCGAGATCCTCGCGCAAGTCCAAAAAGCAGTCAAAACCCGCAAAGAAACGCAGACGACGCGACTCGGACGATGACGATATTGTGTCGGACGACGATCTTTTGAGTGAGGACGAGCTGTCTCTTGACGAGTCGGAAGAAGAAGACAACGGTGCCGGGGTGGAGAAGAATGCGCGTGGTCTAAGGCGACGTAAGGCGGTCAAGAATCGCCCGGCGTACAAGGAGGATTCCGACGACGAAGATGATTTCGGTGAAGACGACGTACAAGACGAAGACGATGGAGACGGAAACGAGAATAATGAAGATGGGGAGGAAGAAGTACAGCCACTGAGACGAAATCGCAGGAACGTGGTTACTCTCAAGCTCGGCAAGGCTGCAAGCAGGCAGGCAACAAATGTCGAAAACCAACACACAAGACGCACTACCCGCCACAACCGTGACCCGTCAGAAGATATCTACGCGCTAACAAATTCCGGAAGACACGTCCAAACGATTGAAGAGGGTATCATTGCAGCAGCGAAGTCACCTCCGCGCACTCGACGGGCCTCGAAGACAGTGGCAAACGCGGAGCCAATCCAGGAAGACGACGGCGAAGATGAGTCGGGCAATACAAAGTCGTTTGGAGAGGCTGGCGAGTCAAAAGTCTCCCAGTTGGAGGTTCTGGAAAGTGATCCTCAAAATGAGGATGACGAAGAGCACCACCAAAAGCGAAACGACAAGGACGGTGACGTTGATATGGCTGATGACGGTGCCATACCGGAATCTGATACCGAGGCTCCAAAGGCTGAAGCCGAGGACGAGGACGAGGACGATGAAGATGAAGGACCAACTACACGGAGAAGAAATCGGGCCAGCCAAAAGTCCCCCTTCAACGAGGCAGATTCGCACGCGGACGAAGCTGGAAGAGGTCGATCGAGTCGTAAACAGCCATCTCGCTCATCTCAACGTTCTCAACGTAAACAAGACGAAAGCTCGGATTTCGAGCCCAATGAAGAGGAGTCAGAGGATGACGATGTTCTCGAGTCCGGTCGGTCCAATGCGTCACCCCGGAAAACAGACGGAAAATCCGCCCAAGACGACGATAGCAGCAACGGTAGACGACCAGGATTGCGCGCTCGGAAGTCTCAATCGCGTGGACGGGAGTCTGAAGCATATGTTGATGAAGCTGAGGAGCTTGCGGAGGAATTGCAGGACTTGCAGCCCTCAAGGCGGAGGAGAAGGAACGTGGAGACCATCACGTACGAAGACAAACCTCGGCGGAGCAGAAAAGATGTAGATTATCGTCTTATCCGTCCTGATCTAATCCTCCCGATTGAAGAGGAAGCCGAGCTTGCTGTCAACGAATCCCCCTCTCGTCGCGGACGCGGAGCAACCGGTGCCTGGCAGCGTACGCTCTTCTCGACGTCGGGTCCGTTTGGAGGCGGTGGGCCTGGAGCTATCTTGGGTCCCCCGAACGCTGCACCAGGGGCTACTGCGAATGCCGACAGCGATAGCAGTGACGATGAAGTGATGCAGATGCGAGGAGGTCCAGGTGCACCAGGTTCAACAGCTCCGGGTCTCGGGGCAATGGGAATGCCGCCTGCTCAAGCTCACAATGCCGATCCTGCTGCACCAGGACTCTCTGGAACGCCAGCCAACTTTGGAAAAGTCAAGGATAAACAAGCACTTGCCGATGCTGATCCGTTAGGAATTGATCCGAATGTCAACTTTGATAGTGTTGGCGGTCTACAAGGTCACATTGACCAATTAAAAGAGATGGTGGCCTTACCCTTGTTGTATCCAGAGATTTTCCAACGCTTTCACATCGTGCCACCACGTGGAGTATTGTTCCATGGACCTCCAGGAACCGGTAAGACATTGATGGCTCGCGCTCTCGCATCAAGTGTCAGTTCTGAAGGTCGAAAGGTTACCTTTTATATGAGAAAGGGAGCCGATGCTCTAAGTAAATGGGTTGGTGAGGCAGAGCGACAACTGCGGTTGCTATTTGAAGAGGCGCGAAAAACACAGCCGAGTATCATTTTCTTCGACGAGATAGATGGTATGTTTCTTTCTTCTTGTGTTATGTTGTTACGAAGTACTGATCTGGGCTATAGGACTTGCGCCCGTCAGATCAAGCAAGCAGGAGCAAATCCATGCCTCTATCGTTTCAACGCTTTTGGCTTTGATGGATGGTATGGATGGTAGAGGCCAGGTCATTGTGATTGGAGCTACAAATCGACCGGACTCAATCGATCCTGCTTTGCGCCGGCCAGGACGATTTGACCGTGAATTCTACTTCCCGTTACCGAACAAAGATGGTCGACGAGCTATTTTGGACATTCACACGAAGAATTGGGACCCTCCGTTGCCTGAACCCATAAAAGATGAGCTGGCCGAGTTAACTAAAGGCTATGGAGGTGCAGATCTCCGGGCTCTGTGCACAGAATCCGCACTCAATGCGGTACAGCGGCGATATCCGCAGATCTACAAATCTAGCCAGAAACTTTTGATCGACCCCAAGAGCATCGAAGTTACACCCAAGGATTTCATGATTTGTATCAAGAAGATTGTCCCGTCGTCAGAACGATCCACGTCTTCAGGTGCCACGCCACTTCCGAAGAGCGTGGAGCCTTTGCTTCGTGACCGGTTCCAGGAGATCAAGCGTATTCTTGCCAATATACTCCCCCAATCAAAACGACTGACAGCTCTAGAGGAAGCCGAGTTTGAGGAACCTGCAGGCGGCGGAAGTTTCCAGAAAGAGCAGATGCATCAGGAGTTTGAATCCTCGCGTGTATTCAGACCCCGACTTCTTATCCGTGGAGCCCAAGGGATGGGTCAGCAATATTTGGCCGGGGCTGTTCTTCACCATTTTGAGGGAATTCATGTGCAATCTTTCGATCTACCTACACTTCTAAGCGACTCTACGAGGTCACCCGAAGCCACTGTTGTTCAACTCTTTGCCGAGGTCAAACGTCACAAACCAAGCGTGATCTATATACCGAATGTACAGACATGGTACAACACCGTCGGCCCCGTGGTGATTTCTACGTTCAACGGCCTTTTACGCTCTGTACCACCAACCGACCCGGTTCTCCTTCTTGGTGTTCTAGAGGAGGGTGAAGACGATCACGATCCAGCAATGTTGAAGTCCCTCTTTGGCTACTCACAAAAGAATCTCTTTGCGCTGCGACCGCCTGACCATTCCGCGAGACATGAATATTTCGAGAGGATTATGAAGTATCTGAAAACGTCACCGCTTGACTTTCCGGATCCTGAAAATCGAAAGAAGAGGCAATTAGAAGAGCTTGAAGTCGCTCCGCCACCTCCACCTAAGCCAGCAGCGCCGCTGAGCAAAGAGCAGATCAAAGCACAGAGGAAAAAGGATCGACAAACATTAAATCTACTCAAAATCAGGATTCAACCGATTATGGACCAAATCAAAAAGTACAAGCGATTTAGAAGTGGTGTCATTGATGATGCTCAGATTCGCTACCTATTCGAGGAGGACGATCCATCTGTGCTCACCAGCGATTTGCCCTTGGAACAACAAACAGTATTCCGGCCCTTCGAGAAAGACCAAGACAAGCACGGCGTACCCGGGCTGAGAGAGGTTGCAACCGGAAGGTTTTTCTACAATCTGGAGATTGTGACGATTGAAAAGCGTCTCTCCAACGGATATTACAAGAGGCCCAAAGATTTCCTGGCTGATATCAAGAGAATCGCTAAGGATGCACGTACGCTAGGTGACCCGGAACGCCTCCTTCGAGCCAACGAACTCTTGACGAATGTGGAAGTGGATATCGGGGGCATCGAACAGTCTGATCCTGCGCTCGTGGCAGAATGCGAGGCCGTATACAAACGCGAGTTGGAACGTGAAAGCGAAGCACTGGGAGATACCCAGAAGACTCATCCTTCCGGAGCCATGGGCCCTCCACCCAATAGCAATGTGCCTCACGGAAACACCGACTCCAGCTCTTCATCTGGGCCTGTTGTTTCGGGACAGCCATTTGTTAATGGAGCCCGGCCTACGACACCATCTCGTCTGTCGAATGCTGCTTCTATCAGTAACGGACACCACGGTGGTAGCGGATCGGATCTTAACCAGGGCGATACCTCTAAGAGCGACCAATCTCACATTTCCAAGGCAGACGATGGCGACACACTTATGACCAATTCTGACGAGCTTGATCTGACAGGCCGACTCACAGCGAATAGCTCTTTTGGGCAGTCGGCTCAACCAAAGCATCCACTTTCTAACACAGCACCTTCACTGCAAATTAGAAGAGAGTCGGGTCTTTCAAGTCTGTCGCAACGAGCGCCAATGACTCCGATGGCTCCCGGATCTCAGCCTATCGATTACAGCAATGATGCCTCTACAACGCAGACAACATCGGATAAGAAAACATCCGATCAGTCGACCGGGCCTCAACAAATGCACACGCAAAGTTCTGTTACTGGCAGCGAGCCACGGGGGGAATTTCCAGATTTGACTTCATATCCGGATCGGATCTCTCATGAGGAGCATCTTCCTGATACTCAACAAGGTGAGTTTCATGTCCAAGCCGTTTTGTTTTGAACAGCTTTGAATACTAATGTTACTACAGATTACCAATACTCTCAAAATAGCCACGTAAACGGGAGTCAGTCTCAAAATCGTGGGCCCCAACGGCCGGGAACAGCAACTGGCTCTGCTCCTCGACCATCTGCACGCCCGTCTGATCTCAGGGCTCTGCTGAATAATGAAGAGCAGCAGCCACGTTTGATTATTGATTTGCAGTACATTGAGACACTTTTGACGGAGCTTACACTCCGTACAAGTGGCTGCAGTGTAGAACAACTCGAACAAATCAACACTCGTCTCATGGATTGCCTCTGGAAACACCGTGGCGAATGGGACCGCACAAAGGTTGCTTATGCTCTACAGGAAGAATTCAACGAAGTCTTCCAAGATATGCAACAAAACCAAGAATTCCTCTCGATGAGTCAAGCAACCAAAGGTCAGCTGTTATCGAGAGCAGAAATAACAATGTGATACCTTCTCTCCATCACTTATTTCTTTTCGGCTGCAGCCACCCCTCTTATTCAAGCATTTTGTTCTTTTCTCCTAGTCGGATCTGTGAACGGATATCTTCTTCCATTTGTATATTTCAATTCTGTCATATGATCTGGAGGAAAATTGGTTTCGTGTCTATTGTGATTGTCTGGTTTCTTTATACTGTCATAACTGCATGTGGCGTTCGATGTAAAGCGTTGCAATAATGTATTGTTATTTACTAGGTACCTAGGTACTTTCAGGTGTTGCCACAATAGGAATAACTTTCTTTTCTTTTGGGATTACTTTCAGCGTCATGCAGGGTATATTAAGAATTAAAGAAATAGAGAAATAATCACCGTCAAGCTGACCAAATCAAAATCCTGGAATTCTTGTATGTAGACAGCTACTTGACTGGCGGCTCTGCGACGCTGGCGCGGCCTCAATATTAATGTTGAATACCTAGGTAGACATATAGATCGATGTTATATTCCAAAAATACAATCGAAGAAATTATGGCGACGACATTCGAATTATTCACTCGCCTTCCTGTCGAGATTCGTCATCTTATTTGGAATACAATCCTTCACCAGCCTCGTGTCGTATGCATCAATATGTGTTCATTACCGAACAAGGAATCAGACCCCCTAGCTTTCTGTGGCTGGGAAGACAACTTTCCGCTTGAAGATGTATTTCCTTCTCCAACACCAATCCCTGTGCTTTTACATGTTTGTTCTGAGTCTCGCACACTTGCCCTGGCCTACTATGAATTCGCGTTCGGCAACAAGAACTGTCCTGCTCTAACAGTGCCAGGAACGTACCATTACGATCTTGGCTGGAGCATCAAAGGCATTCCCAGCAAAGGTACATACGAAGTTGAGAGCAATGAAGCTGAAGTAGCTAGGCTTTCGCCAAAAGTCTATATCAATTTCAAACAAGACGTCGTCACATTTGGCTACCGCATATCCCTTTCGCCGTACGATAAAATCTCTCGATGTTGGCCCTTTAGCGAAAGTCTCGACCCGGAAATGCTGCAAACAGTTGAGAATTTGTCGTTGAGTATTGATGTGGCAAGAGCATCACATTCTTGGATAAATGAAAAAGTGGCCCGTTGGCCAAGATTAAGAAATCTTTATATTCATTTGGATCCTGCGATAGATGATTCTTCGACAGTTGATGAAACCCGGGAATTTCTACGCGGCGAATTGGAGCTTGTGGATCTGACCCGAGATCTGAAGAAAGATGAAGAATATCTTGCGCAACAGTTTGTCGACAAGTACAGGAGAGTTGTCCCAAGTCGAGTACTCCAGGTCAATGCCGAAGGGGTGAAAGGTGTGAGAATGATTGCACAGGGGGGCTTGAATGGCCTCAACAACTTGCGAGATTTACTCTTAAAGAACGGGACTCCTCCAGAGGAATTGCTGAAGTGTGTTTGCTTGAGGAAGTCATCTATTACCATACCTAATATGACTGAGGCTTTTCTTTTTGCCTGAAGTTATACTAGCCTGGAATTATGACGTTCAAGTTGATATCCGAATGATAGTCCTGTTGACCAATTATTCAGCATCAAACTCCTAGGAACAATTGCATTAAAATCGAATTACTATTGAAAACGATTGGGGCTACTTCATTGAAATATATATAAAAATAAAAAAAACAATCCGAACCCTCATGATATAGCTCTGCAGGCACGAGACCTAGGAATAACCTGGTGAATAGCTACAGCCCGCTATACAAGCAAGTCTTCTATTATTTTTTATTGAATTGTTTGTTGTACACTCAAGATTCACTGTCTTGGACGACGTTAAAATGAATATCTAAGTTTGGCAAAGTGCATTATATAGTTGGGTGTTCAAGGGTTAGGGTACATTTCAGGTGTCAAACGATCAACCTGGCCTTTCCCAGGCGACAGCCAATAGGAGCGAAGACCACTTGCCAACGATCACCATCATTTCTGACCCAAATCTTGTAATCTTGTAAGCTCTTCTCGACACATATTCCAGAGGCAGAGTTGACTTGCCTTTCGCTACAAATCACATACTCGCTGACCGAATTCCCAGCAGTGCACCACCGCGCTTTGCATCTTTGAACTATCACGCCTTGACAAGGACATTTTGTTGTGGACTCCTCGTTTATCACGAGGAGGAGCCCAATACCTCAAAATGGTCGATTGGGTCAGCCTCGCAATACCTTTTGCCTACCTAGGCATCTTGATCGGTTCACTAGCGACATTCTCATCACTCTACCGAAAACGAAAATCAGGTATGTCTTATCGTCCGATCTTGCGAATGCGCTGTTTCTCAAGCCATTGAAACCCGCAAGAGTTCTATCTGTCTAGTGCTGATAAATGGAATAGTAAGAGCCCTTTCTCTTGCGCCATGGTTCCCACCGCACCTTCAACGAGACATTTATTTCTCCTTGCTACATCTCGAACAACCCTCTGCAAAAGAGAATAAAACGACACCTGTGCCCGAAACTGTCCTCAAGGCGGCGCTGTTACGTCGTGCTGCAGAAGATATCAAGCGGGTGTTAGCTATTCAGAGCCAGAAACAGGCGTTGGCCTTGTTACTTCAGCGCGGAAGTGTGGGTGATGATTTATGGCAGCGCTTTCTGAGGGCGGAGAAGGAGATGGAGGAAGAAATACGTGATGTTGTGCAAGAGGTGAGTATCCTCTCCCGCGGATTATCTTTCTCTGTGCTTCATGGAAGCAGGTCATGGATACGAAAGCTAATCTGGAATTTCCGCTCGGCTTAGGCAAATGCATACGTTCCAAATTGGGGCCAAGTCATCTTCCAATCCGCTCGAGAAATGGACCAGAACACCCTCTTCCGTCAACGAATCGAAGAATACCAGTCCAAGGTCGGCGAAGAAGTGGAATGGTGGAAGAAGCGTAGAGCAGAGATTCAAGAAGGATTTTTGAAAGAGCTGGACGCCGAGAAAGCTTCAACTTCTGCTGCTGCTGCATCTACTACCGGAACCCCGGCTTCAGCGGCTCCCGTCACTACCACTCCTGCGAAGTCTTCTGCCACTTCGACTACAACTTCAGCAACAAACTCAAAACCGCCCACGGTATCAGCAAGTAGCGATGACGAGGGTGTCTTGGTAGAAGCCGAAATTCCTAAAGTCAGCAGTGGGACGAGCAGCGTTAAAAAGAAGAAGAAGGGAAAGAAATAGATGGTTGCAATTTTTATGAGATCCGCTTCGTTTTGTTCATTATCTTTGGTATTCGACAACATGTAATATGTTTTCTGTCACCGGCGTCTAGGGGTTTGCATTGGCCGTTAGCGGTAGGATTTACCTCTGTCGCGTGAGTTACATTCATGCACATGAATGGCTACAAGGTTGTTTTCGTCCCACGGCGCTTCGGTCTTTGAAATACCAGCGAAAGAAAGAGCACTGGAGAGGATTGTATCAATTCATAGTAATGTACAATTGAAACTAAATTATATAGAACAGCCATGTCCTTACACAGTTCCAGGGCTGCTAAATTGTATTGCCAAATTCGGGACACCCATCTCCTGTATCGCCGCAATTATCTTCGCTTTCACAACCTGATCCGAACCAGCGGGTGCATCGGCAGTGCGCTCAATTACAGAGACAAGAAGATCGTTCAGTATTTCAAATTGGTACTGTTTTAGTTCTTGATCCTCGAGATGCTGAACATCGATGCCCTGGGCTTGAAGCACGGATGTCTTCTGAGCATCGAGAGTGGCAAGGATGTTTTCGATCTGTTCTATGTTCTCTTTCGATTGTGGCGTAGACGAAAGACGGCGTCTTGCTCGGACTCGAGACCTTCGCGATGTACCAGGAGGTCGATTCTTGTCGTCAATATTGATACTGTTCGCTATTCGCGCAATTTGCAGAACCAACATTTGTGTTGTGCTTTCATCCGGATATATGCCGAATAAATCTCTCATGACGTAGAGGGCAACTAGAGTGCCGCATAAATCTTTAGAAAGACAGAAACATAAGACAATTTGGTGGTAGAGATCTTTGGAAAATTCTTCCCTTGTGATGCTCTGCTTTCGTGGACCGAGTGTCGAGTACCATCTCATCATCATCGCGAACAGCTGACGAACTGTAGGAAACTTGGCGTCGTAAGCCGTGCGAAATCGATCGTATTGGAGTTTTCCACAATCCCACAAACAAGCGAAGGTCTCCAAGTCAGGGGAAACTTGTTTTATAAGTAATTGGTATTTATCCCAAAGATTGTCGATTCGGTGCTTGCGAAGCTCAGCGTATAACAAATGGTTCATGTAATAAGAGTTTGGCCGAATTTGAGCATCTCCGAGGCACTTGTTGAGATATTGGACCATACCGTCATCCCCACGACGTGTGTAATGGAGGAGCAAGATCGAAAATGTCTCGATATTTGCGTGCGGCAGTTTCCTTTTCAAGAATGACGGCATCCGAGAATCGATTGCAAGTTCTGGCACAGAGGGTTGTTTTACCTCTTCATTCTGATGTATCCGACTCCACACGAAGTCAATGCGTTGCTGAATCATTGACCAGGCAAGCTTTTCGGCTTTATCTCTGGATTCGGCGCTGCCGTTGCGTAGCCATCCTCCTATTATTCCGTTTAGATGAATTGCATCAGGTCTTGCGCCTCTTTCAAACATAAGCTCGACCACGGCCGCTGCAGAATCGACCTCGCCCATGCCGATTAGTTTCTTCATCCAACTAGCGTAGAAGAACTTATTCTGAAAACGTCGGGGTAGGAAGGTCAGCGCAGACAGAGAGAGTCTATTTACAACTTCTTCTTTGATGCTCGAGTGCCGCAGATGGCCCGTCAATCCGATAGCTCGTTGGTATATGGCCGTCGAGTCGTTCGCCGGATCCGTTCCAGTAATCATCATATCCTTAAAAACAGCTAACGCAAGATTTATTTTGCCGTCGTTCAAGAAAGATATGCTAAGCGCGTCGTAATCCTCCATCTTCATATCAGGTCCCAACAAGGTCTTGAGTTGCAAATAGATTGCCCATGCTCTCGTGGCAGCCTGGGAATCATTCTGCTTCGACCATGCCGTAGCGATTGGAATAAGAATGCGTGCATGCCGGCTTTTATCGCTTGTCAGAAAAGCGAAAGCAATATCCTGAGCTCTCTGGGGATCGCCGTTCGCAGCAAATAATCGGACACCTGTACTCCAGTAGGTATTAATGTCACCCTCTCCTTGACTGATAGCTCCCTGCGATTCTTCCCATAGCTGTAAAGCGCCTTCTAAATCACCCCCCTGGTGAAGCACATCTATTAATTCTAGAGTCTGATTGGGGAGGAGCGTCTTCCCCACAGAGTGAAGATCATGAACAAGCGTTTTTAGGTGAGTCATCCGAGCGGTTGGTGAATCTGTACTTTGCATCTGAACTTTCCACAAGATCTGAAATATTTCCGGGTCCAACTTCGATATAAAAGACGGTATGGCATCTTTGCATCGTTGATACCATCGCCAAAGCTCCCGAGAGGTCGCTTTATCGGATTGCTCCAGGCTCAATTCAAGTTGCTTTTGAAATCGTGCTTCGTAAGGATGTATCACTGACAGTCCATTTCTTCCCGACGATATACTTTCAATAGGCTTTGACATATCGTAAATTTCCTCTTCCTCCTTGGCCATATCCTCGAACTCTTTCTTGATCATATCATCCAGCTCCTGATCAAATACATCCTCCAGGCCGGTCTGATCATGCGTGTCGCCATTTTCAGCCTCATATTTGCGAATGAGTTCGAGAGCCGCGGCCTTTTCTTTCTCCGGTAGGCTCTGTATGAACGGGCTATTTGCGTGAAAGGGTCCTTTCCGAAGTTCCACCAGCTCCTGATCTAGCTTCGCCAGCTCTGATTCCAGCTCTTTCCGCTCTTCGGCAGTTTCAGCGTCAGGATCTATCTCGACTCTTGTTTTACTCGATCTCGAAGCCTGTTCGAAAATGCGAATCTTGTCGTTCTGGCCGCCATATTGAATGAGCCGCGAGGGGATCGAGGAGAATGATCGTAGAGAGAGTGATGTCTTTGCGAGGAATGATGTGAAGGAGCTAGCCTGGTGTTGCAGTCGCCCAGCTCCCTGAATCGCCTGACGGAGCATGAAGGATGAATAATCATGCCATCTGTAGATGGGAATGATGGATGTGGATGGAGAATGAGGATTGCGAGAAATATTAATTTCACAGGGAAGTTCTTGCTGAAAATTAATTTGGTTCCATTTACGGCTTAGCGTGGTTTATTCCGCGGAGCTTTCCTGGGGGGAAGGTACAGGTCCGCGTTCGCGTTGTCAAAAATACGTCCTGGATCTTCAGAGATCAAACCACGTTTATATTTCTTCAATGACGATGAATCATGAAAAGGAGGTCGGGAATAATGAAGAGAAGGTATTTTTGTGACTTTTTGGCTCGTTCTCGTCTCTCTCTCAAAACTAATCAACTCACGGCAGGGTGTTTACATCTATCGCCCTACGAACGACAGCGAAAGATCGTCAAAGCGCCGCAAAATATCCTCGAGTAATGCAAAGAAACCGAGAGAAGATACACAGTCACAGATATTCGTTCCTCTTCTTGGCGGCAAAGAGGCACCGGATTTCGTCAGCGCAAGGGAATCGACATTTCACAAATTATGGTCCTCTCAAGAACAGCGCTGCAAGGTGAATTGCAATTGGACATTTGCCTATTCGGCTTTTCTAACGAGTTACAGAAAGTCATAGAGGAACTAGACTCTACAATACTTGAGGATATTGCCTCTTTCGCGAGGACCGCATCGCAAAATAGGTAAGCTACTCACTCCCACATCATGCTGCGGAATTGTAGCACTAACTCCAGCGCAGTTACGGTGGCTGTATACCTACTGCACTGGTCACTATCGGATCCAATGTATCAGCTCTTCCGAGACTTTTAGATATACTACATCATCGCTTAGTTGCTGATCGATTCGGTCAAGTCATACTCCTGGAATCAGCGGATGCACCTAATCTTAAATCCTTGCTGAAAACAATCATCCGAAACGCCGTTACGAACACGTCTGGAAATGATGCATATCAGGACTTGTTTACAGACAGAACTGTGAGTAAAATTTGATGGTAAGGGAAACACTACTGACGTTGAAAGGGACCTCGAATGTTACCATACGACCTAAACGTTCTATACCAATACGTGCTCAGTCGAGAATCAAGATCATTAGTGCTGGCTTTTCGGGACAGCGAAGCACTCGACGCTGGCGTATTGAGTGATCTTATTTCTCTGCTCAGGTTGGACTCCTTATTTTACAGCTACCCTTACCGGAAGCTTACAGATTCTTTAGCTCTTGGGTTGACAGGCTACCGATCGTTCTTCTTTTTGGTATTTCGACCACAGTTGAGCTCTTCGAGAGTCGGCTTTCTCGCTCTACTGTAGGCTTACTGCGTGGAAAGCAATTTGAAATTCAAGAGGCTGAAGGGGCCATTGACCTTATATACGAAACTTTGCAGACTGGTGCAGAGACAAAACTGTGGCTGGGCCCACATCTGAGCACATCTCTGATTGAGAAGGCTCGAGATCACTTTCAAAGCCCCGAAGGATTCATCCGTGAGGTTAAGGTATGTGCTGTCTGGACCTCTAGTAGGAGGCTTGCTGATTGTATAAAGTATACATATATGTCACATTTCTTTGCCAATCCTCTCAGTATTTTGCTGTCATCTCCAACTTCGAAACAAAAAGAATTGTGCGAGGCCGTTCGAAATTTAAAGTCTTTTAGAAGGTATGTACTTGAAAAACAAACTTTGATGGGGTTATTACTGACAATTTCAAGTTTTTGCGAAGAACTTGTCGAACAAGGCGAGAAAACGATTGTTCGAGACATGATACTTGATGACGATGCCCTGTGGAGCCAAATCAAGATATCAATGAACGCTGGATTGACTCAAATGAAAGAACTCTTTCGTATAATGGATATGTTCCGCTCAATTCAAACATCGCTTCATCTTACCAAAGCCAACAGCCATACGGATTTATACATCACTGGCCTTGCTGGTAAACTGGCCGAGTCTGACTCAGTCAAAGACTTATTGATTCGATTGAAAAAGATCAGCTCCGATACATTTATAATTATATTGGGACAAATCGAAGAAGCAGGCGACCCATTTTCACCGCTTGTAAATACGAAAGCATTCGAAGAAAAGCTTGAAAGCCTGCTCGAAACGCATACTCCAGGCAAACCACTACATAGCCATCACGACGATCAGAATCTTGGCATTGAAACTACTATCGTGAAAGATAAAGTGAATTTTACCAAAAAGAGAAAAAAGATTTCGGAAACCGACATGGCTTACACTGAGGTTCTTGAACAATTTGTTGACGAGTTTGAGTCTAGCTTGAAAGCCAGATTGATTGATCCCCGTGATCTCTTTCTCCACGAGGTGTTTTTATTCGATCTACGAAACCCACTACGAGATACTTTTGCGCCTCGCGCCAGATTCTGCATTGAGCGTGCTTTGTCGACACCATTTGACTATCTGGCCTCAACGTCGTTTGACGATACTGGAGGAAACCTATCCTCCAACCAGCCAGAAACTGCTCTTCTGTACCAGCTCTACTTGGAATCAGGATCGTTGATCAACGTGTTTGATCTGTGGAAGGCATTCTCTACAATTGTGTGTGGTGAAGAAAACGGTAGCGAGAATGGAAATTACGACGAACGAACGGCATTGATGTTATTCTATCAGGCCATGGCCGAGTTAAAGTTGCTGGGCATGATGAAGCCTAGTCGGAAAAAGATAGACCATATCAGCAAATCAGCTTGGAAGGGTCTATAATCTGTCGTCATTCTTTACGAATATAATTTCAAGCTAATTCATAAAGACGTGCATTTGGGGTATCTAATTCTAATATACATAATTTAAATATGAAAATGACCCTTTCTCCCATTCAAAGGGGAGGCTGTATAATATTCTCGCTCCCAATTGGTCCTCCATCCTCACTAAAGACCATGGCCTCTCGTCTTCGCCTTCTCAGGGCTTGTTCCTCAAAACTTTCCTCAGGCAACATGCCTGGCTCGTGTGCAAAGGATGTCCCCGCCGTACTCTCACCATTTACCATCCACACATCACTATCGTCATCTTCGTCGTCGCTGTGAGGATCAATTCTCACTCCGTGATCGTCAAGATCCTTTTCCTCTTCCATCATACTTCCCATCAGTCCGTACTTGCGCAATTGTCGAACTCCGTCCGGGTAGCCGACTAGAGTTGTGAAGATGGAACTCATCAGGTGGTCGTCTGGCCAGTACATTTTCATCAACCATCCCACATCCCTCCTTCGATAATCGTTACCCTGCGTTGCAGCAGGGATATTATGATCCTTCCGAAGACAAGGGAATGGATACTTGGCGAGCCACTGACTGACAAGACCAGCTTCCAAAGCAGCGGGAATATCCTGAAATAGGAGGATGTTTAGTGTTGCCAGCAGCTTTTTTTCCCCGGGTGGTCGTGTTTTGGGCAGTATAGGCGACTCTGTCGTTGTGTTCTCGACGGTATGTTCGTCTAGCAGACCGCAAAGACAGTCCACAATTGCTTTGTAGGTGGTTACATCGTGGAGGCGGGGAGACATATGAGGTGATGAATTCGACCCTTGTCAGCGCAGACATCAGTTTATGATCGATGATCGCTACCAAACAAAAAAGAAAAAAAATATATATAATAAGAGTAGGGAACTTACATGCGCGACACACGCGACTGGCGACTAGAAAATGAATAGCATTGATAGCTCGGTTTCGCCGGGGTTTATGCTTGCTTCTCAAATCCTCCAACAAGATACTCCAGGAAGGTTCCTTCGAAGCTCGTTCTGATATTATTCGAAGCGATCTATGAGGTATTAGTATTCGTATTGCAACAGCCACCGTCGAAATTGCCGAAAATGAGGACAAGGACATACGCTCCACGAAGCTCATAGCTCGGGCTTTCCGTCAATTTCTGAAGAGTTTCAAGCTTCAACGCTGCGACCACATGAGTAGCAGTTCTTCGGGAATTCGATATTGAGAACAGACCTACCGTCTTCCGTGCCCTTGCTAATCATATGTTCGTCGTTGTCGGAACGAGTGATCTCCGTGAGATCGCGCACTTCGTATAGATTGCGGACAATGGGGCGGGCTGCCACGAACCCTAGAGAAAGACCTGCAGAAACAATAACAGTCAGCGTCTGATATAATCAATTTCTTGAGACTGAATCATACCCAAGACAAGCCATAATAAGGAGTTATTTGAGCGCAAAGACATTGTTGACAAAAACAGAGCGTGGGGGAATGAGCAGCAGGAGATTTGGCCGGAGATAAAAACAGAAATGGCGGAAAGTGGAGCACAGCAGCGGCAGCTTCCTTTGGTGGAGCCGGAAAGCGGTGAACACAAATTTTTTATTTTTCTGACTTTACAGACTGACATTTTAATTGCAGTCAAGAACTTGGTTACTTTGAGGTAACACCAACAAATCTCGAGGCGTCTTCACAATGCCTCTTTCTCAGTTGAAGCAGCTCAAAGCTTCTTTGAGAGACAGTGGAGTGATTCGCGCTCCGCAATCAAAGAAAAAGAAACGGCAAGATGAAAAAGATGGCGGCGCCAAAGCAAGGCAGTCTCGCATTCAACGAAATGCAGCGCTGGCGAAGATTCGAGAGCAATTCAATCCTTTCGAGATCAAGGCGCCTGCGCGCAATGCAAAATTCGATGTCACGACGCGAGATGGCTCGGTTAAAGCGGGGAATCATTCCAGACCGGGTGTTACCAAGTCTTTGGGCGAAGAGCGAGTAAGTTTCTCTACGGAGGCAAAGGGTATGGAGGAATTAAAGATCTGACAAATGGCCAGCGGCGACAAACTCTGCTCAAAGAAATGCATACGCGCAACAAGACCGGGGGGATCATGGATCGACGGTTCGGTGAAAACGATCCCACGATGACGCCGGAAGAACGAGCAGCAGAACGATTTGCGCGGGAGAGTCAAAGAAAGTTGCGCAAAGAGAATTTATTCAATTTGGAGGAAGACGAAGAAGAGGATGGGCTGGAGCTGACTCATGGTGGACGATCTTTGTCGTTTGGCGATGCTATGCCAGGCGACGATTTTGCCGAGAACGATATCAGCGGTGGGGAATTATCCGACGAGGAGGAATCGAATCGGAAGAGGAAACGATTTGTAGACCCCGCTGATGAGGTGGATGACATGGACGGAATGGCCTCGGATGACGAGCAGCCTGACGAAGAGACGGGGCCTTTACGAAAGAAAACCAAAGCAGAAGTCATGAAGGAGGTCATAGCCAAGTCGAAGTTGTACAAGTATGAGAGGCAAAAGGCCAAGGAAGACGACGATGAGCTTCGAGCCGAGCTTGACAAGGGACTGCCTGAGATTTTTGAATTGATGCGGGCCACTAAGCCTGCGCCCAAGCAACCGGAACCGCCAAAACAGGATGAAGCCATGATGAATCCTGATCGAGCAGCTCTTTTGAATGGCAAAGACAGGACTGAGGCCGATCATGAGTACGATAAAAGGCTCAAACAGATGGCTTTCGATAAGAGGTCGGCTCCTACGGATCGCACCAAGACCGAAGAGGAAAAGGCACAAGAAGAGGCCGAGAGACTGAAACGCTTGGAAATGGAAAGATTACGGCGTATGCGTGGTGATGAAGATAGCGAGTCCGAGGATGAACAGGAGGACAGTCAACAGATGGAAGAAGATACAGATTTTATACCGGATGACGCAAAGGCATTTGGTCTAGCATCAGCAACTGAAACTCATGCTCGACGGGAGCTCGACGTTGAAGATGAGGATGATTTCATTATTGATGACGATCTTGTCGATTTGGATTCAGATGTAGATCTGTCACTTGACGGAAGTGACGATATGGAGGATTCCGAGGAAATGGAGAGCGAAGACGAAGGACTGATAGATGATGAATTTTCAAAGTCGCTCAAAAACTTGGCCGGAACGCAATCTGGAAGTGCACCGGCGCCAGTATCAGGACACAGCAACGATGGCCTGGCTTATACATATCCCTGTCCTCAGAGCCATGAAGAGCTTTTGGAGATTCTGAAGGGCGTGGCAACTAAAGATATTCCAGTTATAGTTCAGAGAATCCGGGCCCTATATCACCCTCGACTGCATAGCGACAACAAGTCCAGATTGGGAACATTTTCCAGAGTCCTTGTGGACCATGTGGCTTTTATGGCAGACGACGTGAATTCCGAATCTTTTGATATCATCGAAAATCTCCTTCGTCACATTCACTCAATGGCCAAAACCAACAGCGAGCCAGTCGCTCATGCATTTCGAGAACATATCCGTGCAATGGCCACCGATAGACCACTGAGTTTACGTTCTCGAGATCTGGTGATTCTTACTGGCGTGATGACCGTATTTCCAACATCGGATCATTTCCACCCAGTTGTTACCCCTGCCAATCTGACAATTGCACGCTACCTCGGTCAAAGCACAGTGACTGGCCTATTTGATTTGGCGACGGGGGCATACTTGTCTGCCTTGGCCTTGGAGTATCAAACTTTTGCAAAGCGTTATATGCCTGAATTCATGAATTACTGCCTGAATGCGTTATGTTGTCTCTCTCCGAGCCCAATTGCGCCGCAAGAAGGATTCGCTTTATTACGTCCAGCAAAGGAATCACTCCGAGTGAAGAACTTGTCCTCAAAGACAGAGCAAGGCAAGCTCGAATTCTGGACTGTTTTCGCTGACAACGAAAAAGCCTCTTCGGAAGAAACAAAGCTCAACCTAATCAGCAATTTCGTCTCGTTACTCGACTCTTCTATTGACCTATGGGACTCAAAATCAGCTTTCACCGAGATCTTCGTGCCAGCCAAACACATCCTTAAATCTCTTCTCCGGTCCTCTTCGTCCACCTCCCCACTATCCATCCAGATTAAAGCTACCCTTGAAAAACTCAAACATCACCTATCCCAATCTCACCGTCGTCGCCGACCATTACTTCTCCACCACCACCGTCCACTAGCCATTAAACAATCCATTCCCAAATTCGAAGAAGACTTCAATCCGGACAAACACTACGATCCGAACCGGGAACGAGCGGAGCTCAACAAACTCAAAGCCGAGCACAAGCGGGAACGGAAAGGTGCGATGCGCGAGTTGCGTAAGGATGCTAATTTTGTGGCTCGCGAACAGCTGCGTGAGAAGAAGGAGAAGGATGCCGCGTACGAGAAGAAGTATAGACGGCTTATTGCGGAGATACAGGGTGAAGAAGGTCGGGAAGCGAAGGCGTATGAAAGAGAGAAGAAATGGAGACAAGGCAAGAAGTGATTTAGTTGATGTCTATATTGTATCTACTTCTACCTTCTTCTACCTACCTTCGAAAGGACAGGTACATGAAAGTGTCAAATTATGCCAAAATAATCAAATAGTCTAAATATGGTATCTCTAAAATGAGTATGCTCGTGACGACATAAACGCTTCACAAAAAATGCAATGCAATGCAATGCAACGCAGCGCAGCGCAAATAAACAGCAAAAGACAAGTAACAAGGCAGCTATTGATGATTCCAAACCGCCATTCCCTGCAACACCTCACAACGATTCAACTGCTCACTCGACACAGTTTCCATATGGGTATCATTCGTATTAATAAACAATCTCTGACTCTGATCGCCCCACGTATTCCATTCAGGGGATCCCTGCGCACGATACGTATTCGGATTATACGAACGAATAAAACTCGTCCAATAACCCTGCATAACAGGGATCAAATCCTGATACGAAATGGTCTTATCCGATGCAGCAGACCCAGGATGCGTAAGGATATATTGCGGACCCCAGATCGCGCTTACTTCGATTGTATGTCTAGTTCCGTATCCCGTGCTGTTATCCGTGGGGTCGACGACGGCGTAATGATAATTCCAGACTGAATTTGTCGTATTGGGGTTTTTGCTATATGCCGAAGTGAGGTAGATGCCAGGACAGATGTAACGCATTTCGCCGTACGCGGTGGATACACCTTGCCAGTATTGCCCGGCGTGCGGATAGACTGGGTTGTCTGGTTTGGACAGGTAGAGATTGTTGATGGTGGAGATTTCGGTTTGGTTAAGAAAAGGGAAATTATTAGTGAGGAATTCGTCTGCTCGTTCGGTGGTGTTTGCACTGCGTGGGGTAAAAATGGTGCCTTCATTGGTGTCGTCGCCGAATATCACGGGGATATCCATGAATTTGCCCTGTCCAAATAATGAAAAGGTATAGTTTGACACGAGGTCGTTGTCGATAACAGGGCCGTAGGGGAAAAGAGGCGGTCTTGTGCCGGTGGGATAGGCAATTGCGAAGTTTTGTTTTTGTAAAGTGGCAATATCGAGGTTTCGAAGACACTCTAGCGGTTGATCCTGGCTCGCGCAGCCGGTGCGCTTGGTGAGGTTGTTGAATTGGAATTGAGATTCGGAGACAGTAAGCTGGGGGCCGAAGGATTGCGATTCAGCTGCTGCCGCATGAATCAGGCCGTCGAGGTGGTTGGTGTTGCCGTAGGCGCTGAGAAGTAAAGTGATGGCGCCTGCTCCGGCGCTGTCGCCGCCAATAGTGACATGATTGGGGTCTCCACCGAACTTTTTCTTGTCAGCTTCTTCTTGCTCTCTCAGGCACATTGAAAGGCCAGCCAAATAAACCTACCTGATCGATATATTTCTGCACCCATTGCAGAAGTTTGATCATGTCTTTCAATCCATTATTCAGCGAACCTTGCTGCTCAACTTCTTCTGACGCTAAGAATCCATAAGGCCCCACGCGGTAATTGAATGTGACGACCACCATGTTGTAATCGGACGCTGCAATCAGGCCAGACCCGTCGTAGTCGGCGTTGGTGAGGGCATTATAGCCACCGCCTTGAATCCAGACAAAGACCGGCAGAGCCGAGGTGTCTGTTGCGTTGGTAGGTGCGTAGACATCTACATATAAACAATCCTCGGATTGAGTTTTTGGAATTGGAAATGCACCAGTGGCCAGACACAGTGGTCCATGCTATTGAAATCAGCTTTCATACATACGATATAAAGCAAAAGAGTAAATCATACCGACGTGGCATCCTGCTCGCCGCTCTCTGTTGGCGGATCCTGCGGAGCAGCAAATCTCAAGTTCCCCGTTGGTGCGGCAGCATATCGCATGCCCTTCCAGTACGAGACGCCATTATTCTGCTTATATCCGCGGTACGAGGCGTAATCCAAATGGGCTACATTTGCCTGCGCAGCATTTTGCTTCTTAGCGCGCAGTGACAGGCCCAGCCCCAGTCCAAGCGAAAGAGCAATTACAATCACAACAGATATCGCAATTGCTGCATAGATGATGATTTTCTTTTTCTTTTTGTTGTTGTTGCTGTTGACTGAAGCATTGCTATCTTCACTCTTCTCGGAAAACAGACCAAGTCTCGAAACTGAAATGACATAACCCAATTTCGAGGAAATACTGCTGTCGTCCTGCTTATGTTCTTCCCTTCCATCCACTGTAAGAAGTGATTGTGCACTTCTGGGCGTGTTCATTTTGTATTGCTTGAAGAGATTGGAGAACATCTCGATTATTTCAATATGACTTTTGCTTGAGAAGATCCCCACCAAGGGAATCTCGGAAATTGATCAATCACACAAACCTGGTGACGATCGGAAATCATAAAAAGACTGCGTATTCTTCATTCTGGATTCATTTTCTTAGAAATCAGGCGCTCGAGTGAATGTAGAAATGAGAGGAATTTTCAGACGTGTTACACCGAAAGAATGTTGGAGGTGACACGGAAGCTGACGGAATTGAGCTGAATGAACCCCAATGTCAACACTTGACAATGATTAGTGAATGAAGTAAGATGATGTCGAATCCCTAGTCGAATATCAGAGTAGGACAGAAAAAGCGTGCAACAGCCGTGAGAGTCACTCTCAGAGAGGACATCCCCGGGAATATAACAACCACCGGCAGAGCATCGTGACAAATTCGGAGAACCAAAAGACAGAAACCATCGGCCCCAAGTGACACGGCTGGAAGAAAATGAGCAGCGCCACGGAGCTAAGCATGGCTTCAGCGGGTCAATCCAGAGCAACAAGACAAATAAGACATGGAGAAGAAACAAATCAGGAGACAAAATAACAAAATAATAGTTTGATTTAGTTAAGGAGGGCCGCCTAAGGGACAACGAAACTAGGCAGGAAAAGGTCAGTCATCCAGCACGTTATCAACCAACAAGCTTCCTACTAAGAGTCCACTAAGCCGTTAACTTAATGAACTAGAGGATTGTCGGCTCTGCTAACTCGGCCTGGCATTCCCGCGTCTTTTTTCTCTCGCTTTTATCGCTTTGGGGGCTTTGTCAGTCTCAGCCCCAGGTCTATTCTAGGAAACATGAAACCACGCTACAGAGCAGTTTGTTGATCACGGCAGGTAATTACAGCATAGCGACTGATCTGCGAGTTGGACGTGTTCTGCTCGTTGTTAGGAGTAAGATAATAACATATCCATTGTCCAACATAGTGTCCAACATCGGCTACGTCCGAGAGTACTCCAACCCGAGACAAAGTCATTGTCACCGGGGAGAAATGCGAGAAACAAAAAAGGGAAAAATAGCAGAGCAACTTCGACACGTGCGATGTCTCAGCCAGCTCAGTGATCCGAAATAATCACTTAACTTAAGCATTGATTAGTTGAGTCAGTGGGTCGGAGGCTGAAAAAGAAAAAATTTACTGGTCATGCAGCAGACCAGACCAAACCAGACCAGGCCAGACCTGAGAAAGCAAAGAAAATCAATCTGTTGCGACCCAATGGAAAGACTCCGGAACGCTATTCGCGGGAAAATTGCGAATATAGGAAGTAAAGAGAGGAAGAGAAGTAAAAAGACGGGGCTAACTGGGAATCGAACCCAGGACCACTCCCACCCTAAGGGAGTATCGTACCACTAGACCATCAGCCCAGTATATTCGACCTGAACAATTTTGACATTATATGGAGTTTTTACAGTAAAATCAAAAATATACACAGTATCTTGTCTATCGACTTGTTTTTCTGCATGTCGAGTCTCAATCCTCAAATAGTGGACTGCATAATAAAATTCCGCTGGGGACACTTGGGCAGCGGTGACCATACAGGAAAAATTCAAGGTAGAATCTACGTGTCAACGCCAGAATCAGGCCTCTATATACCGAACCAAGACCTCTCCCCTAAGTAATAGGGCTCCGTTTTGGTGCAGTTGGTTCTTTTTTCCGGTTTACACTATGGTATCCAAGCTTGATAGGACAGGGCTTGTTACTACATAGCCGATTGAATGAGATGACAAGTAGCAATATGCATAATTTAGCAAATTCACTGATACGATAGAGTACCTAGGTACCAGGTTCAAATCTAGGTCTATAGTAATTTCATGCTAGTGAATATTGGATTCAAATACAAGTTTAAGGTCTTTGATATCATTACTTATATCCAAGGTTAATCAGGTCCCTGAATATCAATTGATTCCGAGCTTTCAAGGTTCCTTCCAACGAAGGACCACATATTTTACAAGAATTATATCATACTCTCTTCCACTTCGCCGATGTCATCAATTGTCGGCCTACAGATTTGTTGGTAACCTTGGAAGTCCCTATGATGGATAATAAGCCTTGTAGGTCTGCAAAGCAGCTTCCACGCATTGAATGACAGTCAACACAAAAACCAGCACCGCAATCCAAAACGTCCACCATTGAATAGGCCGACGATCGTCTCGCCAAAATCTCAGTATTCCTCGAGGTTCTCGTTCGTCGTAAATATCCTTTAGAGTCAACAGCCGTTCTCGCCAGATAGGAAATCGACTTATCCGACGCTCACTTGATCGTAGGTAGCGCTGAGAACTGCCTGTATTGCTTAAGATACGTTTTCTGTTTTCGTATCGTCCTTTCTTTTGAGACTTGAGCCACGATCGAACGCTTGCGTTGTGCTGGGGGAGTAGAAGCGAGTGCGTTTCTAGGGTCTCTTTGGCAATAGCTCGCAGTTCGTCGGGGACGCTGTGCATCGACATGAGCATTTCTAAGAGACTATGAGCACGGCTGCAACCTTGGAACCTACTTATTTGAACTTGAGTACAGCTCGAGTATAGATGTCATTTGAAATATACACGCCACGGAATCGTTCTCGTCGTCGTATGTGCTGAGATGCTTCGAAAGATCGTTCGTCCATTGTATTCGTATACCTGCTACGCACGATAAATTCCGTAGATGAAATGAACTTGGGAGTCTAACGTCTTGTTCGTTATGAGGCGGAAAGTTGAAGAAATCTCTTTTGAGAAAATCTTGCAATTTTTCGTCAGTCCGCCATTCCGAAGCGTCAATAAACATCCAGATTTTAGCACAATATATGAGCATTTTCTCCACACTCGGATCCGAAGGTTCGATTTGTAGATGGAGCTTTTCACGAAGCTTTTTGCGTAATTCGCTTTTTGAACAGTGCTCGTACTGTTCGCGTAACAAGGTGATTGTACTTATAATGTCCTCATGGGATCTTTCGGCCAAAAACGAATCGCCCGAGTATTTGAAATGGAAATAGAATGTCTCTTCGTAGAATTTGAAGAATTCCTCGTAATAGCTCAACCCATCTTTTTCTGTGATTGTGTCTCCGAGAACAGCTTCAATAAGTGTGCGCTTGGTCTCGTTCGGTATAGCATCTATATAAGACGTTCCCGTCCCGCGAGTAGCCCAAGTGATCATCCTCACGTTGACAACTAAAACGCTCTTTCATGGATGTTATCTCAAAGAAGTAAATATATAATGCTACATATAAAGCAAGAGATTTGAAGATTGAAGTCCGCCTTGCACCCCACTTGCCCAGGCAAGTTTTGAACTCAGATCCGGCTGACACTGCCACCAGCGTCGCTAGCGTCTTTGAGTACATAAGAATTTATCACCCAGGTAGTCTTTTTTGACATCCTCTGCCTCTGTCAACTTCAAATGGTTTAATTATTTTATTAATTAAAAAGAAGGGAAACGACATGAGCTCTTCAGCATCGACATCGCCTTCCGACCCGGATTGCCTTGAAGAGGTTGATGTAGCATATTTCGGAACTCCAAGCAAGCACGCCGTAAGCTTCTGGGGACGGCGCTGCAAGTTTTGGGAACCAGAAGAAGATGCTAAACGAAAATTTCTTGCTAATTTGGATGGGTTCCGGTCAATGACCGAGCTGGAGTATTTACGTAAAGAGGAAAAGGCTATGCCTGATGTTGCTTTCTGCTTCTACTTGGTAGGCAAAAATCATAGGGAAAGCAGACACTGCATTGCTATACGGTCGACGAGCGAAAACTACGGTCGGAAATTGAGAAGGGCGATCCTAGGACAGGATTGGTGGTATGACTTTGCCGCGTCTATTCCAGGACTCTGTGTCATTGTTATTCGATGCTGCTTGAGAAAATTGGCAGGACCTCCTTGGTCGGTGCCTCCAGGATCTAGGCCCGGAGATGTTTTCACTTTTCAGGACGTCTATACCTTGCTAGGTGCACCGATATTTCTTGAAGCGGAAGACGGGGTTGCAAGGTTCCAGAGACTTGCAACACTTGGTGGTTTGGTGGATGTCAATGGTACCATCTACGGTCTAACAGTTGCACATGCAACTTCCGAGGGTTATTCAAACCACAATAAATCCGACGATGAACCTACTGCTTGTGTATATTGTGAGAAAGATGATAATTTTCTTCCTGGTGAGATAAATTCGTTAATATTGCCTTGAGTCCCCTAAACTAAGTATTCCACACAGAATTTCCGGCTCAGGTTCCCGGCTTCACGAAGTTGTCCCCTCTACGAACTAAACCGCGGGACTATTCGCAATATTCCAGAGTTCGTACTCGCGATCTCCCTTGGTATGTCTTGAGATTCGACTCGACCAAAGACGACCCTTTATATCTTGGCAGGGTACATCGTGTGCCTCCGAGGTTTAATGCAGATTTATTTGATTGGGCACTGGTCGTTCTCTCCGTATCTCCGTCCACATTCTCCGGCTCAAAGGCATTATTTCCCCCCCGGGTAGGAAAAGTCAAGGACCCACAAAAAGAAGCGTCGGAACCAGAATATCACGGCAAGATTGTTGTTATCACTGGGTCTAGTGGTGAAGTAATAGGTCGACTTCTGTCATCCCCAGTGCTCTTTTGGATGAATTCGAATGCAGGCCCTCTACAAATGAGAGAAGTACTTATGGAGGTGCCTCTCAGTATGTTTTCTCTGCATTTTGTTATCAAAGCTCTTCATGTTACCCCTCTAATAATCTGGCGCATTAGCATACGGTGACTCCGGCTCTTGGGTATTCGACAACAACGGAGACTTACACGGCGTTATAATTTCTGGCATTGGAAAGTCAAAGATTGCATATGTATTGCCTATCAGTGGCATTGTCAACGAAATGCAGGCCAAGCTCAAATGTCCGGTCGAATTGATGTCGCCGATTAACAATGAATCGATGTACCGAGCGTTTCGTGAAAAGCAGCCTTTCACTATGCCTGAGTCTCCGAGCCTAGACTTTGACAAATACCAGAGCTCTATACATAAGTCTGATGATGACTAGTTGCAGAGGATGAAGCATATTGGGTCTTCGTCAGGTTGCAGGTGTATGTCCAGTATCGTACCAGTATATACCAACATCCATCTTTCCTACACGCGTAACTTGAAGGCAATCTATTACTATGGATTTAAATCTTTAAATACTCAGTTCTAACACAAGATGTGCCAGCGAGGAGCATATAGTATAGTTTATTGGCTGTATATACTAGAGTATCAAATCTGCTAATGAGGCTCAATCAAGCATTTCGGGTTGTGGATCCCAGTAACTTACTAAGAAGCCGACTAACTTTAATAGGGTTAGTGCAAAACAGCGAGTATAGAATTGATGGATCAGGTACCAGCTTCCCACTTTGCTAACTTTGTCTTCATTCTCTCCATTGACTACTCTGTAGTATTGGTCGAATCTTGTCACGAGTTCCAGTCAATCTTGCAGCAATGGCGAGTGAAAACGATTCGACAGAGATGTGTGCTGGGTGCAAGAAATCCTCCACCTCTCTTTCTCAACCGCTGAAACGCTGCGCTCGATGCAAAGAAGCGTTCTACTGCTCTCGTGAATGCCAAGCAGCAGACTGGAAAATCCATAAGAAGTCCTGCAATAAGACTCATCGTCCTAACGTACCTAGCAATGGGAGTTATCCGGCAGGAAATGCACTTGACGGTATGATTTACTACAATACCGTTGCGCACACCATTCCAGCAGCTCAGGAACTAGCCAAGACGTTGAAGATCACTCTTCCAACAGGAGGGAATCCCAGACAGGCCCTGAGGTACGTACCGAAAACCATGGCTTTCATGTGTCAAGTTGCTAAATTTTAAACCAGGCTGCCGATCCGACGTTTAATCACTACTGGGCAAGATACACTTGAAAATCTTCGTCTGCTCTTCGGTCCGGCGTGGCAACCAAATCAGGGATACGAAGAGGAGCGACTACACGTTCTTCTACAACCTCCGCGTGGATCTCCAAGCTATGCATCGTCTTCATTCTTTGATGATGATTCTCTACCGTGGTCACCGCGTCCGGCCAACGAGAATGAAATCAAGAAGCTCCAAGAAGTTAGAGACATGCAGGACTTGATCCGCAGAAACCTTGGAGGTAGGAAAGAGCCGACCTCTAAGGATACGCAGAGCATCCTCAGTAGTTTCGGAGCAGACTGGAGCGAGAAGCTGGCAGTGTATACGACTGCAGTCAACGCTATGGATCAAGGAGTCAATATCTGAAGATGAGGTACAATAAACCAGGATGATACGACAATACGATGGTACGGCGTTTATTAGATTGAGCCAGCTAGCGACTGTTGAACCACACACAGGTTCGGAGATCATATTCTGTATGTATTATGTTTGTTCACAATCACTACCGAGCGATAGCCTGAATACCTCTTACGATAACGCAGTTCTTCTAAATGGTATACGTGATATACTACATTAATGACCATAACTAGATTGGTGGCATTCAAATTAGTGAACTGACTCCCTATTAGGAAACAGAATATGACTGCAAATCTAGAGGAACATCTCCTTATTCTGTTCCGCCCATTCCTCAAACGTCGTTGCTTTCTTTCCAGAGTATTTCTCAACATTCAACAACTGCTCGGGCTGAATTGTATAGCCAAAAACCCGATTCTGTTCAGGATCATCAACTTCCGTCCGACTGATCATATATTTCGCGACGGGAACGGGCACACGACGTTTTTCAATGAACATCTTATACGCTTCATCTTTCCCCATACTTTCAACCGTAGGATTCTTCCCCAATACCTTCCCAAGAATCCTGACGCTGTCCGCTTGAGAAATCAATTGCGGCCCATACAAATACAAGGGAGCCGCTTTCCCGCCTGGAGGACCTTTCACAAGAACCGTTCCACAGACTCTGCCAATGTCCCCCGGAACAATACAATCGACTTTTGCATTCGGAAAGAGAATCTTGACTAACCCATCCTTCAACCCATCCCTATACTGCAGTGTGTTGCTAGCAAACGATCCCGGTCTGGCCGCGACGTATCCCTCGGGACCAAAGATCTGTTTCAGAATGATCTCGACCTGGGCGTGCCAATACGGTATAACCTCTTCGGGAGCCACGTCTTCGGGTTCACCTTGAATTGTGTAACTACTCAACAACACAACCAACTCAATGCCGGCATCTTTGAGTGCCTGGATCGTCGACTTCATATGGTCGGGTGAACCGTGAGTCACATAGATAAAAGCTCGAGTTGCTTGGGTGCTGGATACAGCGTGGCGGACGGTCTCTGGGTCGAGTAGATCGGCTTGCACTTTTTCGAAGCTGTCACCTTTGTTTGCGTCGTCTAGGTTGTCGAGGCCTGGAATTGGCTTTTGAGGGTTGCGCATTGCCAGGACCACTTTTGCGCCTAGTTCGTGCGCTGTTCGGGCGGTGGCTGAGCCAACTGCTCCAGAGGGTCCGAATACTATGACTTTTGGAGTGGACATATTGGTAAAAGTAGAAGTAATTACAGTCCGGTATAGGAGTAGCGAGTAAGAATTGATCAAGCTAGATTGATACCTAGGTATTGTCAAGAAGAATGTTTCAAGACTGAAAGACAGACGAAGATCACCGCTTATATAGTTTCTGTTTAATTAAATAAATCCCAAGTAATCGTGCTCTGACTCGCAATCGGAGTTAAGCATCAAGCGGAGCGTCCATGAAAGGAATACTTGTACAACTCGTCTTCTTTCAAGGTTGCATCGGGGGGGAAGACTAGATGGATTCAGCCCCTTTCCACAGACCATTACTAGTGAGTGACACGGGCATACAAAAGCCAATCTTTGTCTCGATGTCATGTCGATGCTCGTCTGGAGAGTCTTGGACCATATGGATAGCTGCGAGATGATTGGATGATGGCGTGTAGAACACCTGTTAAATTGATGGGCTAATTCCTAAAGCAGGAAACAATCTCAAGACGCTAAATTTCTCCGCTTTGAATGTACGGAGTACTGGTAGCTGGTGACACGAACGAAACTACGGACTAGATGCGGAATAGATGAGGTAGAATGTTATTATTATTTGTCAAGTAGCTAGGTAGCTAATCATTGCTGGATCATCTAATTACTAGAAGACTTGGCTTTTTTTTGCAGGTTCTGACAGATTATCTCAATGAATTCAGATCCTGCGCCAAGATTTTCTTTCTGCATGTGTTGTTCCGGATTCGGAAAAAAACTGGCTCCGAGTGAAGCGCGGAGCATCTGAATAAATATGGCCGTTTTTTGTTAGAGACAATTAAACAAAACATCAAATCAACAATAAGTTCATAATAAATACTCACAATCAAAGATCTTAATCTAATCAAATTTTAACAAAATTGGGTGTTTAATAAATTAATAAAGCTCTTGATTGATTTAATTTTTATAATTTATCAATTTACGATGACGCTAGCTAGCTTATATGCTCGCTTGTAGACTGGCTCGTGGCTGGTTCAGGCTGGTTGGTAAGCTGGCTAGTCAGGAAACAATCCTTCCAAACAGCCAACTTATCTCTATAAAGTGCAGTCTTGCTATAGAACAGTTTTCCTGCATTGAAAGATCCATATTTTTTTCTCCAACTTTGTAGAAAGTTCTGTATTGCGATATAGTCAGGTAGTCTAGGCATATATTTAGAAATCGACCAAGCCTGCGGGCGGCGCATTTCAACCACTCGGGATTAAGCTTAAGCCCGTCACTAACTTAGTCAACCAGTTAACCTTAGAAATTTAACTAACTTAACTAATTTAGAAGCTTCAAGCTTCAAGCTTCATCCCACGCCACAATCTCAACAACCTCGGTCTTTGACAACTTGATCTCTCAATTCTACAGACTAATTCCTAAAGATGCGCTCTCTTAAATCCACAAAGAACAACACTCTCACCGATGGTAAAGACAATGAAGAAGAGGAAGAAGACGATTACATGTCAATGATCATCACCGACCCATCTCCCGCAGAAAAAGGACATCGGGAGACGCTCACGCAGCGCAAACTCCGTCTACAGCGCGAAGTCCGCCCTCCTTTCCCTCTGCCCTGTCACATCTCCCCTATCACATCCCCTCAATCTAATCTTCTGTCTGAGAGGAGAAGAAAGCTGACAGTGAAAAGTCCGAAGCCAAAGCCCGAATTCCATCCAAAGCCGAACGCGCCGCAGCTGAGGTAGCGCGCCGCGAAACAGCGCTGAGTGAGAGCGTACTTCATCCGTCGAATAAAGGATTTCAAATGATGGCGAAATTGGGGTTTAAGCCTGGCGATCGTCTTGGTAGATCTTTAGCCTCTACGAAGTCGGCGGGCCCAGCAGGCTCAACAGGAACGGGCTCAACAGGATCAACAGGCTCGATTAAAAGGGAAGAAGCGAAACAATCCGACGAAAATCTCGGTCATGATCGTCCAGAAGGAGACATCGACGCGAGTGACGAGCAAGCGAAACAATTAACAGACTGGATCCAATCGCGCGCCGAACCACTTCGACTCATTGTCAAAGAAGACCGAGGCGGAATCGGACTTGATACAGAACGCAAACGCAAATTTCGCGAAGAAACAAACGAGTTTGTCTCGTCGAAGAGTTCGAAAGGCGATATCTCGTCTACTACTGCTGTAGACGAAAATGAGTATCGGAATCGGATGCGCGCGGAACGAGAGGAGAGGAGATGTGAGGGTTTAGTCGTTGGTGCGCAAAAGGTGTTGGAGAAATTGGAAGAAGTCGAATCAGAGACTCTCGAAAGAGAGGAAAATACGAAAAACGGCAAACAAGAAAAACCACTCAAGACGATAAACGTATTGTATAGAGGGTTAATTCGCGAGCGACGAGATCGGGAAAGAGAAAAGATGGCACGGGTGATATTTGAGGATTCCTTATCGGATAGACCAAGTCGGCGATTACCGACATATAACAACGAAGATGAAGACACGGAACCACTAGCAGACAAAACAAGAGATCCAGAAATAGCCTTTGAAGATCAATCGCATGATCTAGACGACGACGACGATGCCGAATTAGCCGAGTTTAATGCCTTGCCCAACTCCGAGAAATTATATCAATTGGTAATGTATCTGCGAGAAAAGTACTGGTATTGCTTTTGGTGCAAGTATCGGTACGACTCGGCGGAGATGGAAGGATGTCCTGGATCTACAGAAGAGGATCACGATTGACTTGCAGATATGAATATGGATATGGATAGTAGAAGATGAACAGACGTGTATAAAAACGTGTATTATATAAAGCAGTAGTCGTATACATTGATAACCATTAAAAGCCAACAATAACCGGGGTATATGTTCTATGTATGTGGTGAAGGTCCCGAAAAAACATAAGAAAAACAAAAAACAACAACATAAAAACGTGTTCAGATCAATAACGCGCTGACAATCATATAAATAAAGATTGAGAAAAAAATCAAATGCAGGATTAGGCAGTCAAACCCGAGAAACCAGCTCTTTCAAATCCCGATTCTTACACTTCTTCAACTCCTCAAAACAACCCCCACAAATCCGCATACAGCAAAACGTGCATCGATGGCGTACCTCTTGATCAATCTTTTTACACGTCATGCATGCCGTGGCGTACCACAGATTGGTCGTCGGAGGCATAAATGCATGAGACTGGAAACAGCCGTAATGTACTTTCGTCAAAGGTGGGATGACTTGTGGTTCGGGGATGGGCGGCACGTAGCCGTCGGGGAATTGTTTCAGGGCTGACGATATTCCTATTCCGCTGCCGCTGCTACTGTTGGTGGAAGGAGTTTTGTTGCTGGAATTACTGCTTGATTCGGACGAGCGGTTGTCTAGGATGAGATCCGGTTCTTGCTCGGAATCTAATAACGCGGGATCGCGGTCGAGATCGGCATCGAGTTGAGGATCGAGTTCGGGTTCGGGTTCGGGATCGGGAATGAATTGCGATAGAGAGGGGGCTTCGCTGACGGGACGTTGGTTTGAGTAACCCGCGGTAGACGCGGGACTGAGATTGGAGTTGACGTAGGTGCGTGGTTGGAGATTTGTGACTTGACGATGTTGTGCGGGTTTGCGGTCTTGGTATTGAGGGTCGTTCAGGGATGCATTTCGCGGAGGACGCACGGCTTGATTTGGCGCTTGAGATTGCGACTGCGACTGCGATTGCACTTGCGACTGAACTTGCGACTGCGACTGAACTTGTGACTGTGGCTGTAATTGCGACGGCGACTGCGACTGCGACTGTGGCTGCGGTCTTGACTGCGATGGTGATAGCGGCGATAGCGAAGGCGACGGCTGAGGAGACGTCGCCGTTGGGGTTAAAGACGAGGACGAAAGTGACGCTGGAGATGGTGTAGCAGGCAGCCCTTGAGCTCTATACGACGGAGACGGCGTCGGCGGAAGTCCCTTGACTGGCGACCGTACTTGTGTCTGGCTCTGTACAGGGCTAGTCGTCGCAGCGGGAGAAAGCGCATTCGCAGTGGGAGAAACCGCATTCGCAACTGGTAGTGCTGCTGGCCGGTCGACGATGACTTTTGGCGGCGGCACAGCTTTGCGGGCGAGAACCGGTTCGTCGGGTCTCGAAGGAAGATTCTTTTTCAGTAGCGAAGCGCCTGGACGACGCAAGCCTTGGAATCGATCGGATATAGCGGCCATACTGTCTTGTCCTTGTCTTGTCCTTGTCGTTCGTTGTCGTGCGTGGGGCTGAGTAACAATCGCGATGATATGCAAGAAACCGAAGAAGCGGAGGAAGAACAATGGAGTGTACAGATGATATATGCGTAGCGAGACAATACTGTCGGACGAGACTGTAGACGGACTCGACGCAATCGGAATATGAATAATGAATGAATGAAGCCGGATCTGCAGGCTCCCGATGCGGGCGATCTGAACGGAAGCGGATATGATATCTCGACTGGGCTATCAAGAATGCAGCACAAATAAATTGAAAAAAAGTAGAAGTCGGCAAAGCAGATGAAGAAGTGAATAGAAGAGAATACCGACAGAAAAATAGAAGCGAATGATAAAATGAAAAGAAGAGAAATGAAATAAAATAGAAAAGACGATGAGTCTGACAGAGCACGATGCCGAGTGGAGCCGCCCGGATGAGAGGGTTTGCGGTGGATCCTGCACGCTCCTTCATTTCAACTGGGAGAGTATTATAAATACAAGTAATTTACAGAGCAATTACGACGGATTTCGATGCTTCAAACAGTGATTAGCATAACCAATGCGATGAATAGCAGCCACACGATCGGTCGGCTCTGGTACTAGCCTGACTGCATGCACTGCATCAGGCAACGTATTGGTCGAGCATCCGCCACTGACAGCACAGCACAGCACAGCAGTCGTGTGCGACAGTTGCATTGGCTGCATTGTGCAACTATTGAATATGATAGTCGAGATTGTCTCGGCTTGTACAGATCGTACTTGGGCAGTTTTTAATTAACTAAATATATAAATACGAGCATGTATGAAGTTGTCGTTGTACTTGGTTATACAGAGTAGTATTTATACGAAGATGGACGGCTGAATAAGTACGGTCTCATACAGCCGACCAATGGATTGATTGGTCAATGGCGCGTCGGTTCCTGGACCGGATGCATCCCAACCACGGTTCAGCCAGATTGAAAGCCTGGGATCCAATCATATGGTCTCTTTCGATACGAACAATTACGAATACCAACTCATACCTGTATTTTACAGTCCATACTCAGCCCTCTAGAACAACCATCGGTCTTTGACAGAGTCCTCCGTACAAGGTAAAAATAAATAAATCAATAGTTCAAGAAAAGAGTCGATCGGAAAAAGCAAAAGAAATGAAAAGATCAAGAAAATGAAAAGAAGACGAAAGAAATGGAATCTCGCCGCCAGTTAGAAGAGTCCGAGTCAGCGCTGGGACCACTTCCTTGGCAGCGCAATTTCTTTGATCTCCGGAAGAGCCGGTGGAGAGGTTTGATTTGGTTTTGAATCGATTTGAGTTGCTAGACTAACTACTAACTACTAGTAAGTTACTAGTAGTAACTAACCTAGTGAACTGGTTGACTGGTTGACTGGTTAGGGCGAGATGAATCGTGGCTGTGACATTCATATCAATAGGGCGGTGTACTAATACAGTAAATCAAGTACTAGTATTACAGCCACAGTTAACACTAGTTTCCTGCTGCTTCGCTGTCCACGCTGCCATGCTGTCAACCTGTCATTCTCAAGCTGCCTACCTCTGCTGTAGACAACTAATCCCGATCAAGAAATGTCACCACAACATGAACTAACCTCGAACTAAACAAACTACAAACAATTCAGCATGAATGTCGAGGAAGCCGAAGAAGAAAATAATATCGCAATTCCGTCATCTGCAAAACCTCTACTACCCTATATCCGATCTCGTCGCGATGCGCTTCGAATCCGGCAGGCGTTGACGCTATACCTGCAATCCCAGATCGTTCGGACCCAGAAAGACGCATCTGCGTCTGCAATTGCTAATCCCGATCAACATGTCGGCCATTTCACTCTCGCTTTACCCACTACTCCAATCCTTGCGGTCGAGCGTGTGCCGTCCGAGCTCACCGGTGTGCGGAGGGAGTACTTGAAAGCGCTGCAGGAGCATACTTCTGTACGAAGTGAATACGATGATTTATGCAGCCGGATTACGTTGTTGAAGAGCTCTGCTACAGATTCACGACCAGCAGCACCACCAGCAGTAACGGCAGCAGCAAGCGAGACGCAAGACTACGTGGATCTACTTCGCCAACGCCGTCGGTACGAAAGACTACGGCATTTCGACGCTGCCTTGACGCAATGGACGAGCACGTCTGGACCCGCGCTAGAAACCCAGAATTGGAGCGCGGGGATTCGCCAAAACGATCTAGTCAAGAATGAACCAGACGTAGAAGTTATGGGTGAACAGTCCCGGCAAGGAGATGTATCGGAATTAATATCGAAGTTGGAAAAGACTGTTTTACGAGTCAAAGCCAAATTAGTCAAGGAACAAAACCTGTTGCGTCGGTTACAAGAGGAGAATGCGAGAGCTCGGATCGAGGAAAAGTCGCCGACAACGAGGAAGGTGGATAAGGTGTACGCGCTGCACAGAACGCGGCAGGAGTTGGTGGACTGGATTGAGGATAAATTGGTAGAAGATACCATCTCAACAGAACGACAAGACCACGAAGATCAGACGTCAGAAAGTAGTCTCCAGCAAAGACAAGCGCGAATACGCGAGCTGTATGCCGCGTACGTCTCTGGACGCAGGTCTTTACTCGATGCAGTTTCGCATCTATCGTCGGATACAACGAGGACAACTCCTCCGAAAATGCCATCAACTTCCACATCAATACGCAAACTGGAGCCGTCTCCGTCTGAACAGCCTGATTCTGTGGACGTCTTTCAGACTGCTTTGCAACAGATTCTACCTGCTGTGCGCTACCAGCAATCCATCGCTTTACATCGCTCGTATCTAACCCGGTTACTGGGCCGAGAGAAATCAACCGTTAAACAGACCATGGACCGACTCCGGCAAGAAAGTCATTTACTACCGGAGTATCCCGTGCTGATGCACCAACCCAAATTCAAACACATCACCACGACTACCACTACCACTACTACCACGTCGTCCACTGCTGGAGTACCAGTACGATCTGCTCACCGCGACGAAGTTTTGGGAATTGCTCGAGAATGGGCATTTGCGGCGGAAGCTGCCGCAAGTACGGATTCCGAATACGTGCAAGGGCGCATTGAGCATGGCGCAGATATGGCGGATACCGCTATTGAGACGATCCAGCACATTTACGACTTTTTGCATCAGGAAAGGACTACTCGCGGCGAGAAGTCAGATGATTCGAATGCCGTTGCTGAAGTTGGGGTAGAGAGTGATATCTGGACGGCGGAAGTGCAATCTCGTAGGATTCGAGGGAGAATCAACAAAGATAATAGAGACAACAGAGGGCCGTGGGTGAATTTACAGGGTAATTTATAGTTATAGGCTACTTCGTTACTTTACACAGCTGTTCTGAGTCAGTCAATCCTTGTTGTACTGTCATCAGGGTTAGGGTACTAAATCGTCACTAGTCAAAGCGCCATCCGATGACTCATCACCAACCAGATTTTTATGGCAGATTTTCAGATAAGAGACGAAAAGATGAAAAGATGAAAAAAAGCATTACGACATTTCCCACATTTCCCCACTGACTTAAAACTATTCAGATCTTAGTCATGCGAGAACCAGCGGGGAGTATTTCTGTCTTAATCCTTCATATAACTTGTAGCAGTAGTTAGTAGTTAGTTAGTAGTCAAGTTGTGAGAGAATCATCTGTGAATAGAGAGTAGAGTGAAAAGTAGAGTAGAGCGAGAGAGCGAGAGAGAAAGTAATAGTAGGTAGGTAATTCGAAAGAGTCGATCCAAAGATTGATACTTGACATCTAGACTAGGTATCCTGGTTCTCTACCTACTGGATCCTGGCAAACTCAATTGAAGGAAGAAAAAAGAAAAAGAAAAAGAAACCAACTTGTGGATTCAGCATTGATTGAGTCATAATATTTTTCTGAATGAAGATTTTTCTTCTATTTATCCTAGTTAATTAGTTAGTGAACTAAGGAATTTGTAGTTAGGAGACTAGAAGCAAAATAGATTAGTCCGCGCATCGGAGTGCTTATCGGAGGCCCCCAACCAATCAGAAGCGGTTGATTTTTTTTCTGTCGAGCTCTTGCAGCACACCGACGACGGCATCATCTTCTTTTCTCGACCGCTCGATTTGTCTCTCTGTCTTTCTCTTCTCTACTCTGCACTAATTGTCAATTCTTCAAGCATCAACCCTGAGCCTCGGACGATTCGTATTTCCTGTCGTCTCTGTGGAGTTTGAGTCTGAGTCTGACTCATCGCTGCTTTAATTGTGAGCTTCTTCTCTATCTTCATCTTCATTCCATCTTCATCTTCATCTCACTTCCACATCTCACATCTTACTTCCCGAGTCTACTTCAGTCCATTGTATCATATAATCCTGACACAGCTCAATTGACAGAGCAAGCAACTGATTATCCGCTGCGCCTGGCGCAATGGCTCTCTCTGCTCGCTGCGGGCAGCAGGCAGCCTCTCTTCTCCGACATCGATGTCTCGTCGAGTCCTCACGTGCAGCCACCATCCGGTCTTTCTCGACCGCTCTCCCTACCCCTTGCTATCCCACCACTTCATCCACTTTGCGCTTAAAACATAATGCATCTATTTCCCTAAAATCGTCGCTTCGTGCACATCAATTGCGGTGGTTTTCTAGTGGGTTGCGCAAATTGGCTGCCGTCGACGCTCCTCCTTCCGCGGAGTCGTATCTGGCTTCCGGAGCCGTGAATCAGTCGTCGGATCTGGTCGATGTGAAGAAAGTTTTGGTTATTGGTAGTGGTGGCTTGAGTATTGGACAGGCCGGAGAGTTCGATTATTCTGGTAAGTCCTTTCGCTCATCTTAATCAACTGAGGAATGCCGTATGAGTGGATACGAATGATGCTGATGCACTGTCAGGCTCCCAAGCTCTCAAAGCACTAAAAGAGGCCGGCGTCAAGTCCATTCTCGTCAACCCCAATATCGCCACCATCCAGACCGACCACAAGTTGGCCGACGAGGTCTACTATCTGCCCGTCACCCCAGAATATGTGACTCACGTGATTGAGCGAGAAAAGCCCGATGGCATTTTCCTCAGTTTCGGTGGCCAGACCGCCCTCAATCTAGGCGTGCAGATGAATCGTATGGGCATCTTTGAGCGGTACGGCGTGCGCGTCTTGGGTACCAGTGTCCGCACTCTCGAGACCAGCGAGGACCGGGACCTGTTTGCCAAAGCCCTGAATGAAATCCAGATCCCCATTGCAGAGTCAATTGCCTGCAACACAGTCGACGAGGCCTTGGATGCCGCCGACAAAATCGGATACCCCATTATCGTCCGGTCTGCCTATGCGTTGGGTGGTCTTGGATCGGGTTTCGCCAACAACCGCGAAGAATTGAAGAATTTGTCTTCGCGATCGCTCAGTCTCGCACCGCAGATTCTCGTCGAAAAGTCTCTCAAGGGCTGGAAAGAGGTCGAGTACGAGGTTGTCCGCGACGCAAAGAACAACTGTATTACTGTCTGTAACATGGAGAATTTCGACCCGCTCGGAATTCACACCGGTGACAGTATCGTTGTGGCCCCCAGTCAGACCCTGTCCGATGAAGAATACCACATGCTTCGTACCGCTGCAATCAAGATTGTTCGCCATCTCGGTGTCGTCGGAGAGTGTAACGTCCAGTATGCCCTGCAACCGGACGGTCTGGACTACCGCGTCATCGAGGTGAATGCCCGTTTATCTCGGTCTTCCGCTTTGGCTTCCAAGGCCACTGGCTACCCGTTGGCCTACACGGCCGCCAAGATCGGCCTGGGACACTCGCTGCCCGAACTCCCCAACGCCGTCACAAAGACCACCACGGCCAATTTCGAGCCCAGTCTCGACTATATCGTGACCAAGATCCCCCGGTGGGATCTGAGCAAGTTCCAGCACGTCAAACGCGACATTGGAAGTGCCATGAAGTCCGTCGGAGAGGTCATGGCCATTGGTCGTACATTTGAGGAATCGTTCCAAAAGGCTATTCGACAGGTTGATCCTCGCTTTGTTGGATTCCAGGGTGATCACTTTGAGAATCTGGACGAGACTCTGAAAAACCCCACGGACCGTCGATGGTTGGCTGTTGGTCAGGCGATGCTTCACGAGAACTATTCCGTGGACAAAGTCCACGACTTGACCAAGATCGATAAATGGTTCTTGTACAAGTTGCAGAACATTGTTGACTGCAACAACGAACTCAAGGAAATCGGCAGTCTCTTTGGTCTGAAGAAGGAAATCCTCGTCAAAGCCAAAAAGCTTGGCTTTTCTGACAAACAGATTGCCATGTGTGTCGGCTCGACTGAGGACGACGTTCGAGCTCGCCGATTGAGTTTTGGTATTCGACCCTGGGTCAAGAAAATCGATACCCTCGCCGCCGAGTTCCCCGCTGATACCAACTATCTCTACACCACTTACAACGCGTCGTCTCACGACGTGACCTTTGACGATCACGGTACTATCATCCTCGGCAGCGGCGTCTACCGTATCGGTAGCTCGGTCGAGTTCGACTGGTGCGCCGTCAACGCGACCTTGTCCTTGAGAAACATGGGCAAGAAGACGGTTATGATCAACTATAATCCAGAGACCTACTCGACTGATTTCGATACTGCCGACAAGCTTTACTTTGAAGAACTCAGCTACGAACGAGTCATGGATATCTACGAATTGGAAAATGCCAGCGGTGTTGTGGTCTCTGTGGGCGGCCAATTGCCTCAAAACATTGCTCTCCGCTTGCAAGAAAAGGGAGGCGCACACGTCCTCGGAACCGATCCCGCTGATATCGACAAGGCTGAAGACCGACACAAGTTTTCTCAAATCTTGGACAGTATTGGCGTGGATCAACCAGCCTGGAAGGAGTTGACCTCGGTGTCTGAAGCCGAGAAATTCGCCGATACTGTTGGATACCCTGTTCTTGTTCGTCCTAGTTACGTTCTCTCGGGAGCTGCCATGAGCGTCATTCACAGTCAAGACGAGCTGAAGGAGAAACTACTCAATGCCAGTTCTGTATCACCCGACCACCCTGTAGTTATCACGAAATTCATCGAAGGCGCTCAAGAAATTGACGTGGACGGAGTTGGGTCGAACGGGAAACTGATCCTTCACGCCGTGAGTGAGCACGTTGAAAACGCCGGTGTTCATTCTGGTGATGCCACTCTTGTCCTTCCGCCGCACTCTCTTGAACAATCCGTCATGGACCGAGTCAAGGGCATTGCCGAAAAAGTCGCCAAGGCATGGAACATCACTGGTCCCTTCAACATGCAGATCATCAAGGCCGACAATCCCGACGGAGGCGAGCCGTTATTGAAAGTCATCGAATGCAACCTGCGCGCTTCTCGTTCGTTCCCCTTCGTCAGCAAAGTCCTGGGCACAAACTTCATTGACGTCGCCACCAAAGCCCTGGTGGGCCGCGAGGTCCCCGAGCCCGTCGACCTCATGACCACCAAACACGACTACGTGGCGACCAAAGTACCGCAATTCAGCTGGACGCGTCTTGCGGGCGCTGATCCCTTCTTGGGCGTCGAAATGGCTAGTACAGGCGAAATCGCCTGTTTCGGCAAAGACCTGGTTGAAGCCTACTGGGCCTCGTTACAGTCGACCATGAACTTCCGTCTTCCGCAACCTGGCGAAGGTCTTCTTTTCGGCGGCGACTACGTTGATTCTCTCGCGCAAATCGTCGATTACTTGCATCCGCTCAACTACAAGTTGTACGCAGCCAGTGCCGAAGTCAAGACCCAACTCGAACAAAAGGCCAAGTCTGATATTAGCGTCGAAGTCATTGAATTCCCCAAGGAAGACAAACGGGCTCTGCGCGAAGTGTTTCAGAAGTACGATATTCGGGGTGTTTTCAATCTGGCCAAGCAGCGTGGTAAGACCTTGTTGGATGAAGACTACGTTATGCGTCGGAATGCAGTGGACTTTGGTGTTCCTCTTTTCATGGAGCAAAAGGTACCCCCTCTCCCTCCCTCCCGACTTTTTTTTCTCCCCTTTTCACTTCGCTTTTCAGAGGTGGACCACGTACTGATTGATTTATAGACTGCCGTCCTATTTGCGCAATGCATGAACGAGAAATTGCCTCGTGCAGAGGGCATTCCATCCGAAGTCCGAAGCTGGTCTGAATTTGCAGGCAGTAAAATGATGTAAATTGATGTAGAAAAGCCGAAAATGTTTTGTCTGAGTCGTTTTTGTCTGAAAGCTACGGTGTTTGTTTAGCAGATTTCAATTATTTCGTTAATACCATCTCACAATTTACTCTTTTATTCATTTATTCCAGGTACATGTATTTGTCTATGATTTGCTGATTATGTACTCCAATTCTTCACAATCATACGAAGGACTTTATACCTATCGTATTTCCAAGGTCAATGACTTGCCTGGGGCATCACTCCACCCGACGTTCGCGACGGTTTAAATTCCACTGCTTTACCGCCTCGCGACACTCCTCTCTTCTGAACGACGACAAATCAAAAGACTCAATATCCCGCTCCAACGAGCCTGAAGATCGAATATATCGACCCGAAACGCACCATTCGTATTGCGGCGCAGGCCAGCCGTGATGCATGTAGATGGCGATTAGGTCTTGGATATCTTGTCGGAGTGAGATGGACCAGGGGGTTTGGTACATGGTTGATAAGCGAGGGTTGGAGATTGATAAGAGTGGTTGGGCGTGTGTGTGGAGAAAGCTTTTTTTGCTATGGGGTGTTGGTTGGAGGTAGGTTGGTATTCTGGATGTAGATGTAGATGTAGATGTAGATGTAGATGTAGAAGTGGAAGTGGAAGTGGAAGTGGAAGTGGAAGGTAGGGAAGAGTCCAGTGAGAGGAGATGAAGTTCTTGATTGAGAGTTTCTGGATCATCGTCGATAGAATCAGAGTCTGAGGCTGAAGAAGAATCAGAATCAGATTCATCCGGGACATAATCCATATCCACATCCCCATCCCCATCGTCGTCCTCATCCTGAAGAAGATTCTCTTCATATAACAATCTCGGATCCTTAAAAACCAACTCCGCCGTCCCCTTAAACACTCTCTTCGACTCCGGAATCAACACAAACTGTAACGTCAAATATCTCCATCTCCACAAATCAAAATACCGATCTGCCGGCATCCGACTATAAGCCATCCAACGCCTACTCGGTGGTAGTGCTTCGTACGATTCGTGATCAATCTCAATACTCTCACCCAATATCGTATACTCAATAATTTCCCACGTCTCAACATTCAATAGCAGATAAACGCCCGCTCTCTCGTACCCTTCCGTTAACCATATAACATGGCCCGGAAGATCAGGTAGGATACCTTGATCCCTTTCCAACCATTCATGATACAACTGGCCTCGCGCATAGTTTATATGTAGCGTACTATCCGCTAATGTCCAGTGTGCGCCGTAAATTTCTTGATCTAGATACGGAAGATGGCGGAGAGTGGTTATTACCTCTTCGGATTTGCCGCGATGGCGGAGTTCGGTTTCGTTGATGCCTGTTTCAGATCCTGTTTCCCAGCCGGTGGGTGATGGTGGGATCATTAATTTGTCCGGGGGAATGTAGGGTAGTTGAGTGAGGAGTTTGTAGAAGGAGAGAATTGATGAGATGGCTCGTTCGCGAGTGCAGGGTTCTTCCATTTTGGTCGTTCCAAGGTTACTCGGTATGAAGATTGCCAGTTCTATCAAATTGGTACGTATTGTGATGGATGTATCGATACTGAAATAAGGCGCCCGCAGTAGTCGTAAATTACCGTACAGTATTCTACCGTAATCTAGTATGTCGAGCAGTACTGCAGCCATCAGAACATTTATTTACTTCTTTTCCTTCCACCAATGTCAAAAACGACCTCAACTTCAACATCAATATAATGGCTCCCCTGGACATTCCAGCCTTTTTAGCGGCCTGGAAAGCCATCTACACCCACTTCGAGACTATTGGTTACATACCTGACCAGACCGTGGCATATCCCCCCCCATACTTCATCTCCTATACCGCTCCCAGACGACGATGCCATTGACCAAATCCCGCTTCATCCCGTAATTCTTAAACTCCTGCCTCAACTTCCATACCCAGTCTCGTACGAGTCGTCTTGCGATTTTGAGATTCTGCCCCGTACTCGAGCCGTGCCTTATACTGAAAAGGGGGAGCTGCGCAAGACTCATGATCCTTTAATGTATTATTTAGACGAAGAACCTCGCGTCGGTGGCGAAGGAAATGTGCTTGGCGCAGGATATTTGAAGCCGGAAGAAGTTCTGTTGACTACTCAATTGCCTTAAGGAATGACTTTGATTCTGAACGTGGCTGAGGGTGTGTCTGAGCTCACATGAGCTGCCAAAGCTACGAGCGTGGCTTTATTTAATATCACTTCCAAAGTTATCTGACATAGAATAAATATAGGCGTCCTGCGCGAATACGATGCTAGTGGACCTCCTCCTGGTGCAGAGGTGGACTACCCCTTGCCAAACGATGTTGAGCACCCGTACAATTGGCCTGCGCTATCTGCTATTGAGACAATATGGTCTTATGTCCGCAAATTCGAGAGTTTGGAATGGATCGCATTCGAGGGTTCTACCGAGTTGGGCATTTTGGAGCCTTTTGATCGAGAGGTACGTTTCAGTCTCTTGGTCTAGTAGAAGTCGACAATTGTTGAAGAAAATGCGGAAGATTAACGTGATCTATAGCATCAGAGCATAAAGCAGATTCTCATGGAGGAGTATGGATGGCCTGAAGCGTTTCGGAAGGAGGACTGGATTAGAGAGCGTGGAGAGTTGAGGAAGAGGCTAGTCAGCGAGCTATATGAAGATTTTTAATTCTTATCTGGCCTCTCTCACAGGTGAGGCCTCGAAGTTCTCCGGCTAAAAAGCGATGGTTGCATGAGCCGCTCGAAGGTGATCTAGACGATATCATTGTGGATGATGGGAATATCACGCGGCGAGCTATGGATGAGGAGCTATGGAACACCCATCAAGTAATCCGGTGCGTATCTGAGCAATGCCAGCGAGATCTGGAAGAACTGGGGGTTGACAAAGTCGACTGGCAACTGAGAAGTGGTAAATTAGTGGGAGATGCGGAAGCGAGAGCTACCCAGGCCACAGTGGCAACTACATTTTCAATGCAACCATCAGCAGGGTCGAGGGCTGATCTCAAGCATATAAGACCAACCCAGACTGCAATATCTCGCCGACTATAGCGGAGAGTATCTAGGAGTTTAGCCTTGGTGTTCCTGATCTTCAAGCTTATCCTTGAATAGTGATATAGTATTATTGAAAGGACCGATTTCTCTCAGCGTTGCTGAAAATTCTCTTCGAGCATTGAATCTGATAGAAACCTTGGAGATCTTGGAACCTGGCAAATTGCAGCTCCGTAAGACTTTTTTGTTATTGATTATAGCTATGACACAATGCAGAATCTAACCGCCATTAAGTATTTCCTGAGGTTTTCTCTCGCATTTAGTCAAATAGATGGCCTATTAACTAGATAGAGACTTGTAAGGGTAGTACAGCAACGATTGGGAATAGCTAAGTACTCGAAGCGATATATTTAGGGTTACCCATGCTCCCGGGGGTTAAGTTACAGCAGTTCCCGAAACGAAGGCCTCCCGAGGTCATTTCTCCCTACGCAACCTCTTCTGATCATGGCTCAGCATTCACGAAATAGGATACTATTTTCTGGTCTTCTTCAGCTAGGCCTAGCTTTTCATAAACAAAGCCTAGTGCCAATGCGTGCTTTGTCGACACTCCAGAAGATGTCTGATCCTGGTGACCTGTTCGAATACACCACCGGACGATGGATGTATGTTGCAGGCTAACAACTCCTTGTTGAACTTCTCGATTGATGCTCAACTCTAGCTATAATGACGCTTTGAGACATCGCGAGAGGAGACGTGGCTTTAACGTCTCTCAGCTGAAGCGGCTTGCTGCACTGGCAGTCCAGCAAAAGGAAGGCGACGTGGCTAGTTTCGAGAAGCTCGCCGAAGGGGGATTTAACCGAAGTTTTAAGATCACCATGCGAAACGGCTTACAATTTGTTGCGCGAATTCCTAACCCTATCACTGAACCAAAATTCTTGATAGTCGCAAGTGAAGTCGCAACGATGGATTTTTTGCGCTCTTATGGATTGCCAGTCCCCAAAATTTTCGGTTACTCTGCTGTGGCGGATAATCCTGCTGGTACAGAATACATTTTCATGGAACTAGTACAAGGACAAAATCTCGGTGACATATGGTATACTTTATCGGAAAAGGAGAGGATGGCACTGGTCACAAACCTCGTGCAACTAGAGTCCCGTCTATTTGCTTTACAATTCCCGGCAAGTGGAAGTCTCTATTATTATGATGATTTACCAGCCCAGTACGACCCAGTCATTGTTCCAAGCCATAGCTCGACGCGCCGCTTCTGTATTGGTCCCGATACTACTCTTGGACTATGGTATGGAAAAAGACTCGACTTGTTAGTTGAGCGTGGACCATGTAAGTAATCTCTGGATTGAAATACCTCGTATGAAAAAAGAAGTTGATTGTTCCATCTGGGAAGATCGGGATTCTTTGGCTGCTCTGACAGCCGGAGCTACAAAAGAGATTGCGTATCTCAAAAGATTCGGACGACCTCTCCAGCCATTTCAACGTCTTCGCAGAGAAGTATACAATTACCAATCCCAGTCCCACCTTAAACATATTGAGAACCTGGAGAAATATCTCAAAGTTGCGCCTCACCTCATATCGCAAGACTGTCCTTCACTTCATCGTCCAGTCATACGACACCCCGATCTCCAACCCAACAATATATTTGTATCAAATGAGCTAGAAATAAAGGGCTTAATCGACTGGCAGCACAGTACGATTCTTCCATTGTTTCTGCAATGCAGCATCCCGAACAGTTTTCAGAATTATGGCGACTCGGTCTCAGAATCAATGCAAACCCCTACTTTACCAAGTAGTTTTAACGAATTAGAAGAGGCAGAACAGCTGCAACAAGCGGAACTTTTTCGCAAGCGTCAACTTCACCATCTTTATGTCAAATGCACGGCGGAACAGAATCCTGATCATTACGATGCCTTGACCTATCCTTTTAGCACCCTGAGGAGGCGGCTTTTTCATCATGCCAGTGATCCCTGGGAAGGTGACAATATGACGTTGAAAGCCGATTTGATTACGCTGTCGAGACACTGGGGTGAAATAAACCCGGACGCAAAGAAGCCTTGTCCAATTGTCTTTTCCGATGACGAGTCGGACGAATGTCTGCGACTGGCGCGTGCACAATCCGAAGCAGACGAACAGCTCCAGGCTTGTCAAGAAGTAATTGGAGTTGGAAGTGAGGGACGGGTGCCTATCGAAAACTACGAGGAAGCAAAATTACGGGAGAGGAAACTTAAAGCAGATGCTCTGGATGCGGCTGAAACAGAGGAGGAGAGAACTAGAGTGCAAGAAAATTGGATTTTCGACGACTTTTGTGAACAAGATTACACCTAAGCACTAGCCCATATTGACCTTTAGGTGTGGAGGTCAACAGGATGAGATTCAAAGTCTCCCTGCTGTGAAGTGCTTTTGCATTCGGGGAACCCGAGGGCGTGAACCCGAATAGATGATCAGCTACGCGGGTCAACAGGCAGCTGTAAAGATCAAATCGTGCTGAAAATCCACATGGGTTCTAGCCCAAGACACATAGATGTGCTGAGGACCATCCTTCTTCAGGAATTTCCGTACATACAGTCTGATCACCTTCAGCCTAGCAAGATACTGTTTTTACAAAAGGCAATTGCGCATCAACTATCTAGGTAGTTGGGTATTTGAGCTCGATTAAGCAAAGCCAGAAGTCAGGACTTTACCTTGAATCGATTGGCATTTTGATGAAAGGGGTAAAGGAGGTTACATGGGCAGAGAGCAGTGTGATACGGGAATATCAAACAGCCATTTGCGCTGGGTTACGATTGTCAACTCCTCGAAGAGGATTACTTAAGGCCAATCGATTGATTTAACCAGTGTCACAATGACTTCCTACGTATCAAAAAATGAAGCATGTTACAAACTGTAATTGCTGCTGCATAAAAGACATTCTACATGAAAATTGTACATGAAATCTAACCACTTGATTCTGGTCCTCATCAAATTGTGCATATGAATTGTCCGCCAACACCTCCGCCCTGTTGCAAAATCTGATACGGCGAGCAATTGAACGACGTGTTTGTGGTCTCTAGAATCAGGTCCTGCGTTATTTGCTTGATAGAAGGGACCGAAATGCTGGTTCCGGTAAAGCAAGTCAGCCCATATAGTTTTCATGGATTACTCCAGTGATCACGACGGATACAACGACTTACGATTGAAAGGCGCCTGTGAAATTCATGCTGCCCACTAGGAATGAGAGCAATGGAGCCGAGAAATCCACCAAGTCTTGTCCCTCGTATGTAACGTTTCCTACAACGTTGACGACCGTTGGCAAGACGAGATTGCCGCTATACACTGACGAGATGTTGATGCCGTCAGTGACGGTTTCGGGAAGGCCATTGGCGTCAGATTGATTCACGACCGTTGCAGCAGTCGCTTTGCGTTCAATAAATATTAGAAAATTGATCAGTTTGCAGACGAATCTAGGAGGTCCGCGTACTTACCGCTTGAAATGACGCTGCTGGATACCAGAACTAAACCTCGAAGACGCATGTTGATTTGAGACTATCACTATGATAAAAGTAGCTGTGAACTGTTTATCAAATATCATGTTTGTTGAAAAGTATCTCTGAAAATGCAAAGTCATATGTACTAAGCGTTCTTTGCCATCATGACTACAAATGAACACATTGAGGCAAAAGTGGCGGCGCTTTGGTATGACTTGCGAAGGCGAGTAACGGAATTCAAGCCCTGCAGGTCACAAAAGCTAAGAAGCCTTTTCCCATACATTGTTTCTTCTAGGTATTTGAGAGCCCGGCATTTTCGCGGTGCATAGAGCTTGACCTAACTTGTAGTTCGTGGAATTTGGTATAAGCTGAAACATCTCGACAGGTTCTTCACTTTATCGGTAATTGAGCTCGTCAACTAATTTGTACAGCCGGGGAATGTGTAAGAATGATATCAGATTTTCTGAGTGTTATTGAAGTATACCTACGTTTGAGGCTTTTCTATATGAATGTCTCCAAACATGCGTGACGTTGTGTAAAGAAGCCTGAGGCACTAAAACTTGAGTTAAACATTCTGTTATCGATAAGGAAATAACACCGGAGCTCTTCCTTTTACCGCCGAACATCACATTGAAGCAATGACAGAACAGACGCCACAAAAACCTCGATAAAGGAACTGACGACATGTCTCAGTCTACGACAGGTCGCGTCAAATCGGCAGCAGACTCAGAACGCACCCAAGTCCGGCCCGCGGAACAGAACGGCATATCTATCGGAAAAGGCGTGTTTGCCACGGTAGACATCAATCAATTGGGAGACGTGCTGGTCATTGATCAGCCTCTAGTTGCACTATTGGAAAAAGACAAAGTGAGCGCACTATGTTCTGGATGTTTCGAACAATATGAATTCTCGGCTTTGCTTGAAGAGCATTTCGATCAACCAAAGGCTTGCACGAGGTGCAAGACTGCTCATTATTGCAGCAAGGTATCCCCCCCCCCCCCCCCCAATTTAGCCCCGACCTTTGTGAACAGAGTATTTAGAAGAGGGGGGAAAACATAATAGAAATGCCAAAGAAGGGACTGGAAAGCAGGCCATTCACTCGAGTGTGCTATATTCGCCGAGTTACAACCCAGCATACTGCCTCTCCCCGTACGAGCTATTCTTCGGATTTTGCTATGTTGGCAAGCAGGGAAAATCCCATCGGAGATTTTCGAGGAGCTCTGCGACCTCAGTTTTCGGAAAGAACAACTTGAATATAATCCAAAAAATCCGGACATAGGAGAGCCCTTGACCGGTGGGACCGCCCTGGATATTAGGTTAATGGCTACGGCGTTAGAGCATTATGGAAAATTCGAAACCTTCGACAAACACCTGGCTAGGAAATTGTTCGCCATAGTGAGGCTTGCCCCCCTAAATAATTTGAAGCGGTAGTTGAATACTGACTGAATCATCAGTCTAATGCGAATTCGTTCTCCTTAACCACAGTCGGAGGCATGAGATGCGGTATGTATCTGCACCCTGGGCCTGCTCGATTCAACCACAGCTGTGAACCCAACGCTATCTATACTTTCGACCATGGCCGCTGTACTATCCGAGCAATACGGCCTATAGCAAAAGGCGAGCAGATTTTTGTTCCCTATATCGACGTTACGTATTCCGTGGGGACTCGTCGACACGAACTCTTGGAACGGTATGGCTTCACTTGTCACTGTCCCAAGTGTATTCGCGAGCTAGCCGAAACAGACGAGACAACACTCAACGAACAATCCGAATTCGAGCGAAGCATCAACACCAAAATCCAGGAAATAACTCGAGACACCGAGTCCAGTCTGTCCATCGTAGACAAGCTGAATGCATTGCTTCGTTCCTTGGAGAAAGAACAAAGTTGGGAAATGGTGAATTCGCAACGACAACCGCTGGCGGGCGTACGGTCAGCTATGATTGCCCCGAAAATCTCAAGCGGCCTTCAAATACCTGCCACAGTGGACGCAGCAATTCGACATTTACGAACTGATCCAGTGCAGTTTCCGGATGAGTTTCATCCCATGCGCCGCGAACACGCTATGGAGTTCGTATCGTTCCTAATGGCTGCTGACGACGAAACGAAGATGAATCGGGAGGATGGAATTGAAAACGTTTTTACGAAATATGAAGTCGTCCCAGTGTTTTATGCCTGGATGGTCTTGTTGTGGATCCATTTTCCAGGTATTAAAGACGAGGAGATACCCGAGAAAAGAGGAAGAGATAGGCTGCCTATATGGACGAATCAGTCGGCGAGTAATAGAGCTGTTGTATACACGAGGATCGTCACTGCGGCTTTGGAGGAGACTGGAATGTTGGTCCATGATCGAGCTCGACATGTCAAAGAACAGTCAGAGAGGATGGAGGCTCTTGTTGAGGCCACTTTGAAGTTTGAAAGAAGTGATATTCCAATCTAGGCAATTGTAGCACAATTACAGCTTTTATGTTTGATGCGACGCAGTGGCTGTCACAATCAACACAATTACCCCGTCTACACAAATATAGTCACAAATATAGTCATGCAACAAATCAAGCCTATTCATTCACGCAGTATTTGACATGGAATAGATTAAGAACAGAAGAAGCCAACCCAGTTCAACCCGCAGTTGCATTCCCGGTTCCAGAACAAATGAAAAACCAAGTTTGATAATAGCATGACGTGAATTCTTTCTGTGGTATTTCCGAGTCGGTCGTATCTTTTGTTTTTTGGACTTCTGATCGAAGATTCGCGTCTACTTGAGGGGAATGAAACGGGAAGAGTGGGTGGCACCAATACCGGGTCGACCGTGCTTGACGGGTTTGCTAAAAACGATTGTTAGAGTCTGTAGTTTGTAGTCCGTGGGGATGTACCCCAATGTATATACGAGGATCGAGAAAAAAGACGTACTATGAAATGGAGAATTCTCCGAGGTAGTGGCCGACCATCTCGGGCTTGATTTCGACCTGGTTGAATTCCTTGCCGGAGTAGATACCGATGACGGAGCCGATCATTTCAGGAACGACAATCATGTCACGGAGGTGTGTCTTGACGAGGTCGGGCTTCTCGTTGGGCTTGGCCTCCTGCTTGGCTTTGCGGAGCTTCTTGATGAGACCCATGGGCTTGCGCTTCAAGCCACGGTTGAATCGGCGGCGAGCACGGGCATGGACGATATCACGGAGTTCCTCGGAAGAAAGATCGAGAAGTCTGTGTGAAGAAAAGAATTCTGGTCAATATCTCGGTCTTTCCATAGGTCGCATTTTATCTCCTAAGAGTATCCCCAGACAACGGATTACATACTGCTCGAGTTCCACACCGCGGTAGGAAAACTTGCGGAACTGTCTCTTCTTCTTCAGCTCTGTTATTTTTCACGTCAGCGTCGTGTCCCTGCCAGTTTTCGGCTTTTGTGTGCGGTGAATCGATCAATTGGCCATCCCATTCAGTCGACGAACATCCATCCAAATATCATCGGCATATTCGTGAAACCTCGACGATCGATCACAGAAGACTCATCTAGCGATGAAAGAATAATAACGTACCGGCAGCCTCCTCGGCATTCTGTTAATAAAAGTCATGGTTAGCTGATGGACATCACATTTCGAGGTGTTGAATCTCCAACTCAAGTGCACCAACGCGCCCGTCGTAGGACTCAACAATTATCGAGCACACTTACGTATTCCTGGTCAGCCATCTTGACGGGTTGTGTTGTTTCCTCAGGTAGCTTTTCGACAGTCCACAGTATCGAAAAGCCAGGGAGAAAAAGTTGTCGTGGTCGCTGAAAGGATAAGGCGGGCGGGACGGGCGGTTGGCTCTTGGTCGCTCGAGGTTGAAGGGTGGAGATTCGCCTAAGCGACCGCTCTAGGTTATTAGCCCTAGCCCTGACGCTAGCCTTTTTGGGAAGACATTTTACCATCCTATCAAATTCTGTGTCTATCAAAACGAGTCTACGTCTTGATCTCGCTATTTGGTATTTGACATGTTCAATAGCCAATTATTAATGGTTTACTGTTACTTCTAGGTTGCAAATTACTGAGAAGATAGAAAGCTCGTGAGACATCTGAATTCAAAATATTTGACCCTTTTACAAGGCATACATGCACAGTCGTAAAAGCATAACGGCGTATGTAGTCGAAGTGAACTGAAACAGTCCTTGATGTAGATTCTTGAAATTTTTCACAGGCCCATATTTGAAATTGCAGAATGCCTCCTTTTGGCAGAGTCGGACGGATAGCCGTTGAGTCTCTTTCCCGATTCCTTTTTTTATTCTGTTTAGTCGAACAGACCGAATCCCATGTCCTCGTCAGACTCTTCCTTCTCTTCCTCCTTCTCTTCGGCCTTCTCCTCGGCAGCGGCAGCACCGCCGGCAGCAGCACCACCAGCAGCAGGAGCGCCACCAGCACCACCGCTGGGAACGGAAGCGAGCTTGCTGGAGCCCTCAGTGATCAACTGTTGAGAGTATCTCGTTAGCAATTATTCTCGTTCGAAAATCGGGACACAACAAACGAACCTCCTGGATGTCCTTGCCCTCGAGCTCGGAGAGGAGCTTCTCAAGACGCTCGTCATCGGCATCAATACCGACAGACTCAAGAACGTCCTTGATGTCCTTGGCAGAAGGAGAGGTGTTGCCGGCGAGGCCGAGGAGGAGGTAAGCCGCTAAGTGCTTCATTTTGATGTAGTTTCTATATTCGGGGATATCAAATTAGCGCAACTATTTCTTTTTCACGATGCAGTATTTCAACCAGTTGCTGTCGCGGGAATGCAGTGTGAAATCGAAAGAACATACAGTGATTTGTTTTGAGTGGAACGAACAGGAGAGTCAATCGATTTAACCGCAAGTTGGGCGGAGACTGAAACGTCGAGTTCGAGATGGAGGATGAATTGATCGTGATGGAAGAGTCAAGACGGAGAAAGAGAGACCAAAAGTGACCACAAAAAGAAAAAGTGCGGTGGTGTGGCTGGTGACTTGCCGTAAGCGAGTCGAAGCAAGTGTGGCTTGCGCCGAGACATCCTGACCGCTTTCCTAATGAAGAAATAACTTCCAAAGCGGGGACACGTGACCAATGTTTCTCGAAGAGTCACTCAACTTTGTTCCTGCGCTTTATCTCGCCAACTTCCAGTTCTCAACTCTCTCTGTACATCTTTCACTTATTACTCACTATATCGTACGCCAACAACTCGGTTTCAACTCATCAATAGACTGCAGATCTCTCAATATCTCGACTATCGAGTACAATATAGAACCTGCGCCCCTTAGTGGGTCTTTACTCGTCTACACTTCTAAACAACTCTGGACACAATGAACCTCACGTTGGGCATCTGGCGGCGTTGAATAAGGACAACCAACATATCTCTCATCTTTATTGCGTATCAGAGATTGCTCTGAACTCGCCGTCCTGCTGTTTTTTAGGATATCATCATGAGTGTACGCTGCGCATGACAGTCTGGGTTAATGGAGTATAATGGAGTACAACTAATAGTCCGCATAGTTCCTCAGCTCCGTTCTGTCGTCCATCGAGACGGGAACGCCGGCTTCACTGCCTCCGATTTCTCGATCCACAACTTCGGCTGTTTCTACCAAACCAAACTCCGAATCCAAGAGACTTACGCCGTCGGTGCCTTTGCCTTCTCGACCTATCAATGTTCTGCCGTCGGCCGGAACGAAACGGAAAGCCGAGGATTCTCTTCAACAGAAACCGTCATCCACTACAAATGGCAACGCTATCAAGGCAAGACCGAAGGCGCCACTACCTACCTCGCGACCGGCAGTTGTTCAGAAAAAGCCCACACCACCAGCAGCGCCCGCAAAGCCCCCTCCCAAGGGTTCATTTGCAGATCTCATGGCGAAGGCGAAGGCAGTACAAAAGGAAGCACCAAAGGTTGGCGTATTGAAACATCAAGCCGTGGGGCCCAAAGAAAAGATCAGCAAATCCGAAATGAAACGTCGCATGGAGGCCGCTGCGGCTAAAAAGAAAGACTCGGCTCTAGCAGGTAAACGGCCTGGAGTCAGTCCGGCCCTGCAATCCAAGAAATTCGACGGGAAGAATGGGGTCGACTCCTCCATAAAGAAGCGCGAACCTGATGAAAATACCTACAAAGGAACGGCGCGGTCGGCCCAATCTTCTTCATATAAAGGAACGGCCAATTTGCCTGCGCGACACAAAGACGCGGACCGTCGCCGACCTCCTCGTCGTGATGAATATCTTGCTACGGACGAAGAAGATGAAGGCGATTTTTACGATGATTATGAAGATTACTATTCCGACGCATCTTCAGACATGGAAGCTGGGTACGGAGACATGGAAAAAGAAGAATTTGCTGCTCTCCGTGCTGCTCAGAAGGAGGATGAAGAAGATATGCGGATGGAAGCAGAAGCAAAGCGAGCCAAGCTAGAGCGAAAACAGAAGCTGACAGCTCTCGCACGGGCGAAGCGTTGAATTTTGACCATTCTTTCTCTCTTGACTTTCTTCATGAAAGATGTCTGCTTTTCCCAGCGTCGATCTATACATATTTGCACTGCATCATATACCTCTATTATTTTTCCCTTTTTTGGATTGATTGATTGATTGCTGCATTTAGCGGGTTATGGGTGGTTCTCTAGGTAGAATAGCTTTTTATTTCAATATATAGTCCATCAATTTAGCAACGCAGTATTATAAGTCAAAGAACACTTCCTGTTCGTGTAAATCCGGTTATCTCGATAGTTAAATGTTTTGGGTAGGTAATTAATTAGTTAGTCAGTCTGGATTGTTGACATAAATGCTGGTGACATCACACGGTTGTCAACGGCCCACCCCACCAGCCTGGCGCATATCAGATCCATATCTCAAGACATAAATGATTCTTGCTCTGTAACTTCATCTTGGAGGGGCCATATTTCTTGAGAATATTAAACCAAAGAAACATCCCTAGTAACAAGACACTGGTACGAGCACGCAAGAGCCAGAACGAAGAACGAAGCAATATGGAGTCCGTCAAGCCTATTCACATTACTACCCCGTCCTCTACCTTACTTGCTCGGGTGAGGACGATGGTGCCGCCCATGCTGGAGAAATTCCACAAAGGTATACATCCTCGAACTACTATTCATAGACGAGAATGACAAATCGCTCACATTGCTTTGGTAACAGGCCAATTGGGCCGGGTTGCGGTCATTGGCGGCAGTGCCGAGTATGTTCATCTTCCTGGTCGTTGTGCCGCGTAATCTATCCAGGACTGATGAAAGAAAAGCTATACTGGAGCGCCATATTTCTCGGCAATGGCTTCAGCGAGATTAGGTATGTTTACTAGAACCCATTTGTTCCATAACTCTGAACATGAATACTGACATGATTGGACAGGATGCGATATGGTCAGTTCACAGGATTAATTTTTATTACCTGGCCAGGTCTGACACTTAGATAGAGTCATGTCATTTGTGAAAAATCCGCTGCACCGGTACGTGAGGTTAAACTGACCAGGGGTATTCTTGCATCAAGCTTATAAGTCAATTCAAGGTCATAAAAGCATATTCGCCAAATCTGATGGTACATCCGCTTCTACCAAGCAGCGCATCAGTGTCAGAGCCCGATTCCAAAGATCCAGCCTCTTTAGCTAGTCCCATTCTCGACATGCTACCAAGGCTCCACGTACTCGTCATTGGGCCGGGGTTGGGTCGAGATGGCGTTACTCAAAAAGTCGTGATGGAAATCATGAAAGAAGCACGCAACAAATCCGTCCCGTTTGTTCTGGATGCGGATGGACTAATGTTAGTTATCGAAAAACCGGAATTAGTTAAGGGATACAAAGAATGTATCTTGACACCCAACGTCGTGGAGTTTGGTCGACTTGCCAAAGCTCTTGGTGTACAAGTATCCGCTGTTACGGAGCAGGATGACGAAAAGGAATTGAGTAAAGCGTCTGAAGCATGTGAGAAGCTGTCTCGAGCGTTGGGTGGTGTGACGATTATTCAAAAGGGGCCCAAGGACGTGATATCGAATGGTGTCACGAGTATTATTTCTGATATCAGAGGTGGATTGAAACGAAGTGGTGGTCAGGGAGATACTCTCACGGGATCCCTGGGAACACTCATGGCTTGGCGAGCTGCGTATCACGATGGACTGTGGGATTTGGGAGGGGATGGATCCTCGGATAAGCCGAATGCGCAGAATAAGGACCAGGTTCAGGCAGAGCTGGAAAGTAAGGATGGCAAAATGTCACCGACTACGACGCTTTTGCTTGCTGCATATGCTGGTAGTGCGATTACGAGGGATTGTTCGAGAAGAGCCTTTGAGTCGAAAGGTAGGAGTTTGCAGGCCAGTGATCTGACGGATCAAGTTCACGAGGCATTTTTGGACTTGATTGGGGAGCCGGAGCAGTCGAAATTGTAAATGACTGATTCCTCTAAAATACAGATCTCTTTACAAAACTAATTAGACTGTTGATACTAAATGTATTGGATAAGAGCAATGGAACTATTGACAACACTAATTTCGTCCGTAAAGAAATTATAATGAAAACATTGGGATATTAAACACATGATTTTATAATTGCAAGCAAGAAAAGACTTGCTAGGTGTACCGGACAAATGTCTACATATACATCGGCCTGAGTTGGTTGCACAGTCTCAAGGAACTGCTTTGCACACGCTGCTGCTGTTAGAGCAGCGTAAGGTAGCCAATCTTTGTTTCGATGCGAATCTGCATAGTCCGATATTCCTCGTATAAAAACGCAGGGAAGGCATCTTACGATACCGGACGCCTCCCTTTCTATACAAATTGCATCATGCTCTGCTTTGATTCTGTCCCTCTTGTCGGCGTCATCAATCTTTTTTTTTCCAGAAGCGATGATTCCGTAATGAATCTTTGGAAATATGTCAGACCTAGGACGCCGAAGAATTAAGTTTGAGACGTCACACGAACAACAGGCAGTCCCAGACACATGTTCATACTGAGGCTGGAATAGCCTGTCAGGATGTGGAGGCGGGCCGTATTCACGCATAGCAGGATGGTGCCTCAACATTCTCCTGACAAGATAGGGCACTCCGCTGGATTCGACCTCATGTTCTGCCATAAATGTGGTAATGGCATTCCCCAGACGTGGATGTTGTCGAAAGGGACACATAGTGGTTATAAAACGATCAGGAAGCTGCTTGCCAAAGTCATATAGTACAAGGCCATCGCTACCACTGTTGCTAACTCCTATCACCACATCACCAAGACGAATATCTTTGCCATGATCCAGATCAGGAATTCCCTGTCCAGGGCCCACTGAAATCGCAAAGCGGACTTTCGGAAAGGAGTATAACATCCTCGTGGTAGCAGCACCAGCAGAGTCCGAGCCTCTCTTATTTTTGGGCAGACACATTATGACAACTCTAAATGCTCCAACTTGCCCTAGGAAATAAGAATTGCGATCAGCCTTGTGGGCAAGTTTCAATGGTGGACCATGCTCTTTGTCAAGCATAGATTTTGCTGCCGCGAAGTCGGTGGGCAAAGTGCATATCCATGCAACAGTGTAGTTATCATTTACATTAGACTTTGATAACTTGGGCATAGCGACTGTGAGGTTTGTATAATGGACCAAAAGAATAATCGGCTTTTCCTTGCTTGTGAATGATATGGAGTTTTTGATGATACTTTGGAAGTTTGTACGATCCTGCTCCTTGCACAGGAAGAAGCCCTGCTTTATATAACAGAATGTTAATATGACTGTGACTATTCGACCTACCCAGTCGAATCACTAAAGTGACCCTCCCACTAAGCGCGAGGCAGATTTCCGGAGATCATGTTTAGCCGCTGCCTATAATCCCTTGGGTATCTGGCGCGAAGATGAAACTTCGATACTCATGGCGATCACTACGGTCCAACTCACCCGGAAGTTTTTTACTTGATGAATAAATTTCAAGGACCAAAGCTCATACGAGTCATGACATTGCGTGACCCTGTTCTGGGGCCATTCTTTACTAAAACTCCAGCGCTTGCTGAAACCTACCCATGCAGAAGCAATAAATGATACGACTGCCTTTTTACACGAACTTAGATGGCTTTTCTCGCTAGACAAAATTAGAGATCAATAGTTATAAGGTTCAGAGACTTTAATTAAGAGTCTCTTGCTATCCGAGAAGTGAATTGCTTCCGAGAAGGATCTGTTAATTGCCTAGGTACTTCCAAGATTCTCGGAAAGTCGAGGCTACCGCCACTGAAATAATAACGAACTCACTGGCTGTCGTCCAGGGTTGCGCGCAAACGAGTGAAAAACTTCAACGGGGTCTAAATTCAGTATCTCTTGCCTGGAAAGTTGCAAACTAGAACGAAACACCCGAGCATCTCAAATGACTCGAGTACCTAGGTTCCGAAAATGTGCCTTGAAGCCAAAAAAGGAACGTCACGCTACAAGGAAGACTTTGGGCGGTAATATAAATTATAAGAATAATTTTTGCCCTAGACAAATTAACTCCTATCGAAATTCTAGGCCTGTCACTGGGGCAGAGGCGCAAGTTGCACGACAAGTGCGAACACAATTAGCGCATGTTGAATCAGGTCCATTCCTTCGAATGAAGCTCTTCTCCGCTTTCATGATAATTCAGTTGGCACATTTCGTTTCCCAGCTCTTATATCTTTGCTGTTGGGCTTTTTTCTCAAACTACCCGGTGACTGGTACCCAATGTCTGATCTCATGTTGTGCATGACTCTGTAGCCCCTGGCGCTTAACTGAAACTTTGAGGCTCAGCCTCATTTATTGATTGGCCCTAAGCAAATGTTGAGCACAGCCTACACTACTTGTGAGTACTGCATGGTGGATATCAAATGAATGATTGGCGAATATATCATTCTATGTCTGATCACTGAGTTCTGATCAAGTAAGAGGGGATTTTCATTGAGTTGCTCGCTTAGAAGTGGAAATTTTCGAGCTGGAGTTATTTCCGAGTGTGATGATTTCTTTTTTGCTTTTCCTTTCTTTTTTTACTATATATCAAAAAGAAGCACAGAATTTGATCCCGAGAAAAATGATCGAGTTCCAAGGTTGTATGTTAGAATACTTAAGAGCCGTATCTACGAAGCAATACCCATACCCGCGAAACCTTCCTACTATGTCAGTGATTGCCAATTTAGGAAATAGTTACCTATATAATGTAGAGATTATCATGAATAACCTTGGGAAACTGTTTAATTTCGTGATTAAATTTATTGTCGTAGAAACATATACCTAATCTATTGCTCCGAGCAGAATCGACCTGTGATGGATTTTAGAGACAGTTCAGACACCACAATTTGATTTGGAACATAAATTCTGAGTGCGCACCTAGCAATCCAATCTGATAGCGTGGAAGTAGATTTCAAGACTACCGCTGCATACTGCACTTCAAGTCACGAACAGCAGAGTTGAAAGCATCAGTGACCTATCCAAATTGGCCGAATAGCTCAGGCGTTGGTAAGTCCAGCTCTGGTGCAGTATCAGATTTACATTCATGGCATCTCTGATGGTCGCATCGCCAACATTTCTCAGAAAGCTCCGTATTATGAGGCCCGTCTTTGCAACAATGCTGGTGTATATTAGCCGATTTGAAGACCAGCAAGGGAGAAGGAACTAGATATGATCTGACTCACACAATAGAATACCGGAAGCCACCTGCAATCTGGCTTGGCTGGATTCGGATTCATTTTACGAGCCTTATGTCTGGAACGGGACTCAGAGTCGCTTTGGTCGCCATCACTGAGCTGGCTGTCGCTATTTTCGTCGGTTTCCGAAGACGAAGAACCTTCTGAGCAGGAGGAGCTCATAGCTCCGTCTCTTTCGCTTTTGCGCTTTCTATAATTTTGTTCTGAAGATCCTTGATGCGTCAAACCATGAAGTAGAATCCATTGATCGATCCTAGTTCCTTTCTCCACGTGTGAGGCGATGTGATCGAATCGCAATTTCAATGCTTCCACGCCGGTTTCATGAACGAGCTTAATCGATTGACAGAACCCACACCAGTAAGTAAATCGTGATTCTGCAGCATTTGGGCCAATGTGGTTGTTGAGAATTTGCTCCTGCTTTGTCTCGTCACTGGCATGATGGACAGAATCCAGATGCTTCTCAAAGGACTCTGTGCGATTGAATACCTCTCCACATTCAGATTGACTGCCACAAATCAAGGAGCACCGAAAGAATTGAGCCCAAACACAATGCTTCATATTCTCGTGGCGTTTCCAGTCGTGCTTGCTGCCGAAAGTTCTACAACAACCTGGAAATGTGCAGCCGTATGGTTTTTCGTGTCGCCTTTTGTGTTTTCTTACTTTCAGTCAGCCGAGATCCTGTCAATCTATATCATTTTATGGGGCAGTATACTTCATCTCAGTCAATGTCTTGAAGTCTCGAAAGCAGGTTGTGCACTTGTAAAGGGGATGATTTGTCGCCTCGTCCGGTTTCTCCCTAGTACGATTTTTCGCTAAATTTAAAATCAAACTAAAAATGCTTTCTATATCACTTGGAGGAAGCTCTTTGGCTTCCGCAAAAAATTTGGCAGCAAGCTCCTTTTTAGTTGCCGAGTGTGCTAAGGATTTCAGACTTGGCGATTCGCCTCTGTCCGGAATTGGTGGAGGTTTCATTGTGCTTGTAGAATTAGTTTCTGTCTCGCAGCTGATGTCTCCGGGTGTATCTGGTGCTCGTGGACTTGGCGGACTTTGCACTGTAGTCTTGCTAGAATCGTGATTTCCAGGCGGAACATCTTCTATTGTTGCCTTTTCATTGGAAACATCTCGATTTGGTTCCCCAGGCGCGCTCAGCTCGGTGCCTTCTGGCGATTTCTCCTCGCAATCCTTGGGAACTTTCTTTTCCTGCACTAATTTTTCTTTTTCCATCATATTGGCATACCAATTTCTTGACCTGTATTCCAGTCAGTAAATATTTCAGCCAAGAATGCCGGATCTTAGTACTGTAAGAGTAATTCTTCTTGATTTTGCTCTTTATGAATCCGTTTCAAATGATTCTTGAAGTTGTCGAGCCTTGGCCACAGTTTGTCCTTTTGACTACAATTCAGTCCAAAGCACTTGAATCTTTCTTGAGGTCCACGCTCAGGTAGGTGATTGTGTATACTTTTCCTGTGCCGTTCAAGATCGTTAAGAGATCCAGAACGATAATTGCAATTGGGTTCCTGGCATCGATGATTTCGACTATGCCTCGCATCGTGTTTTCTGTGGAAATGAAATAAAGCAAGTCAGTTTCAATGAATAGCCCTTCGTGACATGAGATATTACGCAACCTTTTTTCTGACGGAAGCTTTCCTTCCCATTGACACAAATTGCATCGAATTGGAGACTTTCCGGTTGGTTTCGGCTGTTCTTTCGAACACGAGCGAAAGACTTCAATGCCACGAAATGGCTCTATTCTTGCAGCCAGATCACTTGAAAAGCTCGTACACGATCGTGTATCATCGGTGGCAAAACTGCCATAAGTTGAGTCTTGATATCCGATGTCCCGCGAGCAGGGACGACTCGATTGTTTGACATGGTTCACAGAATATGGTTTTGAATACCCTCGACGTGTGCATGATGATTCTACCGAGCGAGGTAGAGTTGTCGTAAAGGGGTATTCACGGCGAAAATCTTCCTCAACGTCAGAAATCGTTGGATATCTTCCGTTACATCCCAGAGCAAGATCGGGTCCGAATTGTTGACCGATTTGTTCAAGATCGTTTCTCAACTCTATCTCAGGGCCTCTGGCGATTTTCCATGTTGGCACCACGTAGGCATTCGGTGTGGTCATCAGTGTCCGAAGTTCCGTAGACTCCGCACGTTCAATCAAGATTCGTTAATCTCGATGAAAATATAGATACAGCTTCGAATGTGTATGCTTCTCGGGACTGGTTGAAAGGCCGTAAGATGAGATGAGAAATATCGTTGAATATAGACCCGCGACTTGAGACAATCAGTCACACTTTACAGGACGAAATGATACGAATAGCTACGTATCTCAGCTACCTGGGCAGCGAATGAAAATATCAAGGTGCCTAAGGCCATGCTACAACTTATTTATATCAGAACCGATTAACAGAACCGGGTTTTGAAAGGTAGTCGATTACCCCGAGGTCCGCGGCTTGCAGCTCCGAACAGTTTTAACTCTGGGAAGCCGGATATATGCAATTTTTGGTATTCGTCCATGTAAGCAATCAGAATCGTTCTGGCGCTCTTGGATACGCCCACACAATAGATAACGCTACGCTGGCTCATGTGATGCATCTTTGCAAGGGGTGAATACAATTCGGAAATTCACGGATGACGATTTCGGTAGATGCCAGTAACCTGGGTAAATAATTTCTTTTCTGCAACATGCCAATGACCGATCAAGCGAGCGGCGAGATGAATAGAGCAACGTACTATGGGCGCGTACTTCGGGTGGAGGGGCGCCTGAGTCTTGACAAGGGACAAAAGATGAGCGATGCACACACCTCATGCACATGGATATAGGGGTTACTGGAAAAGTGATTGCAGCGCTAATGCGCCACTAAGGGTAAAATTTACCCTTAGCTCGAAACCCACAAGAAACCTTGGAAG
>NBSA01000017.1:1741880-1918836 GCA_002916415.1 Talaromyces borbonicus | reverse complement strand
TTTTTTGAATACAGATCAAGTGTATGGGCAGGCCAACGTATCTGCCAAGGTCGAAGTCATTCTAATTTTACAATTCTCGGGGGGTTACTGCTCACCGAATCCACAAACCATAGGACTGCGAATTGAGCTGCCTGGAAATAACCCAAAATGAGCTGCTCGAATGGTATATAAAAAGGAGCTGCCAAAAAAATATCTAGAACATTTTCGACCGATATTCCTAGCGAATGACAAGTACGCAAAGCGGTGTGCGAATAAGACAGGCCGAGTGCATAATATCGTGTCACCACTTGGTGCTACCCAGATACTTCATGCAGATGCATAAGGAGGCCTTTCGGGCCAAAAGTTGAATTGATAGACGGTACAGAATTGCCCGAGATACGTAACTTACCGCCAATTACTCTCCTGGCCTTACTTATCAGGTATGAGAGCCGATGCTGTACACCTGCACGGCATTGGCACTTCCATTCCCGGAATATGCGGCTTACATTCCTTGAACTTATTGAATCGACTGACTTGCATACATCGAATATTGAAAGTCCCTGCAAGTCGCCGCTAATGATGATTCCGCAAATCATATGATCCCAGGAAAGTCATCGAGGCATCAGCCTTGCCAGAATTGTTAGCATCGTCACCCGCCAGCAAATCCAATAGATTTCTGATCCTCGCTGGTGATCGCAACGAGTAACCAGACGGAAGTAGGAACGACTGCGCAATCGGTATATATAAATGCAGGGCAACAAACCGGATAAGAATCAACCTTGGGTCATCGTAAAGTAGACTGCCGATTCTCAAAGTAAAAGGAGCTATAATTAGAATCCGATGTGTTGGATCATGTAGAAACCAAGCTGTCCTGAAACCTTGATCCTGCAAATATTCTCCCGGTCTACATCATCAAATGAGTGCAACATCGTCCACGGGTTTTTCCGGATGTTCGACATACGGATTTCAGAAGTGAATTCCAAGGTTTATAATAAATGCGTGCAAGACCTCTTGTCTTGAGATATACAACCGTTTCATTATTGAGGCTTACTCATCGCATTTATACCTAGATAGCCGAGTAGTTGAAAATGTCCACTTCCTCCCAAATATACCGAATCCTAAATACGGAGTGAATATAGGTTCCGACAACCTTGGAAGATAAGATCGGGTAGTATCTTGTCACACAGGTCGCACCTAGGTAATCACATGCTTCTCCTTTCCTGCGTCTCAGCTACACGGATTTGTTGATTTCAATTAATCCCATAGAGCTGGATAGTTTCAAGGAATATTCCTCCAGGCAGCCTCGAATAGCATTCGAATTTTGTAATTGGGCACGGGGAACCATCCCCGCAAAATCACTTTAGGCCTACCTAGGTAATCGCGTAACAGCCTAACGAGGCTCAATGAAGGGCAAAGGCGACGGTATCGTCCTACATCTGCAACAGGTGCCTTGATCATATCCACATTTTAATTTGTCCTGCATACGACGGGCAGTTTTTGGAAATGGTGTTGCCCTTTCTGCATGGTCCGGTTTCCGTAGATACCTGGCGAATATATGTGAGGAATGCATGCAGGTATGCGGCCTGATTCAAAATTTTCGGGACCCAAAACTCGCACTCTGCGTGTCTCTCATGTCTTTAAAAAAAAGGTGTGTCGATAATGACTTGTCAATCTAAGTACTTCATTTCGTACGAAGAAAAGGGTCTGGATTCTAGAGGTTATCCTACATAAACACTGAACCTACAAACAAATTGAAAGTGGACGTAGATGCAAGCTTTGGTAGTAATACATGAGTCCACTTGTAGAGAGACGCCAGAAAGACAATCAAAAAGAGCCAATAGATTCATAAACTTGAGTCGCCACTGCCTACCTAGGTATCGCGAGCCTCACCCCTTCTTTGGACGAATGATCGTAAATTCATCAAAAAAGTGAAAAGTCTGTTCCGGTATATCTTTCTCATCTATAACCCGCAGTCAACAAGATTTTATTCAAACCCATAAAGTCCAAATCGTAAATCGACGATTCGAAGAAAATCTATACTTGAAAGGTGCCATACACAACATATAGTATAAAATATAACGCTTCAGATGTAGGTCGTTAACTGTCTTGAAAAAAACCAGACAAAATAGATCGATGAGCGAATTCTCGCCCACAGGCAGTGTAATGCACGACTCATTCACGCAGTATTTGTTCGTATTGAGGGCATCCGCCATCACTGATACTGGTATGTAGCAGGAGAATAACGATTATTCTCCTCCTGAATCTGCGACACCATCAACGTCTGTGGCATATACGCAGTTTGATTCGCGGCAACCATATTATCGACAGGTTGCATAGACGATGTTACCGGATAATTAATAATGTGATTTGGTGCGTATCCAACCGCCGAAGTGGTGGTGGGCGGAAGATAATCTTCAGGATTGAAATTTGTGTCTTGAGGGGATTGATAGAGAAGTTCTCGAGAACCATTCAGACCTATAGTTGAGATGTTTTGCATGGATTGCTGCGCTTGCTCTTGGTGGTTATATAGTGCTTGACTCAAGTGATTGTTATTATTAGCCATGGGAGGCACCGCTGTTTGTCCAAGAGCCATTGTGTTCAAGCTAGGCGATGGAGGATAGGACATCGAATTGCGGTGTTGAGGCATGTATTGAGGTTGTAGAAACGACGTTGTCGACACTGGAGGGTATGTCGTACCTCCTGGTGAAAGATCCATCCTGATTGCGGCTTCATTGAATGTACTGATGGGTTGCTGATGGTTGTCAAAAGGTGACACGGCGTTAGGGTGCAAGGGATTGTTAGTCATGACACCCTCAGAGAGCTGATCATCTTCCAGGTCCGACAACAGGGCCGGGTTGGCATCGTAATCCGGTTCTGAATAAACAGATATAGCAGGCGCCGCCGAGACAGCGGTGGAGGCATTGTGAATATCGTTATATATGAGGTTTGTGCTTGCAGCCGGCGATGGCCGTTCTTCTGCAACACGCAAAACAGGTAGAGCGATTCGCTTCATGTGAGTTGCCAAATGACCCATAAGATGCTTCCAGTCCCTGTACGTCTTGCCGCAGAATCGACACGGTTCGTCCTCTGGCTTCATTTCAGTTTCGAAATGACATTCCTCAACCTGCTGCCAGAGTTTTTGAATTTGAACGGCGTTGTGACTGGCGTTGCCTGCTCCAGATTTACTCTTTTTGGCAGTGGGATCGGGCTTACCGTGCTCCCGGACCAAGTGTTGCACAAAATTGTTTTTGCGGAAGCATCGGTGTGTGCAATTGTGTTCATTACACGTCCACCATTCTAGATGTCGGTGGCACTCGGTCTCGTGACGCACCCAATCAGCCTTGCGTTTGAATGATTTCGGTACACTCGTACACTCAGCGAATGTACAAGTAAATGGATAAATGTCTTCGAATACATGTTTAGTCCAATCCGAAGGCTTTTGCAATTTCTTCACCTTGAAGCAGAGCGGACACTCAAACTCAGCCGGTAGTCGTTTGACGGGAGGCTTTGGAATATTGCTAGGGAAAACTGCAGGTTGAATGGCATTTTCAAGTGACTGTTTGTCTTCATCTTCTGAGCCACCGGCATCTTCATCGCTATTTTCATTGTCCGAAATTCGAAATTGGCAATACGTAGCGTTGGAGTCCTTGGGATTGGCTCGAGGAGGAAGTAATTTGGCATGACCGCCAGAAGCGAAGCATCTCTCACCAGAGCTGCAATTCCTTGACGGAATCAGCTCCGCGTGTTTCTCCCGCTCTTTGATCAGTTTCCTATAGCGGGAAAGCTGTTCGCTGGCAAACCGCTGAAGTAGAGCCGGTTCCAATTGCGGATCTAATTGAGATACTTGTCGCTTGAAGCCTTCCAGAGTAGGCTGAATCTGTTGTGAAGAAGTTGACGAATCCATCAAGTCTCCTTTGTCGTCGTCTCCAAACTCGTCATCCTCTTCGTCATCTCCCTCCAGGCCAACGGATGTTCGAGACTCAACAAGAGGTGAGGATTTGAACAATGACGAATCTTGAGGCTGGTCTGCATTTGGAATATCAAGTGGCGTTAGCAGAGGTGCTGTCCGTGATCCTTCACTGCGACTTCGCAACCTATTGCCTTTCCAATGTGGCCCTGGACTGAGAGAAGCTCTGCCAGAACTGCCTGGTGAATTTACCGACAGAGTATTATGACCTGCAATACTAGCAGCCATCTCAGCCATAGCGGCCATAAGATGAGTTGGTGATTTGGGGCGATTGACGCTGGACCGTCGGGAAAGCTTAGCTGCAAGCCCGGACTCCTTTTTGGGTTTTTGATCCGAATGCTCTTCCTCGAAGTTCGGTTGTTGAGGATTCCGTTTCTTATTCTTCACCGAGTTACTGCTCCTCTTTGGCAGAAGTTTCAATATAGAAGTTGTATGGAGAGACAAGTTTTTGAAAAAGCTGTCGGATTTCAAGAGGCTATCAACTTCTGCGTCGTTGAGTCTACGCGATCCCCAAGTACCCACATGGGAGACTTTATCCATTTCCCTGGCCATTTCCTCAAAGCGCTGCATCGCGGAACTGGAAGTCCTCGGCTGTGTTTCAATGGCCAGCGGGAAGGGATATCGAGGAAGGTCTTTCCATGGATAAGCAGGATTGAGCTGCTCTGCCAATTGATATTCCTGAGACGTGTATTCCTTTGACTCTCCACGAGACACATCTGCATCATCCTCAATATCAAGTCTCTGGTCTACCTCATCTGACAATCGATTCGACCCGGATTGGGGAAGCCCATCAGGCTGAAGTAGGTTAAAATAGTCTTGTCGAGTTTCGACGGCACTGACAGATCGTACTCGGCCCGTTGGATGTCTGAGCGGTGGTTCGTCACCAGATTCACTATTGGCAATCGACACCGAGGCCGACCATCTCTGAATATCAGAGTCTTTCTCAGCGCGCTGTCGTCGCTCCTCCAGTTCACTGGGACTCGGACCCCACTCATCGCCGCGACTATAAGGTTCAACGCCGCTATGGCCGGTGGTGGGATTTGAAACCCACGATCCGTCATCCGCTCGAGTGGGGGAGTTACCTCTTTCCCAGCGATTTGTTTCCACACTCTGGTTGGATTCATCACCGCCCTCTGAAGAGCCTATTGTTGGGGATAGATGTGCTGAAGACCAATTCCGCTTGTGTCCATTATCGCTCTCTCGTGTTGGAGAGTCACCCCGATGAACCTGATCTATCTTGAAGATGGGACTCAGAGGTGGTGCAGACCTGGTACGACTGTGTCCCGGGAAATTGTCAGATGCCGGATCGGGGATAACCAATCTCGAAGGTTGAACTTGGCGCTGTGCAGCAACGTTTACACTCGTTGCATTTTCACGGGAGTGATCATTTGCTACTGATGGTAACAACTGGCGGTCTGTCTGAAAGTCACCTTTCGTCCTCATAGCGTTATCGAGGGTTGGGAAATTCGCCATCTGGCTGGCGCCTTCCCCCTGAAGCATTCCTTCGAAGAAAATACCGTCATTAGAGCCCGGCACGTTGAAATCCGAAGCATCAAACGGACTGTCGGCGAAGTCAAGCATGTCCAGTGGGCTATCTCTTGATAGCTTCTGGTCTGCGGGGGACGACGAGGCCAAGCGACTCGATGGATCGGCAGACGAGACACTGGGAGTATGTTGCTGTTGATGTCCCAGACCAAACTCTTCCAGATCAGAAGGTCCGGAGAGATAAGGGTCCTCAAAGGCTTGTTGATTGAAAGCCGAGTGCGGATTGAGTTGGTCGTGAGTAGCCATGACTCAAGATCCTATGCGAGTGAAGAGAAGGCCCGATTGGCGCCTCCTCCCCCTTGTAGCGCGTGTTGGAGCAAAAATCGCGTGTACCAGGAGTGATAACGTAGTCGTCTCGATTCAATTGTGGTCTGACACAATGTAATAGCAAGTTGTTTCTGGGTCTTGCTCCAAAATTGTGCTGTTGAAAGCACAAGAACTTGAGGCTATTGTAAGCTTCGCGTGCTAGCTACTGCCAGACGTTGGGAAGATAGAGTATATATACAGGCAGGCTTGCTCAGGAGAAACGCGAGTAAATGAATATTCAATCCGTGCGACGCAATGCAATACAAAACGGATGATATATATGGGTATGCGAAGAAGTGTAGGGGGTTGATGATGCAGGAATATGACGGTTCAGAAAAGCACCTATATGATGAGATCACGGCAACCCGACTGTGCCTGCAAGTTCGAGACCAGTGAGTCTGAGGCAGGCTGAGCTGAGGTGTGGCGGTGGAACCTCCTATACAAGAATCGCTATTACAAGACGATTGCGAGAGATTTTTTTTAAATCTTCCAGAGTCAAGTGGATGCGGTATAGTCTTTGAAATGTGGTTTAGGTGTTGGTTGTTGTCGACTGCTGGTTGGCGGCAAGTCGGCGCTATACAGGAGACAGCCAGCTTCAGAAGAATGAAAAGCAAAGAATGCGTCAGTCCCAAAAGGAAAAAGAAAAGAAAAAGAAGGGGACGAGACGAATAGGGCGAGGCTGAATCCCTGGAAGTATGTAGTGAAGACTCTGAAAAGAAATAGGGAGAGAGGAAGTAGGATAGATGCAGTTGAATCGCGCGAGGACAGCGGCATGAGGCTTACGGAGCGAGCTAAGTAGCTAGTCGAGAAGCGGGGAGGGTTCCTCGTCACATAACAAATAATTTAAATTACTGTACCTTCCAGTTCTGCTTGGACAATGAGGCTCTGGCGGCTACGACTGAGGACTCAGTACGGTAATTACTGGTTTCTTGAATTACAATACAAGAATGTACCTGTATTTAACACATTAGATTTGCCGTGCCATGTATAGTATCCGTATTAATTCCGTATTCGATACTCAATCCTATCTTGGGTCGGCGCGGGTAGGCCCGCGGACCCAATCATACAGCGTGTCGTGCCGCCGTGTTTCTTGAATAATGGCTATTTTCAGCAATTTTCATCCATTTCAGATTTAGTTTAGCATCTATTACTTATGACGCAGGTAATAAATAAGAAAGTGTTTGGTTTCGTAATATGGTGACTGGTTATCACCTTACTGGAAAGTGTGCCTTGTCTGCATGAGCAAAATCTTAGTGGTAAGTAACACTCTCATCCGCGGACATAACACCGCCTCGGGCACTGTCCTGCATCAAAAGAACGAACTAGCAATGACTCAATTTTTGAGAAATGATTCAGTGTGACGAGCAGACGGAGAAGGGGACAGGACAGCTAGAGACTCGGTTATTATGCAACCTGATAGGGTGGATTTGTCTAAAAGTACTCCGTAAGAATCTGGCATATTCGATGATATCAGGTCGAGCAGGGGACGAACAGCTCAGATATGTCGGATGCATGAGCTTTAGTTCTTTTTAGAGAGTGGTTGGTAATGGAATTCAGCCTCGACGTGGCTGGAGCTTTGAGGCGCATCCCAGGCGGTGCGGCTGTGCACGATGGTTCCTCTCATTTTCGTCAAGATCTCAGCCGATTTTCTCCGGGATTGGTCGTAGGAAACTATTCTAAAATAAGTGAATTACTTCGCACAATAAGTATGGCATGGCCATGATATTGATTCTTCCGTCGTCGCGTAAAAGACATCAAAGAAGTCGATCTCTAGACGACCTTCGACAATATCGCGAGGGCCGTCCTTGTGAGGCAACAAGGCAACAAGGCAGCAAGGCACCATCTGGAGTGATCACGCCATCCGCGCTAATACCCGCGCTAGCCGTATTCGGCCGCAAAGGGTGAAATGAAGATTATATTAAGAAGAGAATGTTCCCATTCTCTTCCAATAAATCCTCAAATTTTATATCCAGTCTTTAATTGCTGCTAGAAGCTGTTGTTCCTGCTCTTCCAGGGCTTCTTTGCTCTGGGTTGTTGGTAGACAAACTCATTGCTTGAGCAATGGACTCTCCGAGCAGCAGCCACCACTGAGCCAATCAGAAGTTATTTCATTTGCTGACCTAGACTGCAGAGAATTCACGCCCGTCTCGGCCGAGATATTCCACTCTTTCGCCGTCAAAATGCTCATCTAGTCTTCGGATTTGAAGACTTGGAGACTGAGAAGATGAAGTATTCCACCAGGCGCTTTCAAAGGGTTTCATGAGATTGGGGATGGACTTATGTTCTGCATCTGATTTTCAGAGTGAGGCCAGAAGAGGCCAGGGGAATATGGAGGATATTGGCGGATATTGGCGGGGGAATCCAGCGGCTGGGCCGATTGCTCTCGCACGAGAAGAAACAAACCAAAGTCTTTACTTGTGCCTGTCTCAGTTCCGCCTTCAGCAATCTGCGGAGGTTTTCAAGAATCTGGCTCCACGAACTACGCGGGGCCAGATTTTTCCGCTCCCCGAATCAAACCGGCAGAAAAAAAAGCAGGCCACTGGAGCGTCTGAATTGATTGCGATAAAGCCCAAGAGGTACCCGCGTGATGTCTCTGAGGGAATTGGCAGAGACATCCCCCCCGCACGTGTCTGAGGGCCAGCAGGCACTTCGTCGTTATCTTTTAAACCAAGTGCAATTGCACATTTTGGTCAGCTTCTGTTTTCTCCACCACAACTTGAGATAGACATCGATCAATACAGAACATTTGCTTTGTTATTTTTCCATACCAGGGGCTTTTATTCTCATTGTATCAATTTTGCGTCAGGAATCGTTCTGGATTACCACATCCAAGCCAACACTATTGCAGCTATGAGCAGACTAAATCCTCAGAATTACGCTGCGGTCGTTGTCGGAGCCGGTCCAGCAGGTGTTGCAGTGCTTGGAAATCTCCTGGAATTAGGTCTTACTAGAATCGCTTGGGTTGACCCAGTCTTTGACGGCGGACGAGTCAACAGTAAATATCGCGAGGTCCCGAGGTATGCCACTGTACTACGTAGTAGATCTATGATGCCCTATTTTGCTGTCAAGTCGGGGACCTGCAATAGGGATATACCATATTGTATGCATGCATGCTAACCCGTCGATGCCAGCAACACCAAAGTTTCTTATTTCCGTTCGTACGCAACGGGCGTCCAGCCCTTTCGGAGTATAGTCCAAACAACCAAAACTCCGAACGCCTTCTCGGTTCTGAACAAATTAGACCAAGAAGACACATGTTCTCTGCACTATGCGGCGGACATGATCAAAGACCTGACGGCAGGCTTGTTGAAGATGAGACAGGTGTCTCCCTTCCGAGGTGAAGTTGTGAGCGCAAACTACGAAGATCAGGTAAGATTGAATTTGTCTCTACTCCCGGACGTGGACAAGATTCCATCGTGAGAGTATCCTTGCTGAGGTGAAATGCAGAAATCAAAGTGGACAGTCAGAATTCAATCTTCTGATCCGTCTGGCAATATAGAAGTTTCGTCTTCTCGTTTGATACTATGCACGGGATCTGCTCCAAAATCTCTTCCCTCTCCCGTCCCGGCAGGCCAGTCCTCGTTGGATAAACTACCCAAAGAACTCTGCCTGGATACAGTCTTGAAGCCTAGTCTTCTCGCCGAAATTCTACCCCAAGGCACGCCTACCACGGTAGCCGTCGTGGGTGGCTCCCATAGCGCAATCTTAGCAATAATGAACTTGGTCGATCTCGCGCGAATCAGTCATCCCAATCTGCGAGTGAAATGGTTTACTCGAAACCCACTAAAATACGCCGAGTATATGGCTGATGGATGGATTCTGTACGACAACACAGGTCTGAAAGGCCAAGCCGCACAGTTTGCGCGCGAGCAGCTCGAAGACGCACGCTTATCGGCGGGTTCGGAAGCTTCTAAATATCTCGAGAAGATTGACACCAGTGATCGATCGCAAGAGCAGGCGATCTATAAAAGCCGCTTACCGGATTGCACGCATGTTGTGTATGCCATTGGCTACGAGCGAAATTCATTGCCGGAACTGACTCGCAATTCACATCAGAAGATGGCAATTGCTTCAGCACCGTCAGAACAACACGGCCTGGGAAGCATTGCCTTGCAATGGGATTCGGAGTTTGGTGGATTTGTCGATGCAGAGGGCAAAGCCGTTCCAGGTCTACATGGCGCGGGAATCGCATTCCCGGAGACGGTTGTTGATCCGAGAGGCAATGTGGAGCAAGCGGTGGGATTTTTCAAGTTTATGAAGTTTTTGAAACGAGTGACGCCTTCGTGGATCTGAGCGTTTAGCATTGACCCTGATTTTGGTTTATTCCCCCTTACTCTTTCTTAGGAAGGATAATCTTTAGACTCAGCCAGAGAACCTTGAAACAAGATGAATCATAATTTTGAATCGACTGAGCTATAACTAATACTGAATTCAAATCACAACTTTAGTAAGGAGATATGTCCTTGAAAAAAACAAACAACTTGAAACACGTACTTTGCATCCAAACATTAACAAAGAAGAAAAAAAGAAGTTGTAAACATGTAAACAACTAACAAAATGAAAAATCTCTGACAAGAGTTCACTAGCCCTCCACTTCCACTTTCCTCTTCACGATTTTCCTTGCTAATCCAAACGCTGATGCCCACGTCATTGATCTCCGAGATTGGCCAGATTTATTATTCCCTCGACCTGAACGCGGCTGTCCTTCGCCCACCGTACTACCACCATCTGTACCACTGGGTGTCTTGTCTGTGCCCGTAATCGAAGCAGAAGCAGCACCAGCAACACCCGCGGTAGCACCAGGAGGAACATAGTTTGGTGAAGCCATTATTATTCTCTGTGCGGCCACACTATTTGATCTGACGAGAGCAGCCATTTGTCCCATCATCGTAGGGTGTTCGATCAGATCGTCCAGTCGGACGGTGAAATCTTCTTGTTCTAATAACCAAACCACTTGCGCAAGATCGATTAGATCGCCTCCTAGTTCGAAGAAGGAGGAGTTCGGTTTGATTGGAGGCGGAACGTGGATTGATTTGCGGCCGTCGCTGTCGTGGTTGTCGTGGTTGGTATTGTTGTTGTCGCTTAGGACTTGTTCCCAGGCACGACGGAGGACGTCTGAGAGAACGAGAATTTCTGCGCGACTGAGACCGGCGATTTGGGTTGATACCAACGATGTGTCTTCTTCCATAGATTGCGTTTGCGGTGCGATGCCAGAGAAGTCAGGTTCTAAACGTGTGATATTTCGAGGAGGTGAGGAGAGTGAGTACGGGGTTGGAAGGGCCATGTCTGGATTTGCAGTGAAATCCTCCGCTGTATCGCAGAGCATATTCAGAACCGATTGAGCAAACTCCATTGTAACGTGGTCATCGGTGGAGAAAGATATAACGACTTCAACGCGATCACGACCCAGTGAACTCGAGTTGACTGAAAAATCAGATATCTCCTCGTCACTGCCGACGGCTTTGAGCGTATAAATATTGTCGCCTAGCTGAATCTCGTTGGATGAACTAGCCACGTCGTGCTGCAACACAGTACTAAAGTATGTCGAACGAGGCCAGTCTGTGCATTCGTGGATGATATGTCGGAACCCAAGTGCCTCGTACGGCATATTAGCTACTTGCTGGTTCTGGATATACCGAAGCAAGTCGAGCGCTGTCCATTTTTCGCCAAAAGTAATGCGAACCGGCACGATGTTCATGCAGGGACCAACCATGGATTCAACACCGCTAATGGCCCCAGTATTGCGACCGCTGATGGTATGTCCAAAGACAATATCTGCGGATCCCGAAAGTCGCGCAAGAGTTAGCGCCCAAGCTGCTTTGATAACTGTTGCAGTGGTGATATTGCCGTGAGCCAACGTTGGCACCTTGATCGTCTTGCGTAAGGTTTCGTTACTCGCCTTGACTCTTTTGTAGCCGGTATCTCTCTTTCGATTGACAATGTAAGTCATTTTCGAGCCGCTTAACAAAGTCCGCCAGTGTTGATAGTGATCTGTTGTTATTATACGTGCGGATTCGCGCACGAAGTTGGCAAACGACGCAGGAGATGGGATTGGTCCACCTTCATAGCCCGTCTTGATGGCGGAGAGGATTCTCGGAAGCGAAACACCATCGTACTGCGCATGAGATAGGCGTAAGATGATTCGGTGCCTATCAGTGTTCTTCTCTCGCACAATTACAAACTGCACGAATGGCTCGCCTTGCTTCACCCCTTCGTTGATATCTCTTTGTTGTAACTCGGAAGTAAATTCGTCCAGGCTCTCATCGGTTTCATACACGGAGAATTCTGGTCGAATTTTGCGTAAGATCACTTGTAAGAATCGGCCCTTGGAGGCGACAAAAACGGTTCGCAAGATATCAAAGGCGTGCACCACACGGAAACAGCTTTGTTTCAGGCGGCGGAAGTCCAGTGGACCTCGACCATCTAGACAGAAGAAGTTCAACATCCATCGCGAATCCAGTAAGGCCCCGGTGATTGATAGAGCCTGAAAATCCGTAACAGGAAGAATATCCAGGATGCCGCCTTTGAACACACCTACTCTAGGGCAGATGTACTTTTGCAAGAATGCCTCGTCAATATTCGCGGCTTTTATGAGAGCAAACCTTTCATAAAAGCCCGGTTTAGCCGGTACTGCTGACGGCGATGCCTGTTGTCCCAGAATATTCATGTTGTCAATCTCATCTTCGACGTAGCATTTTTCGTTTGCCGTCTGTGCTACAAGAGCCATCTCTTTGAAAGTAGGGTTTCGGAAAACATCAGCAACAGTCAATATCAACCCTTCATCACGAGCATCACCAACAAGCGCCATAGCCGTGATACTATCACCCCCTAATTCGAAGAAACTATCGTCTTTTGTTATAGATTCCAAAGGAAGTCCCAATTTCTCGCTCCAGAGGCGAAGAAGTTTTTCTTCAATATCGGCTTGCATCCCCCGCTCGTGGATCTGAGCAGCTACCGGAATTGCCGTAGCCACTATATCGTCTTTGTAAATCTCATCGGATATGCTTGATACAGCATCTGACTCTGTCTGGACAGCCGCAAGGACGTCGCGTTCTGTGGCATTTGAAAATTTTCGTCTCAGCGAGCCTGATTGGTCCATGTTGAACATCTGCTGTACTATCAAGCGAACTCTGTCGTCTATGAGTGTTGATAACGAGGGATATTTCTCCAGTAAGACGTGGAGCTCGTCCTTATCCTCATGCGAAGATTCACTGGTAGCATTACCGGCGGTATCGTCGATGATGTCGACGAGTTTGCGCGAGCTGCGTTTGTCAAATCGAGATATTGTCTCCTTCGGTTCATTGATGAATGCTTTGAGAGTATTTGATAGCGATGCTGAAATCTCCGACGCATGATCGCTTGAGAACATATCAGTCCAATATCTGAAAACAATACCTTCCTGATTACGACCAGTTTCGATGTTCAATGTAACGGGGTACTATCATAATTAGCAAAAATTTCTCAAATTCCTCCCTTTAGTGTGACCGACGACTAACCTCGCTAGGATCATGAGCTTCCTGAGGAGTGAATACCAGAGTGCTCTTCTCTGTGGCCTCAGACGCAGAATGATTCTGAATTGATAGCGCCGTATTGAAGATCTGTTTGCCCTGTAGACCTAGTTCATGCTGAACCTGGGCTAGCGAACACCGCTGATGAGGAACTGCCCGGAAATAATCTTCTTGAATAACGCTGGGGATATCCGCCAGAAGCTGTGACGACTTAAACTGAACACGACAACAAAGCATGTTGATAAAGACGCCTATGGTGTCTTGAACACCACTTATTGGTGCATCTCGTCCGGCAGATAAGTAACCGAAGCAGATGTCGTCAGAGTTGGTGTATTTTCGAAGCACCAAAGCCCATCCTGCTTGGATGACGTTCGCTAGAGTGACGCCCGTTTCTTCGCAGTACTTTTGTAAGGCTTGCCATTCTTCAAAGTTGAACTGTAGAGAGGCAAGTCGACGTTGACTACTAAAATTAGATCGCAAGCGCGGGAAATGACATGTCTGGATACCCGTAAGGTATTTCTTCCAGTATGAGATGTCTTCTTTCGGAGATTGACTCTTCAAGAAACGTATATAGTTAGAATAGAGAGGACCACGGCCATCGGCGAGCTGCCCATCGTAAGCTAATTCAAGATCACGAATCAATATGGGAGTTGAGCCACCGTCAATGACGGCGTGATTGACTTCAAGCTTCAGAAGGATTTTTCCTGACGTCGTCTCGCATATAGTTAACTGGTGAGGTATTTTTTGTTTTCGTTTTGCATTAATGTCGTAGAGGTTGATTGCTTGAAGCTGACCGGAAGCAGCAAAGTCTTCGCAATCAATTTGAATCACCCCGGCATCAACGTTTTTCAAGATGGCTTGATCGAAAGAACCGCCTTTGTACGTGCTATTGACAAAAACAGTTCTTAATGCAGCGTGTCGGTCGACGACCTTCTGCCACGCTTCTATCAATCTCTGACAATTCACCACTTGCTGAGGCATTCCACTTGTTACTTCGAAGACAATATGGAATAAGTACGTCTTTGGATCGCGAAGCTGGCTGAGCAGAATGCCCTCCTGAGCTGGAGAGCACGGGTAGACCTCTTCTACCTCGCTGCTATTCGAAATCCCAGCCTGTGGAAACGAGTTCTTGATCAAGCGTCGAAGCCCATCGTAGTTGACTGGAAGCAGCGGATAGTCACTCAACGTTGGCTCTGGAGTGCATCGCCGAAGGCGCACTACAAGCTCTTCAAGAATCCATTTGCATTCTGATATCCAACGCTCGATATCGTCGAGATGTTTCATGCGCCCGTTAAACATGAAATTAAATTCTAAGCGACGTTTTAGTACCACCGCAGATATTTCGAATAGTGCTAATCGCGCCGTGTCTGGGCCCATGTCGCCAACGTCAAGTGGATTTGCCTTGTCGAGCCCCAAATCAGTGGACTGGAAAAGTGAATCTTCACTTTCCATCTGTTGCATGGATCCGAGATAATTGAAGAGAATCTCCATTGGTACATCTGATCGAGAGTAAAGAGGACGTTCATTTTGACGGAGGAAACGGTGCGCCAGATAAGCTTTTCCAGCAGTCTGTGAGCTTCTTCTTGTATCTTTCACCCTCTTCAAAGTCTCGAGGACATCGTCTAGTTTCACATTAGTATTTAATGAAAATTCATCTTGCTCATTTGAAACCATACCCGATTCAAGAGTAATTTGTAATGGTGAGATGTTCGTAAACCAGCCAACAATTCGTGAAAGATCAATGTCTGGACTCCACGTCTCTCTTCCGTGTCCCTCGTTAAAGACAGTTGGGAGGAATCTATCCTTGAAAACAAGTCGGAACGAGTGTATGATCGCAGTTAAAAAGAGATCTAACGGTTCCGTACCAAACACACCGTGGCAGCTCGTCATTGTGGAAGCCGTCATTTCTTCATCAAGAGTAAAAGCACTTCTTTTGACTTCACCGTAGGTGTTCGAACGGCCTTCCATGCCCCAATATTCAGTATTAGCAGGCAATACGTTGAAAGGAAGCTTGCCATCATTGCGGTTTTGATTGATGTACGCCGATTGCATCTTACACCAAGATTGAAATGAGAGAGGCTTATCGCTTGGAATGGGGCCGGATTTGAGACGGTCTTCAAGGTCCTGTAGAATTACCCGCCATGAAACAATGTCGACGACAAGATGATGCGCAACAAGGAATAGATACTGTTCGTTGTTACCATCTTCAAACATATCCACGATAAACAGAGGCCCTTGGGTGATGTCGATTTGCTTTTGACTTTGCGCCACAAACTGAGAAGTCTCAACGAGTGATCCTATCTTATGGTATTGAAATCGAAAAGAGGAGTCAATGTCCTAGACTGCATGTTAGAAAGTAAAATGTGACTTTGAGGAGAGAAACTCACGCTTGAAATTTCTTGACTCCAACCGCCAGTAGCTCTTGGCTTGAATCGTGCTCGAAGCATTGAGTGTGTCGTAACTATCTCTCGAATCGTAGACTGCAATGTTTTAACCGAGAAATTCTTTGACAGGCGGAGACTAAAGCTTTGGTTGAAACGGCTATCTCCTTCGTGAGCCTTGCTAGCGAGGAAGTAGAATTGTTGGATGGGCGATAGCTCGAAAGCCTGATTTGATACTTCCTCATGATCCGAGGTTTTAACAACGCCTGATTTCACCGTCTCTGCAAACTTAAGTAACGATGGTGAGCGTAACACGTCCTGAAGGGACACTTGTATATTTTGCCGTCTACTGCGAGATACGACAGCCATAGCCATAATACTGTCGCCACCTGTACTCGTTGTTAGCGAAGTCAATATTAGCTTAGTGTAAGAAGTACCTAGGTTCAAAAATGACTGAGATAACTTGACTCTATCAAGAGGTTGATTCAAGACTTCGGCCCATATTTCTCGGAGGACTGCAATGTTTCCTATTACTTCTTCGACGGCACCATTGGCCTCCTCATTTCCGATAATTTGTTGATAGAGATCATCAGTCATTTCATCGACCCAAGCCTTAATTCGCTTGCGATCTAGCTTGCCAGAGACTAACATGGGTATTTCGTTGACGACAACCCAGGCTTGGGGAACCATGTATGACGGAAGTTGAACTGCTAGATTATCTTTGACACGTAACACCTCTGCTTTCCTCTCCAAAAGTTGAATGTCCTGTGAGGACAAGAGTGTTTGATTAGATGCTGCTTCATTGAGGGAGAGAACAGCAACTAAACGTTTTTGAAGAGGTCCTGACTGAGGTACGAGAACAATCACATGACGAATAAGAGTGTCTGTTTCGAGACGATGTTCAATCTCTCCGAGTTCCATACGCTGGCCATTAAGCTTGACTTGATTGTCTTTACGTCCGATAAACTCTATTGTGCCGTCATATCTGTACTTGACCAGATCACCAGTCAGATGAACTCGCTGAAATCCGGAAGCTTCAGATGTAAATTTCTTCAACCAAGGAGGGCTTTCGATAAAGGATGCTTGCGTCTTTGCCGAATCGCCCAAATATCCTCGAGAAAGGGTAGGTCCGCCAAGTGCTAGCTCGCCGACAGCGCCCACTGGAGTCAGTTGATTATAGTTATCAGGGTTGACTACCCAGGTTGTAGTAGGCTGTATTCCATGGCCGATGTTATTCGGAGCATCTTTAGTCACATCGGAATTGACCAGTGCCACAACAGATGCCTCAGAAGGGCCGTAAGCGTTAATGAGATGTAGCTTGTCAGACCATTTCGAAATGACCTCTGGGCTCATAGCCTCGCCACCACAGACTAGAACTTTCAATGAAGGTACAGACTCTGGGTCGATTAAGTTTGCAACTGAAGAAGTCAACAGGGTCCAGTTGACGTTCATTTGACGGATGGTGCCTGGAAGATCCTGCAAACGTTGCTCTTCGTTGGGTATACACACGCAGCCTCCAACTGTGAGAGTGGTGAATATCTCCAGAACAGCAGCATCAAAACTAAGAGAAGCAAATTGAAGTGCCCGGGTATTTTTGTTCATCTGCAATGATTTTCCAAAGGCGAACGAGCTAGTATTGAATGCCCTATGCTCAATGATGATACCTTTTGGCTTTCCCGTACTACCAGACGTGAATATGGCATATGCGGCATGAGACGGGTGTGTGTTGCTCGTTTGGTTGCGCTCATCTTGTCTAGAGCCAAGTCGAATGATTTGGTCCTTGTCAACCGCAATAGCATGCTTCACGATTCCTGCATATTTATTCTCATATCGTGAAGAATAGAGAAGGGTTCTGGCGTTCGTCTGAGCAACGATATCTTTGTGTCGGTCCAAAGGATGAGACGGATCAAGTGGCACAATCACTCCGCCGGCGATCAAAACTGCGTACATGGACACGATTGTCCAAGCAGACTTTTCCAAACATAATGGAACAAACTCCTCTGAATTTACACCGATTGAACCTAGGTATGCGGCAAATTTTGATGCGTAATTGAATAATTCTCCATATGTAAGATTGTCATCCCAAGCTTGAATGGCATTCGCATTGGGCTGAGATTGAGCTTGGGATTTCAGTAGATCATGGACACAGGCATCCACAGCTTGAGGAGATCGCCTATTTAGCCACTCGATTTCCTTTTGGTCTTCAGGGCTCAGCATGTCGATGGTTTCCAACGGTTGCGTGCTGGAGTTGGAAGCAGAACCAAGTTGACGAACAATGTGTGACATCTGGAATGCGATTCTTTCGATTTCCCAACGTGAAATAACCATTTCATCGTAGTGGAATTGGAACTCGAGATTTGTTTTGGAGGCCTTACACTCCACAATCAGAGGGTAAGTGAAGAAATTCCCATTACTCTGATTATTCTGCACTGTCCACAAGTTGCTGGAATCGGCGGCATCTTGATTTTGTACCACAATCAAGTTTCTAAACTGACATGCAGCTGCCTGTTCATGGCCCAACTTCTTGATATGTTGTAGACCAAAGTGTTGGTGTGGAATCATGTCCGTCGATAAATTTTGAATTGCCAAAAGGTAGTCTCTTGTGTTTAACCGGGGATCGATATTGATATGAGTAGGCACAGTAGTCAGTACCGGACCCGCTAGCTCAGTTATACCAGGGATATCAATGTTTCTTCCTGACAAGGTTTCTCCGAGATTGACGTCGAATGACTGGGTGCGACTCGAAAGAGTCAGCGCCCATGCTGCTCTTATCAAAACTGGAGTAGTGATTCCCAGATCTGTGAACTTCTGAGGGAGGTTAACATTCTGAGTGAGAGTTTCCGATTTAATTGCCCTTGGTTCTAGCTGCATTGAGAGGGGCGGAAAGTGAACCGGCGAGGACTTCGAAAGAAACGACTTCCAAAAATCTCCCGAAATTTGAAGATCCTGCTTCTCCAAATAAGACACGAAGGAAGAGTAAGGTACCGCTGGAGTTGGTCGACTGTTGTTGCGGTATATTTCTTGAACTCTTTCGAGAAGAATATTCAAGCCCCAAGCATCATAAAGAGCATGATGAATCATCCATACAAAATATATAACAGATTTTCCCTTTTCTTGAACTAGAGTATACCTCGTAAGTATGCCCTTCTGGGGATTGAATAAAGTGGACGCGTTTTCCTGTGTCGCTTTTAGATCGTCGGAGTTGTGCCACGAAACTTTTTGCTCTTTCAAGACAACTTGCATGAAATTCGAAGAGACTGTGTGTGGAATGATAGTCCTAAGAATATCGTATTCATCTACCAATTGTTGCCACGCAGCTTTGAAGCGCTCAACATTGACAGAAGGATCAAGCTGGAGAATGTTGACTGAGATATATGCACCTTGCTGCTGAACCGATGAAGTGAGCAACCCTTCTTGAAGTGCACTGCACGGATATATATCAGCGATGAGCTCTCTTTGAATACCACAATGATTCTCAATGTCGTCAATAATTTGCTCTTTATTGCTTAGGTTTCTCAAGAGGCTGAACGGCCGTATTTCAACCAGGGAAGTCGATCTTGTATCGAGGTATTGTTTTGACATTGCTTCCAAGGTCGGGTAGCGGAATATATCAATAACGCTCAATTTCATTCCATGAGATCTGGCCATTGTGACAAGTTTCATTGCAGAAAGTGAATCGCCCCCAAGTCTGAAAAAACTGTCGTCACTTCCAATTGAGGTTTTGGGGACTGAAAGAACTTCTGCCCACAAGCCTTGCAGGGCGATTTCACGCTCACCAGTAGGAGCTTTCCTCTTTGTAGAGTTCGCAAGAGAATATTTTTTGATTGCTTCTCGAGAAAGTTCCTTTATTTCTCCTAACAACTTCCGGCGATCAAGCTTGCCGGATGTTGTGAAAGGGATGAAAGTGACAGGAAAGTAGAGCTGTGGTATCATGTATGTAGGAAGGATTCGTGCCACAGAGGATTCTAGACTCTCCACGACTTTTCGAGACTCTGAACTCATCTCCAGCAGAATATTTTCTGTGACCTGAGCTTGAGAATGGGAATTGTCGGTATGAAGGCTGAAAAATACCGCCAATTTCTTCGGACCTGGATTCACTCCAGGTGCCACTAAATCGACCGCCAACTGAGTGTTTTCAGGCATATATTGTGCACATTGATGTTCAATTTCTCCAAGTTCGATGCGTTGCCCATTAAGTTTGATTTGCATATCCATTCTTGCCATGTACGTAAGAGTACCGTCTTCGTTGTACCGGACAAGATCCCCAGTACGGTACATTCGGGGACCATCAGGTATAAGATATTTGAGTCTTTCGCTTAGCGCCCAAGCAGGATTCTGTATGAAAGCTTCCCTCGTCTTTTGCTCGTTATTGAGATATCCACGGCCAACAATATGGCCTTCAACAACCAGCTCGCCGACAGCGCCGACTGGGACGAGACGATTGTGATTGCGCTGGTCAACTACCCAGGAGCGACCGCCCACAGTGATTCCAATATTTGCGGGATCATTGTTGACGATGCGGCCTGACTTGTCAACTTTATCACTAGCCGCACAGACTACTGAGCATTCGCTTGGTCCATATGCCTCTACCAAGCATAATGATTTCGACCACTTTTCGATGGCTCCAGGAGCCATTTTCTCTCCGCCCATTGCGATTGTCTTCATGGTCGGAATACTTTCTGGTTTGATAGTATTGGCAACAGATGGTGTGATGCACATCCAATTTGCCCGTAAGCGCGTGATACTTCCGGCTACATCATTCATTCTTTCTTCAGCATTGGGGACACAGACACAACCTCCTAAAATCAGTACTGTGAGTATGTCAAGAATCGAGGCGTCAAACGTATAGTTGGCGAACTGATACGATCTAGTCGCGGCATCCATGTGAAGCGCATTTCCATGAGCCAAAGCGGCTGTGCAGAATTGACCATGTTCAATGACGGTTCCCTTGGGCTTCCCGGTTGATCCAGAAGTGAATATGACATATGCAGTGTTCGTTGGGGCAACCGTACTTCTTGGTGGATGTGAAACCTTTGGCAATTGATCAAGGGCCTTTTCACCAACTATTATCGCGCTAGGCGCTATCTTTGAGATCTTATCAAATTGTTTGGCCGATACTATTATGGTATTTCCTTCCACATCGTTGATCAGGGTTTTCAATCTGTCGAGAGGATGTGATGGATCGAGAGACACGAAGGCCCCTCCTGCCTTGAGTACTGCAACCTGTGCGACTATTGCCCAGACAGACTTCTCAAAGAAGAGTGGCACAATTGTCTCAGGTCCCACGCCCTTAGTGACAAGCAAATGAGCAAGATGATTAGCGTGAGTATCGAGTTCTGTGTAGGTGAGTTTTCCATCCCACGCGTCGATAGCATGAGCCGTGATCGGCCGCGTTCGCACTTGCTCTTCAATCATTTCATGTACACATCGATTAGTTTTCGTGGGTGCTTGGCTATTCCACTGACAGATGTTGAAAAGACTGAGGCGCCCAACGGTATCAAGTTCCCCGATAGTCCTATCCCGTTTTGTAGTTTTCACTATATCCTCAACTATGTGATCGAATGTGTCGGCTATACTCTTGACCAGAGCGGTTGACAGGTAATCCTTCCAGTAAGAGAAATGGACCTCGGTAGCAGATTCTGTCATCTCAACATTGACAGCTATTTTATATTCACTGGGGTCGTGGGAGTCAAATGACTTGAAAGAAAGTGAAAATTTTGCTTGCTGTTCGAAGCCACTCCGTCTTTGAAAAGTAAAGGCCGTGTTAAATAGCGAAGTGTCAGCTAGACCAAGAGCATGCTGGACCTCGGCCAGTGAAATAGTCTGGTGGTCCATGCTTTTGACAAAATCTCGTTGTGTCTTTTTCATAGCTTTGGCCAAGGTCAGATCCTCTGTTAGATGTATTCGGTAAACAAGCATGTTGATGAAAGCACCGACAGCATCCTCGATACCTGTCACTGGAATATCGCGACCCGAGCTGATGTAACCAAAGCACACCTCATCAGATCCTGTAAAAGTCTTTAAAACCATGGCCCACACAAACTGAAAGAAACTGGATACTGTAACCCCAAAAGATTTGCATAATTCATGAATTGCCGATCCGTTTTCTAGGCGGATGATCTCCGAGCCGAGGGACTGCTCCTTTGATTGTTCATTGACAAGATCAGGTAACAGACACGGCTCGCATCCTGAGAGGTACTTTTTCCAATATTCCAGACCTTTTTCTTTAGGCTTGGATGATATATAATCGATGAAGTCGCTATAAAGCGGCTTTTCGGTGGTCACGGCACCTAGTCCCATATAGTACCGAGATAGGTCACGGAGAATAATGGGCATGGAGCTTCCATCGGAAATGGCATTGCTGATATCAAACCGACAAAGTAGCACATTTCCGGAATCATCGCAGCAAATGGCCAGTCGATGAAGCGGGATTCCAGTTCTGAAAGTCAGTGCTGGAAGCCGTTCCAATTTTTGCTTTGCGTCAGTATGTCCCGCCTCAATAGTATCGACCCTAGCCGTATAGTTCTTGAGGATGACTTGGTCCATTATTGAACCTTCATGATTGCTATCAATAAAAATCGCCCTGAGAGATGCATGGCGATCAACAACCTTCTGCCAAGCGTCGGCTAGTTTCTCCCAATCTACTCCTTTATGTGTGCCTTCCAATTCGACTTCGAAAATAGCGCGGTAGGAGTAAGTTAAAGGATCCTTCAGTTGACTCAGCAGTATACCTTGTTGCATTGGCGAGCATGGATATATATCCTCAACATTTTCTAAAGACAGAATTCCGACTTTGTGCAAACTTTGTCGTAACTGCTCGGGGCCGTTGAAGGAGAGTGACAGGAGTCGGAAGTCGGCCAAGCTTGGTAAATTTTCACATTCTTTCAAGCTCTCGACACTTGCATGAATCATATCTTTGCAACCGCCAAGCCACTGCTGAATGCTTCCGTACTTGTTCATCCGCTTGTTGTATGAAATTGACAAACTTAAGCTTCCATTGATGATTGCCGCAGATATTTCAATGAGAGAAAATCGTGGAACGCTACCGCCAATATCAGATAATGCGTTGACAGATTGGCCCGTGCCATTTATAAGTCTCAATGCTGTGCTTGAATGCTCGGCGTCTTTGTGCTGGCCCAAATAATTGAATGTCATTTCGATGGGCCAATGACCATGGTATTTTTCACTTCCCTCCCACGTCAGCATTCTCTGGGCAAAGTAGGGCATTCCTTTCCCGGGTGTTCTTCGACGAATTGCATTGATCCAATTGATACAATTCATCAAACAATTTTTGTTCTCAAGGTCAACATCTCCTGGCAAGTGGATTGGACTCATTGTCGTGAACCACCCCACTGTCTGCGATAAATCAATTTCTGGGTCCCAAGGTTCCCGACCATGGCCTTCATTGTAAATGCAAGGCATACTCTTGCGACTTGAAAACGTGTGGCGGAAAGTCAATAATAGTGCTGCAAGCAAAATATCCACAATATCAACGTTTAAAGTGTTAGTGGTAATTTCTAACAATCCATTTGTGATGGATGAATCGAAATCGACCTTTGCTGACACTACATCACCATGGATGTTTGGCACTTCGTTCATACCCCAGAAAGCAAAATTCGCTAGTGGTATATCATCAAATGGCAGTAAACTCATGTCTGCTTTTTCTTTGATGTATTCTAATTGCATCTTGCTCCATCTTTGAAAGGAAAGGGCCTGACCACTTGTGATCTCGCGACCTTGAATAAGGTCTTCAAGATCACGGACAATGATGCTCCACGAAATGACATCAATGACCAAATGATGTGCACAAATGAACAATTTTGAGCCTTCCACTTGATCTTGGAACATTGCTACAGAAAACACCGGTCCACGTGTCACATTCAAGGATTTTTGGATTTCGTCCACTTCTTGGGCGAGTTCGTCGGTATCAAAATCTTCAACCTCATGGAACCCATAGGATGAAGACACATCTTGCAGAATACGTTGTTTCCATATTCCGTTTCCGTCTCGAGAAAATCGAGCACGAAGCATTGAATGTGTGGAAGCCAATTTCTCGGTCGCAGCCCGGACCTGATCAATCGACAGGGGAATTGCAACGTCGAGAATTATACTTTGGTTGAATTGATTGGGCTGACCGTTCATGCACCTAAAGTAAAGACTCTGAATTGGAGATAGATCAAATTCTTGATAAGTCACCTCTGTGGCGAAGGTCTTTTGTGGTAGTTTTACCAGTGACGCGAGATCTCTGATCGATTTGCAAGTGATGATGTTCTCAACAGTTATCCCAAGATTTTGACTGCGACATTTGGACATCACTCCCATAGCTGACATGCTATCACCACCCTATGATTTTCGAAGTTAGTAAGTTTTACTTCAAATTTAGTTGGCACGCGAAAAACTTACCAGATGAAGAAATGAACGATCCAAGCTGACGGAGTTTACTGGGAGATTCAAAACCGAAGCCCAGATCTCCCTTAAAGTGGCTTCGGTTTCGGTCAGAACCACCACATTATCCACCGAGTCTTTCTGATCAGCAGAAGTGATCTGTTGATATGTGTTGTCATCCATTTTATCGATGAACTGCGTAAGCAGTTTACGATCCAGTTTTCCTGATGGCAGGAAAGGAAGTCGTTCCAAGATAACCCATGTTGACGGAGTCATATATGCGGGAACCTTTTGATGCAGCCTTTCCCGAATCGACTGCAGCACTTTGACCGCTTCCACATCTGTAACAATCTGAAATTTGCTATCCGATGTAGTCGTCGAGCTGAAGTGATGGCGCAAAGATAAAACAGCGACAAGTTTCTTTGCGCAGCTTCCTGTCTTAGGCAAATGGGCAGTCGCATTTAATATCTCGTGATCTTCATTGAGATGATATTCAATCTCACCAAGTTCCAGTCGCTGGCCGTTGATTTTCCCTTGACTATCCTTCCTACCAACATATAGCAAATCTCCAGATGAGTCAGGGGCGTATCTAAGAAGGTCACCGGTCTTATACATTCTCCGGCTCTTGACAACGCCTTTTGCGACGCTCCAAGCAGGATCTGTGATGAACACCTCTTTTGTCCTCTCTTCGTTGTTCAAATAACCCCTGGCAAGTGTTGGTGCTTCCACAAGCAATTCGCCTATTGCACCCACTGGCATCAATCTATCATGATTCTGCGGGTCGACTATCCATGCCTTGCCGACAGGAGTTCCGACATTAAAGGGACTAGTGTCCAAAGTCATTCCAGATTTTGTAGCGGCAACAATTGAGGTCTCAGTTGGCCCGTATCCATTTGCCAAATTAAGTACCTTTGCCCAAACAGAGAGATGATGGGGATTCATGGCTTCACCGACTAAAGATAGGCTTCGAAGATTCGGAACGTCGGACGGTTTTATAGTTTGAGCCAAGCTAGGGGTGAGAAAGGCCACATTCACATTTTTCTCATTGATAAATTGAGCAATTCCGTTAAGTCGTGTGCTTTCGTGAGGTACGCAAATACACCCGCCGATGGTTAATGTAGTCAAAATTTCCATGAGGCAGGCATCGAATGTATATGATGCGAATTGAAGAACTCTTGAAGTGGGCGAGAGACTATAAGCGAGAGCATTTCTGACAATTCCAGAGCAAAAGCTGGCATGCTCAACTAATTCCATATTGATTAGCATCTCTATTGTCTTTGCTTTAGTCATTAAGTATAGACTTACTTATGCATCCCTTTGGCTTCCCAGTGCTCCCGGATGTAAAAATAGCATATGCCGCTTTGCTGGAGTCCTGACTCGGAGCGAATTTCTCTGGTTGTTCCAGAGAATTTATTAATTCCATATCTACAGCAAGAACTTTATTGACAGCCTCTCTACACATTGTCGCGTACCGAGGGGAGCATAGTATCATTTTTGCGTCAATCTCAGAAAGAATTTCCCGACGTCGAGCCTCGGGATGTTGAGGATCAATAGCAACAAACGCATACCCAGCTTTCATTATTGCAAACATGGAAACTACCACAAAAGCAGACTTTTCAAAGCAGATCGGTATGTAATGTTCCCTGTCGCTACGTACATGCTTCCTCAAGTGGTGAGCTAGTGCTGTGGCATGTAACTTTAGTTTTTCATATGTAAAGTTTCCGTCCCAAGCTTCGATGGCCGGTGCTTGAGGATTTAGTATTGAAGCGTCATCAAACATGTCCGGAATGCATCGGTTCACACGATTCAGACTCAGTTTCGTGTTCCAGTTCATAATCGTACTTAAATCATCATCATTGACAATATCGAGTTCCTTGACTTTTTGCTCTGCCGGTGCGGTGCACAAACTGGTCATGACTGTCTCAAACTGTCTCATAAGCCTGCTCAATTGTGTCATTGGTAAAATGTGGCTGTCAAACTGAATTTGAATTTCAAGCTCAGACTCCCAGATAAAGCATGAAATATTGAGTGGATAAGTGAAGAAATTCGTGTCCCCCGAGTTTGCGCTTCGGAGTTTCATAATTCCTTCCACATCGTCACTCTCACCGTGAGCAATAGAAAAAAGTGCCTGAAATTCACAAGCTAACTTGGCGTCTTGACTATAACCTTGAATGTTTTGCAAACCAGCAAATTGATAAGGAATGACTGAAGTTGCCTGTGCTTGCATGTCTTGTAGGAATTGGATGATAGCCATATCTTCATTTACCTGTAGTCTCATAGGGACTATTGACAGTGCGGGTCCTATCATGTTCTCAATACCAGGAACGGGAACGTCACGCCCTGTCATGATCTCCCCGAAGATAATGTCTTGAGAATATGAATAGTAAGAGGTTGTCAATGCCCAGGCTGCCCGAATGAAGGATGGAAGAGTAACTTCCGTAGGGCGTTGTGCAGGGAGTTTGACTCTGAAGTCTTGTCGGTTCTTTGGAGTTGACTTGTAAGATGCACTTGGCAATTCCGGAAATTTGGTTGAAGAACATCCATCCAATTGTCGAATCCAGAACCCTTTCGTTTCCTCTTTATCTATGGCCGATAAATACTTAATGAAATGAGAGTAGGAGCAAGCATTGTTGTCCATCAGGTTAAGATCCTCGTAGTACGCTTGGAGTTTTCGGAAGAGCTTTGATATACTCCAACCGTCATAAATAGCGTGATGCGCCGTCCATATGAATTGCAATTGACCATTTCTATCTTGCTCAATTACATAGTGAGACAGACGGCCGCCATTCGAGCCTGGAATCGATCGACTTGGAATCCTGACGGATTTCCATTCAAGGTCTTCACGCATTACGGCTCGAAGAAATCCATTTGATTTGGAGTGGAAAATCCGTGTTCTGAGAATATTCTCGCTTTGGTAGAGTTTTTGCCAAGCCGTTTTGAACCGATCGACATCAATAGTCTTGGGCAAATCGTATATATTCTGCGTGACATATGATCCAGGCTGAGTATTCGACATGGCAATTAGGCCTTCTTGAATTGAACTACACGGCATGATGTCTTCAATGTTTTGAATTGGGACCTGGCAGACACTGGAAGCTTCTTCTTTGATTTCCGCAACCGAAATCTCGTTCTTGATCAGTGAGAATGGCCGAGTCTCCTGCACCTGTTCATTGAAACTGGAGGCCGCGACTGGTACCAGTTTTTTTGCGATCTCCGATAGCCGGGATGACTGGAAGATGTCTGCAACACTGATAGAATAACCTTGCTTTCGAGCAGAAGTGACCAGTTTCATTGCGGATATCGAATCTCCTCCATGTCTGAAGAATGTATCATCAGCGCTGATGCTGGACGCATCAACGGAGAGCAATTTGGACCAGAGACTCTGAATTAACTTTTCGGAGTCTGTTGAGGGCTCTCTGCCAGTTCGACCACCTAAACGATAGGAAGGAGCATTTTTTGAGAGCATCTCTTCGGCCGTCGTGCGAAGAAGTCGTCTATTTAATTTTCCGGAAGATGTCATCGGGAAGAAAGAGACAGGAATGTAGACGTTGGGAACCATGTAGCTTTGTATCTGGGATGCAAGAGCTGACTTTACTTCCATTGCTATTGACTGAAAATTTTGGGTCATGGGGAGTATGAAATCGGTATCGCTTTGTGTTGGTTTCCTGCTATCGGTTTGCAGGCATATAAAAGCGACTAGTGCTTTCAATGTAGTCTCACCATGGCGACTGAGAATCAAATCGACAGAGCACTGACTCTCGATGGCTATAGAGCTCTGAATTCGATGCTCGATTTCGCCTAATTCAATCCGTTGACCGTTCAACTTGACTTGGGTATCTTTTCTCCCCAGATACACAAGGGAACCATCTGAATTATAACGGACCAAATCCCCAGTTTTGTACATTCGGTGTACGCAATGAACATCAAAAGCTGAATTTTCCGATTTTCCTGCCAACGTTGAGAGAAAGCTTGGATTTTCGATGAAGCTCTGCTGCGTCTTCTCAGGATTGTTCAGGTAGTGCCGAGCTAGAATAGGTCCTTCAATCAATAGCTCACCCACGCAACCTATTGGAACCAATTTTTCGTGGTTATCAGCGTCAACCACCCAGGAAACACCTCCAATAGCACGTCCGATGTTCGTAACATCGCTAGACACCCCCACGTCCGGATTGTGACAGCAGTTAATGGAACATTCAGTCGGCCCATAAATATTCTGGAGCCGAAGGACGCTACACCACGTTTCTTTGATTTCTTTTGTGGGCGCCTCTCCTCCTATTGCGAGACCTTTCAATTTTGGAACATCTGACGGCTGTAAGAAAGCGGCAACGGTCGCTGTCATGTCCGTAAAATTGACATTCAGATCATTAATAGCTTTCGCCAAGTTGTTCATTCTATCATTTTCAGATGGAACACAGACGCAACCACCTCTCATGAGAGTGGTGAAGATTTCTTCTAAGCTGTTATCGAACGAGTAAGAAGCAAACTGGAGGAATCGGGTAGAATTATCCACTCCCAAAGCTGCTCCATGAGCCTCTGCGCTCGTAACGAGGCTGCGATGCTCGAGAACAACCCCTTTTGGTTTTCCGGTGCTTCCGGATGTAAAAATGACAAAAGCCGCATTTTCAGGACAAGCACTAGTTTCATTTGAGGCTTCGCCGTCTGGAAGCTGGTCCAAGAAGCCTTGGTCAATTGAAATAGCATATGGAACGACATCGTCTAGCAAGTGTGTGCGATTTGGAGATGAAAGTACCACTTGCGCATCTGTTTCAATAACACGGAGCTCCAAGGCTGCTTTGGGATGACCAACATCAAGAGGGACACATGCGCCACCAGCTTTCAAAACCGCAAGCATAGCAATGATTGTATAAGCTGACTTGTCAAAACATAAAGCCACGAATGTTTCCGGCATGACTCCGAGATTGGCGAGGTAATTTGACAAACGCGATGAAAGAGAATCAACTTCGGAATACGTAAATTCCCCATCCCATGCACATATCGCTGGTGCTGCTGGATTCAACGAGACTTGCTGCTTGAAGACCTCATGTATGCACATGTCAATCTTCTTTGGCATGGAGCTATTCCATTGCGCTAATTGTTGCCAGTTGCTCTTAGCGATAAAATCTACCTGGCTAACGCGGGCCTCTGGCTGCTCGTAGATATTTTCCAAGGCGCGTATGAATGTATCTGCAATATTCTTCGCTTGGGCTTCAGAAAGCATATCTGTCCAGAAGTCCAGGTCAATCACCGCGTCTGTCTCTGTGGCTTCAACATTGACAGTGACAAGGTATTCTGTGGGATCATGCAGACCAGCACATTCGGAAAGGACAATGGCTGTTTTTCTGGCAGACTCTGTCGAGGGGAGTCTCCGATATGATAGGCATGTATTGAAAAGAGCAACGCCGGAGAGATTAAGCGCGTGCTGAACGTCTGCCAATGAGAAATGCTTGAAGGGTGCACTATCCATGTAGTCCGCTTGGATACCCTCGACGACTCCCATGAGAACAGAATCAGGGGACATGTTTACCCTGCAGGCGAGCATATTTATTAGAGGCCCCACAATGTGCTCAGCCATTTCGACGGGGATATCTCGTTCTGACAACAAATAACCAAAACAAACGTCATCACTCCCAGTGTACAACCGAAGTGTGAGTGCCCAGGCTGCATGGATCGCATTTGCAATAGTCACACCATGCTTTTCACATATTAATTGCAGGTTTCTAAGATTTGGGAAATCCAATCGAAGCGTTTTGTATTCCCGGGTGGAGGCAAAACCATCATTGAGGACAGGCATGTGGCATGGTTCGACACCCGAGAGGTAAATCTTCCAGTAATTCATTGCGGGGGCTTTTGGTAAATCTTGCAGATAGGAGACGAAACTGCTGAACAACGGCTTCGAATCTTGTGGAAGATTGTGAGTGTACGCTACTTCGAGGTCGCGCAAAATTATAGAAATTGACATCCCGTCCATGATGACGTGACTGATATCGAGTCGACAGAATACATTTCCTGCATTTGTAACACAAATTGTGAATTCATGTAGTGGCTTTTTCTTATCAATCTGCGCGTGGTGATTATCAAACGCAATTTGAACCTCATCATCGCTGTCGCAGTGGACGATCCGAGGTGAGACGACATATTTGCGAAGAACGATCTGAGAGTACAAGTCTTCTGAGCTGATATTGTCCACTACGACCGTTCGAAGTATTGCATGTCGATCAACTACCTGTTGCCATGACTGGGATAGGATCTGAGCATCCAGAATTTCTCCATTCACGCTCCTGACTTCGTAATTCCCTCGAGCTGCGTAGAACGAAATGTCGCGGGTTGTAGATATCAGTAAACCACGCTGCATGGGAGAGCAAGGATAAATATCTTCAATTTCATTCAGTGACTTTATCCCTAAAGCCGGTAGCTTTGTGTTAATTAGCGATGTCAAGTCGGAGTACTCCAAAGACAACAACGGGTAATCGCTCAATGTCGGACGAGAGGGAAATGTCATAAGAGCTTCGGTCATATGAAATAGTGTTTTCTGGCAATCGAGCACCCATCTCTTGATCTTATCTTGAAAATGCATATTCCCATTGAAGGAGAAGGTAAATCGAAGTATATCTTGAACAACTACCGCAGAGATCTCAAAAAGCCCGAACCGAGGCGTGGATTTTGCGAAGTCTGCGGCACCTCCACCCTGACTTGTCTCACCAGCTAGACCTTCTACGGGGCTGAAAAGAGCGCCGGACTTTTCTAGTTGCTGATACCGACCAAGATAGTTGAAAGTAATCTCCATTGGTTTATAAGTATGAATGTTCTCACCACTGAGGATGCTTTTGGCGAAATATTCTCTTCCATTGTCTTGCACATTTCGGCGATGATCTTTCACCTGAATAAGTGTCTCGGTCCAGTCATCAAGGGCAGTAGGCTGCACATATATCGGATATATGATGGTAAACCAGCCGACGGTTCGAGAAACGTCAGTGGAATTATTCCAAGGCTCGCGGCCATGGCCTTCATTGTGAATTACAGGAAGAGAATGGTCGTCGAAGACCTTGCCGAAGGAGAACAGCAATGCAGCAACTAGAATGTCAATGGCCTCAGTTCGGAGAGGAGAATTGGCCTCATTCAGCAATTTTGATGTTGCCTCCTGGTCAACTTCAAATCCCAGGCATGAGACTTGCCCATACGTGTTATTCTCTTCAGTGATTCCCCAATATGATAGGTCACAAAGTGGGACATCTCGCAGTTTTGAAGATTTGCCTTCATTTGGCTCAGAAAGTCGATCCCATTGAAGGCGGCTCCATATTTGATAGGGAAGAGTGGTGCCGAGTAATTGACTCCGTTGGTGTTGCAGGAGAAGGCCTTCCAAATCTTCGAGTATCACGCGCCAGGATACAAGATCGACAATTAGATGATGACCGATCAAAGATAGAAGTTGACTCTGATCGCTCATTTGAAAGAGATCAACCGCCACAACAGGACCGTTTGTTGCGTTGAGACCTGACTGACTAGAGGCAATGATATCCTTTACTTGATCTCGTGAACTGCACTCGTGAACATTGAGGTAATTCGATTCTTTATTCGCCGCTAGAATTCGCTGTTTCCAGCGTTTCTCAGTCTGATCAAAGAAAAATCTCGCACGCAACATCGAGTGGCGATTAATAACAGTTTTAAGCGCAACTCGAAGCTCGTCGGGTGAAATCACTTGGTTGATTCTCAGGAAAAAGCTTTGGTTAAAATGTCCAGAATTGTCATCCCGTACATGAAAGTGCAGTTTCTGTATCGGGGATAATTCGAAAGGCACGTCAATCTCTTCGTGATAGTCATTCTCAATAGCCACCGATTTGACCCGAGCTGCGAGCTCTCGAATGGACCTGCTGCGTAGGATATCTTGTACTCGCAAGCCAAGACCTTTTTGTTTACATCTGTTCATGCACGTCATTGCTGTAATGGAGTCACCACCGAGACTCAGAAAGCTATGATTGATGCTAGTTTTTAATAGTGGAATATTCAGCACGTCGCTCCAGACTTGTCGTAAAGTAGCTTCAGTTGCAGTCATGTCTTCATTGATGCTGTCAACGGTGGAGTTTGCCATTGGTCGGAACGCGTCCAAGGTTTCCTCCGAAAGATTGTCGAGCCATGTCGCTACGGTCTTTCGATCCAACTTTCGAGAAGCAAGAACAGGAAATGATTCAATACACAGCCATATGGTTGGTATCATATATGCAGGCAGTATATTGGACAATGCTTCACGAATTTCAGAGAGACGGTCCTCACGACCGGGAATATCCAAGATCTTCAAAGGCGAAGAAGATTCCGCGGGCAAATTCTGGACAATACTTTCATCCAAACTGAGAATTGCCACGAGCTTCTGAGTTGCGGGGCCCTTTTTTGGAAGCAAGACGAGGCCATGCTTGACGAGTGGATGTTTGATAAGATTTGACTCGATTTCTCCTAGCTCGATACGTTGTCCGTGGTATTTCACCTGCGTATCTTTCCGTCCAACAAAGTCAAAGGAACCAGCATCCGAATTGTAACGCACTAGGTCACCAGTCTTGTAGAAGCGGCTTGGTCCAATATTGATTTCATCTTGTTGCAAAGCCCAGGTTGGGTTGGAGATGAAAGACTCCGCAGTCTTTTCTGGGTTGTTGAGGTAGCCGCGAGCCAGCGACGGGCCCTCGAGAAGGAGTTCTCCCGTGCAGCCAATTGGCAAGAGAACGTCGTGATTTTCCGGGTCCACGACCCAACATCTCACACCCACGGGAAATCCAATGTCTTGACACGACGTTTCTTGGGAAATGTTTGCATTTACCACGGCGGCTACAGAACTTTCGGTCGGACCGTATCCATTGACCAAGTGAATGCACGACCATGTATCAATATTTGCTGCCGTCAAAGCTTCGCCTGCCAACACCAGACGAGTAAGACTGGGCACGTCAGCCGGTGCAAGAAATCGCACAAAAGACGGTGTCAGGAAAGCATGGTTGACTTTGAATTCATTGATGACAGAAACAATTCTATTCAGCCGGGACTCCTCGCTCGGAATGCACACACAAGCCCCGCGCATGAGAGGTGTCAGGATTTCCACCAAACTGGCATCAAATGTGTGCGCGGCGAATTGTAATACGCGAGAATCAGACTCAATCAGCATTGCCGGGCCGTGAACATGAGCTCCTGAACAGAATGCTCGATGCTCAATTACGGTTGCCTGATATAATTAGCCCGATATTATACGAAAGGGATCATACACCGAGCCCAATTTACCTTCGGTCTGCCTGTTGATCCGGAAGTAAAGAGGATATAAGCAGCATCATTGCTATGGCATGTATCAACCAATTCTTCGTTTACGTCGATATCCTCTGTCGTCAAAACTACCAATCGATCGTCATTCAAACCCAACACATGTTCTGCGGCCGTTGAAAGCCGAGATTCGTAGTTGGCAGAACAGACTATTATGTTCGCCTCCACCTCTTTAATCAAAGCCTCTAGACGAGCCATAGGATGGGAAGGATCTAATGGCACAAAGGTACCGCCAGCTTTTAACACGGCCAGCATGGCCACGACATTCCATTTCTTGTTAAAAAATTGTTAGTTTGATGAAATGATTTGATACAGCATGTAATTCTTACCGATTTGTCGAAGCACAGAGCTACCCTACTTTCTGCGCGTACGCCTAACTTGACAAGATGACGCGCTAGGAAAGAGGCCTGCTTATTGAGCTCGAAATAAGTCAAAGATCCATCCCAGGAACACACTGCTTCCTTTTGAGGAAACGCTGCAACTTGATCTTCAATGACGCGATGTATACAACGGTCCACAATCTCTCGCTCATCAGAATTCCATTTCATGATCTGGCGCAGATCAATCTGAGTGGTCTTAGTTAGATCCGAAACAGTTGCTGCGCTCGGCTCGAGTAGATTGTGAAGCATGCGCGAAAATGCGTCTGCTAGCAGAGATGCAAATTTGGCGCAAGTATCTGGATGTATGTATTCTATGAAAACACTGAACGCGCCGTTCAAATACTTGGCCAGAATCCGAACTTTGCACTATACGCCAGGAAATCAGCTTTTCTCCGAATGCCTTGAGGAGCAATTTCATGCCAATCTCACCTCATCGGGTAGCGCCATCACGGCCTGTTGGGATGAAGATGCAATTGAACCGACGCGATTTCCTGCCGAATCACGAGTTTGAAGCATCACCGCCGTATTGTAATGAAGCTGTGATTTGAGATTTTGCGAATCTAAATCAGTCAGCCCTTCAGTTCCATACTTACCATTTCTATTCCCCGTCATTTCCTCCATCTTCGCTTCTGGATTCACTCGAATCTTGACTGCTGATGGCCCCGGCTTGCGCGCGGAAACGGCCATGTCAAATTCGTCGTATCCAAAGCATACCTCCTCCTGACGAGTATACTGATGAAGCACCATTGCCCAAGCTACCTGAATCAAACTTTTTGCGCCTTCAATGTCCTCCATGAAAATATCTCGCAGCTTTTGCGCATCGCAGTTGATTCGCGAACACATTCGACGACGGATTTTAGGGTTGGGAACCGCCGCATCTCGAATACTGGGTAGATAGCAAGCTAGAGACGCAATGTCTTCGTTTGATTGCTTCTGAGACGCCATTGGTACTTTTGATTGTTGGGAATATACAGAAACTGATAAGACAAGCTTGTGAGCCGCGAAATCGCTTTGCGCAATTGAGACACAACCACTTACAATGCAGGAGGTATTGTACAAAATATGTCGGACGGATATCCAGTTATTATGAACTTTTCCAACGATTTCTTGGTTTTGCGCTCGAAATGAGAGCTTGAAATCTTCGCCGTTATGATTTTTAAAGGGATTCGCACTTTTGCAACAGAAGCACTTGCGGACAAATTCGATGATATAACTCAAAGCTATACGTATGCTGAGTTCGTAGCATTAATCGGGGGCAACTATTTCTCCAATTCGAGAGAAATGCCACGAGCTGAAAAAGTTTCAGAGTCTCTAAGTGATAATGACTCCGTCAATGAAGAATATTATCACAAAAGGATTATCCTTGCAAATAGGCAGAATTGTATCATGCAAAATCTAGCCTCGGATGTAAACAAAAAGCCCTGCAGACTCAAGATCGAGGGCAACCGAGTCCTCCTAGGTACACGTGGATTACACAAGCTGAATCATTGAGAAAATTTTTTTTCTTACTCTCGTCTATTCTAGCCAACAATGTTTTTGTGACACCTCTAGTTACCAAGACCTGCTTCAATCAAATTAAGCCCCTGTCTGGGTTAATTTGTAGATTCGTATTGCTGCAAGCTGCCCAGGTGTTGAACCACATGGGCCCAACGATCGCGCATCGATACGAAGAAGGCAGAGCTCCGGATTGGGGCCAGACGCAGTTCAGGCACTTGGCGGTCAAATCCAGACATGCTTAGGCACAGACATGCAGAAATGGGGAGCATATGCCTCATACATTACCGCATACAATCGTAGGTAGATACAATAGGAACCCAAAAAAGCAGAACATACATCCGATACAGGATATGTATCTATGTACCTACCTAGGTAGTGGATGAAAAAGCGTGCATGGCCCTAATGCGGACTAAGAATATACGTATTGAGGTGGGGAAATGCACCAGAAAGGAACTACATGGTCACTTTCTTAAACTAATAACTTCATAACTTAATAGAACATTATTACGCCGGCCAATTCTGCCTTTTTGTGGGTCTTTATATTGGTTCGGGGTGAAACAGGTTTATGGGCGAATAGTAGATGGACAAGAAATCGGAGTCAATGAGGCGCTGCAGATCAGCACAGGATGACAGGTGGGTACAAATCATATTCCACATTTGAGACTCTTTCAAGGGAGAAGTGGAGAGCTAACGCTACCTACTACCTACGCTAGATCTTTTGACTTTCAAGGCTTACAAAAAGGTTGGAGCGTTCCTAAACAGTTATAGCTGTCAAATAAATGACCGTCGCCTTTTTCATGAACTTCGTCTAGGAGGCCTACGGAATAATGAATCATCTAGAAGGACTTTACTTGACTGCATCCTCAAAGGCAACTATGGGATTGGTCTGGGTAAGATGGATGCATGTTGTTGAATTCTGGAGTTCATATTTAAGCGACACTAATGCACTGCTACTACTACATAAAAATTCAAGCACACTATAACAGCGAAGGTTGACGGATATAATTGGAAGCAATAGTGTCGAACTTGGAAGTCATTCATACTTGCTGGCATTAGTCGAATCGCTTCTATACCGTGCTACGTGGTACTACACTCAGCTATAGGATCCCTCGGTTTGGGGGGCGCAGCAATTGGTGTTACAACCTTTTGGGATTTCTTGTTGCGATATTGAAATTTCTCGAGGGACTTTTGTGGAGACAATGATTATCAGTACAGGGCAATGAGTTTTCATATTGGTAAAATTGGACGATCCCCGGGTTAACCGGCAAATTACAAATCGGCCTTTACTGTTCAGGCTCTGAAGTATGCTTTATTAAATTGCGAAGTTTCAATGATATAGACGACCGGAAAACAAACAAACTTTTTCTTCTTTTTCAATTTATCAAAGCAGCTACTCCGGACGTTGAGAAAAAACTCCTATTTGATTATAACGTCTACTCAAAGTCTGATTAGAAAACTTTGAAAAGTATTCTCCTCAACTTCAAACAAATAAGGATGTGATTGACCTCCTGAAAATTTTTTCGTGGCGAAGGAGTCGAGTCCAAAGTTACATCTAATGCAATACAACATGATTCAAACAGGTGAACTGAACCTCGCCAGTATTGAAAGGGGTAATAATCATGTCCTTGAAGAGGTCAAAGTTGCTATTTTTCCTCGGAGTATCGGAAGACTAAAAAGACACTCTGTGCTGTGCTACTTTTCAGACGCTCCTCGCTTAGAGTTTCGGGGAGAAAAAACGATATTTGTCAAAAAAATAAGACTGCAAGCTATAACGATGACTTGTACTTAGCTTGGCTCTTGGGGGGGATTTCGAGAATGGCAGTCGCAAAAACGTGAGCAGACACATTTCAGTATCGCTCGATCTCATTTCCCATCTCAATGTCATACATTGTACTCCGAAAACAACGAGTTCGTAAACGAGTTCGCAGCTCATGTTGCCCCAAAAAGCCATCCGATGCCATTTACCTCAGTGGTGCAGAGCGTTCGTGCCTTCTCCCCATCTTCTTTTCCCTGGGGGCTGACACGTTTGTGGCGGTTTTTTATTCTATAAGGAAACGAACCTTGAGTTTCTTTTGTAAACTCAAATTCTATAGTTTGTTAATGAATTGACCATTCTTTCCGCCGTGCGGAGCAAGTAGGCGAACCCTGAGGGTGTACGTGGCTGAATGAGAGTTCCTAAAGTAGCTAAGTACAATGAACGCCAACGCAAGCCTCAAATTTCTCCGCAACAGCAAAACAAGAGCGACATATAATTAGAAGAAAAATTGTAGCTTCTGATGCCATATTTAGGTAAGATTGTCAATCGGGTCCTCAGGTAAATTGGGCCCCTGTACGTGAAAAAAAAAGTCACCCAAGTTAAAAGAAAAGTTGTCCTTGAGAACGATTTCTGTCGTGTAATCTCAATTCGGATTGGCTGGCGAATATAGCCAGGGTATTTGAGTAATGCAAGACTCTATAGTTGTTTGTATCTACCTACCTAGGTATCTTGTCCCCTGCCGCTTTCACGGCAAAGGATGTGTTACTCACTTATTGGTTCTGGAAGCATAAAGCATATCCTAGACTATCTGTTCTAGGACTACGAAGGTCAAAAGGTGGTTGTAATGAATTTCTTATTTTGTTTGCTGGCTCAGCAAGCTAAGTACCTAAGTACTAAGTAGGGATTGCAACGTAAATGGGAACACAGTGGTCATCCACTCAGCTAGCTAGCAAGCGTCTCCACAAAAATGATGGAGAATGACTTGTGGTAAACAGGATGTATCCGTAATTCCTTTTGCTCTAGACCGCATCATTGAGACTAAGGAGAAAATTTTTTTTTAATTGGTAGGAAAAATTGGACACAGTGCGATCTAGACGACTGTTTCGGTAAAGGGAACAACACCCTACGTGACTTATCACATTGAGAAAAATTTGATGAACCATCGCTGCAAGGTGGATGAGCATCGAATGTACAATCGACCAAGAGAACGTAGCGTCCTTCATCAACTAATGACAATCCAAAGCTGCTCGGAAATAATATCAATACAAAAAGGGCCCTACATTTGGTCCGCTACGCCCATCGGCGATGGATCTAGGATCTGACAGTGACAGGGCGGCTGGAGGGGACGTACTAAGTTAGGTACATAGCCAAGGCGACCATGGCCAATCTCTGACAGAAAACGCCCCCGCTAGAAATATCCCGATCTGTTTCACCGAATTGGAGCTCTCGCTGAACCTTGGATACTTCATAGTGGACACGGATATTATTTATGGATTGTCGACCACGCAGTGGGGAATAGAATGATCCGATTAGCATGTCCGAGAGTAGCGGTAAACCAGCAACAAATCAAACCCGAGATCAGAACATCGAGCCTAGGCCCTAGAGTACGTAGTTGGCTGAACGTGACCAGCTACGGACAATTAACAGATCTAACAAGCCATGTCATGTTTCTTCACGGGCCGGCTAACTTCACCCAACTGTTCTTGGCCCCCTTGGATTAACCTGGAGTCAGCCTGAGCTAAGCCGACTCTGTGCTAGCGGACGCCCTAGCCGGGGAGCCGAGACGTCGGGCGCACGGCAAATACTTTGTCTGTAGCTCCCGCTGGCGGGAAGTATCCTGATCTACCAAGAGGGCAAGGTCTGCCAGTTTGCTTACTCTGTACCAGCTTGCTAATTTGCCTACCCAGCGAAACCCTTTTTGGGTCAGAGGATTCTCACCCCTGTCGTCCCGGTGCTATATACCCATAAATTATCCCTTAGACGCTCTCCACTTGTGTTTTTTATAGTCATTTCAAGCGACGCGAATCAACCACTTTGGTTTGTCGAAATTTTTTTATCTTTGACCTTCCAGCCTAGGTCAGCCCACTCACTCAGTGGAGTCGCGCGGGAGCCTCCGCGACCCGTTCCGGACGATAATCAGAAAACCGATAAATATGGAAAATTGCCTAATCTAGTAAAGAAGTTGCCGTATCGGGAAAGCGGGTCCTCATTTCTAAGCAGTGCGTCATTTGTGTACCGTAAATTCTGGCCCCTTGTTTTCTCAAAGAGTGACCACATCAGCTCATTAGATACTTACGTTTCACGACGTTGATGGACGGACTGGATAGGACGCCTTGAGGCTCTCCACAAGATAAAAGATTTTTTCCCGGAGTTAGGCATTTTCAAACATGCATCGGAGACCAAACCGAAGCAGTCCAGAATAAGAAAAAGAAAAAAAAAAAAAGAGAGAGAGAAAAGGAAAGGAAAAAACCGGAGATTTGATTTGACGAGTGATCTGGCTTCGGATATCGAAAATAGGATTGTAAGCTCCTTGCAGAAATCAAATAACGTGATGGAATTCATTGCATGAAATCTCCCTCTTCCGTTTACGGGATGCTTCCGAAAAAAAGGTACAAGTCTGGTGGCGAGAGCGGTCAGTCGATTCACTGGGCCCAGATGTGAGTGATGTGTGTCTTAGGCTGTTGTACAAGCTGGGTTCATCCCTTGGACAGAAGAAGTATTCTCGTCCGCGACACGATCCATCAATATATTTGAGTTTATATGCAGTGTCACTACTTGGCGGGACTCGAGGATCCATAGTCAGGAGACATTGTCGACAAAAAGGGGATGAGCCAGAGTGACATACATCCCCGAGAAAGCGACAAAAAATACCAGACGAAGGAAGGCAGTTTTGAGGTCACCGAGTCAACGAAACATTGTTTAGTGTTTTCTCTCGCCAAATATTCCAATTCTTGTCGGTCTATTCGCTGTATTGTTGTTCTGCTGACCTCTTGGCTTTGATGTCGGCATACTGCATGTATTCCATCATCCGAACATGGTGTGTGCGACCTTTCTCCTGAAAGCAAATGTATTATTCAATACCATCCCGAACAAGATATTGGTGTGTCGAAAGTTTCATTCGGAGGATTCATCCATATTGTGGCGTAGATTTAGTAAATTTTCAGACACCGAACAAATCTTCCGCTTCATCCATCAATGTCGACATCCATTGCTCAAAGCAACGTGAGAAGTTATAATATAGCCTATTTGCTGTTAATATTGAGAGGCAAACAAAAAGCGACTGGAGATATTGAAGTATCTGTGCTTTCAGTGTGAAAGAATAGTGACAATAACAAGCTTGGGTAAATTAATTGACCAATCCGTAAGCCAGTTTGCTTTTGCATATGCATGCCACAGTGTAGCCCCGCTTATTTTTAGCGATCGCGGCGGTCATCGGTGGCTGTTTGGCGCACCATCAATCGCTCCCCGAGTCTCCTGCGACTTGGATAGGACGGTCTCGTACCAGCCTGTAGCCCCAATAAAAGTCTAGAAGACTAGAAGACCGCCACTACTCTGAAATAACTGCCACGTTTGAGTTCCCCGTCGTTTTGTGGCCCCCAATCATCTTTGAAACTTGAATTAATCGGAGTTCCAAGAGAAAAAAACTTGCCCTACGACTCCACAATATCTGGCCAGCGCCAACACCTACCGTGCTCTCATATTGACTTTTACAGACCAGGATGAATCAAGTTTTGTTGAATTGATGACGGACTGACAGTTGGCGTTGGATTCATACGGAGCCGAGGCAATGATGTGTGTGGCCGATGGCTGAAGCTTTGCTCAGCGGTCGAACTTTTTCTTCCTCTCTTCCTTGATCTGGACGGCCAGAGCTTGAGACGTTCTTAGTGACTGGATCGGCGAGTCATGACAGTTTTGCTGGCAAATGAGGTAGGAAGTGGGTAATCAATAATAATTAGTTAGTTCAATAATATTAAAATTAATAGGGCATCAAAACCGGATGTCGATCACCCGCAATAGTGCGGTGTCTGACTCCGCAAGGTTGACGCTATTTTTGATTGACATTTCATGTCATCCAAGCCTTGAAGATTGTGCGCTGTGGGTGTGGATTCGACGAGACAAGAAAACAAAGCACAGCAAGTAACAATTCATCTTGCGCTGGCCTGGCCAAAGATACGAGAGTTCACTTAAGGTAGAGACTTGGCTTACATAAGATGATTATTTAATCATTGGCCAACGAAGGGAAGGCAAATATCCAGAAAAGGAAGCTACCCAAGGCAGTCTGTCCCATCGCTCGTTCTTGCCTCAGAAACCTCTGCCTGGACTATTATTTTTGTATGAAAATTTCAATTTCAATTTCAATTTGCACACTCGAATTTGCTTGAAATTCACTCAGTTTGACCGAATTTGAGCGAAATAAATTACATCGTCAAGTACCGACGAACAAAAGGTACCTCGATGCTGGTATCACTGTACTGAACAGAACAAGTAGCATACGGTACTTAATTGCTATTAAATGCCGACAACTTAAGAAACAAGACTGGAACAAATGCTTACAAAACTTGAAATACGTATACATACAGGCCAATACGTACCTTCCCCGTCATACAGTCTTGCGTGGCCATTTCCTCTTTGGTTCACATCCATTATCAAATTGGGAAGGTACAATACCCTCTTTGGCCTTCGGAAAACGTGACTCGGGAATTTTGTGGATATTTTCATCCGGTTTGTTGATCCTCCTCTCTGATTCTTTTCTTGAAGTCGTACACGATACTAGTCGTCAAAAGATGATTTTCACTCACCACTCCTTTTCTAACTCATCAAGAATTGATTTGGCGCGCTTCGACATGGCCCCAAGTTCCCCCTTTTTTTTTATTACTGTAAAATGGACGGAATATTTCTTGGAAGTCGGCATACAGGTGATATGCGTATACGTCGCCGTGTGGACTGCTGGGCCAGACGCAAAATTTTTCCGGGCCTGTTGTTGGTGGTTCCTTGCTTGCTGTGCTGAGCTGCCACTGACGCTAATTGACACATACATATAGTTCTTAAATAGCGGAGTGCTAATTGCTGTCCTCTCCACACGTCAACTTGGACGAACCATCGTCCGCTCTGAGACGAACACGCAGACGCAAGCACGACGGAGACGCTCCCGTGGGCATCATCAGCACGTCGTTGCTGCACTGGATGCATCAACCGCTTACTCCATCGCTTCCAGAAACCCAGAGTTCGACTTCTTTAAACACAGTCAGGCACAATTCAAGTCGGATCGTGATCGTTCCGAACTTGGCCTCCAACACAAGGGGCTAGGCTTTCTGTATCGCGGGAAACTCTCCGCCGAGAAGAAATACATAAGGAGATGTCCCCTGCTTTACGCTAGATTTTAAACTACACACGTAGGCTTTTTCTACCTTCAGCCCACGAGGCACAACTCATCAGCTAGTGAGAATCCAGGGCTCGGACCTATGGGCTCTTCTCGCTTCGTACCTTGTTCTTAGTGCCATTGCTAAGTGCGCTTTTTTTCTTTTCTTTTTCTTTTTTTTTTCTGAATGGGACCCCATAGACACTATATTTCAGACTTTACTAATGATTTACTAACTTGAGACATAGAATTATGTATCACGCACCTCCGGGAGGACAAGATCGATCTATAGAACGTACTACTAAAGTATGTAACATAACCTACAACCCGTAATGTGCGCTTGATATGGTTTGTTCTTTCTTGAACTGCAAAACAACTCAGGCTGAATCTTTGCCAATGACTGTCCGCCACTTTGACGATCGCCATATTTGCACCAATCTCCGATCCGCTTGTCCAACCTTTTAAACCTTTTTAGATACGAGTCACTCGTTTAAGCCCCTTTCGAGTGTGTGATACATGTCTTCTGGAAGCTCCGCTCTGGCCAAGCCGCTGACCATTTTTCATCGCGGTCTCTTATGAGACATGCATCCAATCGAGTCTATAGGGTTTTCGATGCTGATTTTTGTTTTGTTTTACAAACCTCAACCGAGTCTTCAGCTCTAGAGCCAAGGCCGACTTGTTCTAAGGAAACCTTGTCTAGTGACACAGTTCTTTCTCGCTTTTGCTGGCTGGCTGACCCGGGTCATTGATCGGTTCCAACAAGCGAGCATATTCCAAGAGAATACGAGAAGCCATCACCTGACTGTATGACGCGCTGCTTGTAAAAGAGCTCGAGGAGATTCATATTTCCAGGTCAACTCAACCCCGTTTCTAGGTAAAATTTACGCAAGGAATTGCGCGTGGCATCCGAACTTGATTTTAACCATCAAATTGTACTTCTTTGCATGGTCCATTCAATACCAGTTACCATTGCATGTTGACCAAGGAAGCAATCGTGCTTTCGACATAATCATGGCATCGAATGCTACGGATTGTTATGTGATAGACAATTCTTTCAACTACTATGCACAAAACTGTCGTGGTGGCTTCGATTTCACCCTCCTGTTTGAGCAGACAATATTGTCGGCTTTGCCTGTGGGCCTGTTCCTCTTAATTGCGCCAGTTAGAATATGGTATCTCACTCAAAAATCCAAAAAGACAAGCATAAGTCTGCTCCTTCCGCTTAAAGTGGTATGCAAATCACACCCAAACCGAATCCCAGCTCATTCTCAATTGATCTTACTGACGTGTTTGATGAAGGCATCTTATGCCGCACTGGCTGCCTCCCAACTAGCGGTTTTGACGTTGTGGACTTTACCAGCAGCCAAAAAGACCAGTGCGTCTATTCCAGTGCAGGCAGTGTCCCTAACGGCAACCGCCGTTTTTGGATTACTCTCATATTTTGAACATACTCGCACAATTCATCCATCTCTTTTGCTAGATGTTTTCTTATTTTTTACTCTTCTCTTCGACATTGCGCAATGTCGAACGTTATGGCTGCGTGGATCAGGCTACTACGGCAACACTTTGGCTGTTCTGTTCTCCGTATCTGTGGCAGTTAAAGCAGTGCTTCTAGTTTTAGAGGCACTGGAGAAACGAAGATTCGTACGGCCAGAATACAAGGCCAGTCCTCCAGAAGCCACAGCAAGTATATTCACCAAGAGCTTCTTTTGGTGGCTCAACCCATTGTTCTTCCGGGGTTTCTCAAATCTGCTTCGAGTTGATGATCTATTCTCCGTGGACAAACAAATGGACTCAAAGTATATACATGAACGCTTAGAAAGGAATTGGAACAAAGGTTGGTCCATAGCATGTCTTCGTATATGGACGTCATACTGACTCTGACTAGTAACGACTAAGTCACCAAATACTCTGCTTGTAGTATCTCTGAAGACATTGATCTGGCCCATCCTGTCGGTGATTCCTCCTCGGGCATGTCTTGTCGCTCTGAACTTTAGTCAGCCGCTATTGATCAACCGAGCTGTACTTCTATCCGTTGACAACGTCACACCGTGGACGACGCATGTGGGCTACGGGTTGATTGGCGCGTATATAATAGTATATGTGGGAGCTGCAGTAAGGATTAAATCAAAACCTGACAATTTTCATGCAGATCAAGGTCTGACTTCTATAGGTGGCCATGGGACAATACCAACATCTGGCTTATCGCTCCATCACTATGGTCCGCGGAGGCTTGATCTCAATGCTCACGCGCAAAACGACTGATCTCAGTGTCCGGGACGTTGATCCTGCTGCATCGATTACTCTGATGAGCGCGGATGTAGAGCGAATTGTCCAAGGATGGCAGACCATGCACGAGATCTGGGCCAATTTGGCAGAGATTGCTGTAGCTATCGTTTTGCTCGAAGGCCAATTGGGGATTTCCTGCCTTGTTCCTGTCGGAGTCTCAATATGTAAGTTGATCATCGACACAATAAATAGGTTGAAGACTAATGCTGATTACAAAAGTCTCTCTGGCTGCGTCCATTGTCGCGCTGAATTTTGTGATGGCACGACAAGCTCTATGGTTAGAGGCAATTGAGAGACGAATTTCCGCGACGGCTTCGATGTTGGGAGCGATGAAAGGCATCAAGATGACTGGCCTGAAGAATGTTCTATTCAAGAGTATACATGCACTGCGTATCGACGAGTTGAATATTTCCAAGGGTTTCAGACGGTTGTTGATATGGAATATGGGAATAGGTAAGTGTTACGGGGTTACTATTTGGAGTATCAGAAGATAGGAGTGCTTACTTCTTTCAGCATATATCTCTCAGATATTTGCTCCAGTCATCACATTTGCTGTGTTCGTCACCGTTTCACACAACAAAGGTGATGATGTCGCACTTAACACGGCAAGAGTCTACACTGCATTGTCAATCTTTGCCTTAATGACTGATCCCATCACAACTCTCGTGATGTCCCTTTCTGCCTTCGTCGGCTCAGTAGGTTCTTTTCAACGAATCCAGGAGTTCTTGGAAAAGGATGCATTGGTGGATAAGCGCCTGGCTGCTTCTGAATTAAGCTCTTCGGAAGACTTCTTCAAGGGCACGAGTCCTAATTTCTCTGAAAAATCTAGCGTAACCACCAACGAAGTCGAATCGACTCGCGTTAAAGACAATAAGTCTACCCGTCCTTCGACCCCAACTCCAAGAGATGCAATCATTGTTCAGAACTGCGACTTTACTTGGGACCCGGAGAAAGACCCATTGCTTAGGTCAATCAACATGTCAGTCCCTGAAGGCAAGATTTCTATCGTTGTAGGACCTGTAGGGTGCGGTAAATCCACGCTACTGAAAGCTATACTCGGAGAAATTCCTCCTTTACATGGTTCGGTATATATGGCCACGGATCAGGTAGCCTTTTGCGACCAGACTGCATGGCATGTAAATGACACTATCAGAAATAGTATTGTTGCGGCAAGTGAGTTTGACGAGCAATGGTATAGCACGGTTTTGCATGCTTGCGCTCTACATGAAGATATGCGACAGCTGCCACAAGGAGACCAGACAATGATAGGCAGCAAGGGAGTTGCTCTCAGCGGTGGGCAGAGTCAACGGATTGTGAGTTCTTTCGAATTTTGACCTTATTCAAACGACTAATAGCTGTCAACAGGCTTTAGCGAGAGCAGTGTATGCAAAGCGAAAACTTGTTCTGCTTGACGACCCTATCAGCGGACTTGACACTGCGACTGAAAACCATATCTGGCATAGCTTGATGGGTAAGTCAGGTATCTGGAGACAGATGCAGGTTACGGTGTTAATGACTTCGTCGTCTGGTAAGAAATTTTTATGGTCTCTCTTCTCAGGGCAGGACTAACTGCTCTACTAGTCAAACGTCTTCCGTACTCCGACCAGATTTTTGTTATTGATGAAAAAGGGTCAATGTCAGAACAAGGCCATTTCGAGTCTCTAGCTGCATCTGGTGGATACGTGTCAAGTTTCAATCTTGGTCCGCCAGACTGGAATTTCACGCCTGATGAGCGCAATTATCATGTGGCTGTCGTGAATGACAAGAGCGAAAAAGTCATTCAAACAGACGATGATCTCGAAGCAGAGGCCAATCGCGCCACTGGAGATTTCGCGATATATCGTTACTACTTTTCATCCGTCGGCTGGAAGGGAATCATTATTTTTCTTGTGTGCATTTCCGGATTTGTTTTTTGTATCTCGTTTCCCAGTATGTTTAGTGTCTGTGTGTTCTCTCATGCCGAAATGCGAATACTAATCAAGTCGATAGGTATCTGGGTCAAATGGTGGGCTGCTTCCAATGTGCAATACCCGTACGAAAAATCGGGTTACTACATGGGAATTTACGCTATGCTCGGTGTATTAGCTTTGATAACATTGTGCATAAGCTGCTGGTATTTGACTCCCCCGGGTGTTTATTTCTCCAAATGCTAATTAAAACCAGGCAAATGATTATCACCATGGTTCCTCGATCCGGGGAGAGATTCCATTCGACTTTGCTCAACGTTGTCCTAAGGTAAGGCTCAAGATCCTTTAAGGCTGTGGTTTGACTGGCTAAATTTCTGCAGTGCCAAAACCTCGTTCTTTGCATCCACGGATACTGGTGTCACATTAAACAGATTCAGCCAAGATCTGCAATTGATTGATATGGAACTTCCAGTTGCAGCCCTAAACACGTTTGCCAGTAAGTGAATAATTGCGCTCATCTGGATAAAAAGCCCAAGCTAAGTTGATAAGCTCTTGTGTTGTGTATCGCGCAAACCACTTTGATTGGAGTCGCTTCTCCATATACCGCGATATCATTTCCTATTGTTCTTATCGCTCTATACTTTATTCAAAAGTACTATCTCCGCACTTCTCGTCAGCTGCGATTCATGGACCTCGAAGCAAAAGCACCTCTATACTCTCAATTCACCGAATGTCTCAGCGGATTGGTTACGATCCGTGCATTTGGCTGGCAGAAAGCCATGGAAGATAAGAGTCGAGAGCTGTTAGAAAGATCGCAGCGTCCGTTCTATCTGTTGTTTGCCGTGCAGCGGTGGCTCACTCTCGTTTTGGATCTTGTCGTTGCCGGTATTGCTACGGTGCTTATCATTCTAGTGGTTGAAACGCGAGGGTCCATCAGCGCAGGCTACGTTGGGGTTGCGTTGTTTAATATCATTCAATTCAGCCAGAGTATCAAGTTGCTGATTACGTTTTGGACTAACCTGGAGACGCACATTGGGTCTGTGGCTCGCGTGAAAATCTTTAACGAGACGGTAAAGTCTGAGGATTTGGACGCAGAAGTACGTCCAGTCCCAGCAGCATGGCCTGCTCAGGGGGCCATTGAGTTCAAGGGTGTTTCTGCATGTTACAGGTCGGTCTTCTTTTGCTCTCATCTTAGATTTGACCGTAACTGATCATTTGACTACAGACCAGAAGAGCCAATTTTAAAGAACATTGATTTCTCCATTCGCAGCGGCGAGAAAATCGGCATCTGCGGGAGAACAGGAAGGTGTGTACTTTGAGGCCGATTCTATTTGAAGATTTCCTTTTTGAAAATGTCACTAATAGAATTACAGCGGAAAAAGCTCTTTAGTTCTGGCATTGTTCCGCATGGTCGAGCTCTCCGGAGGAAGCATTAGCATCGATGGCATTGATTTATCTACTATTCCTCGACAGGAGATTCGATCTAGGATTACCGGTGTCTCTCAAGACCCGTTTTTAATCCAAGGCAGCGTCAGACTCAACGCAGATCCGAACGGCACAGCTACAGACGACAAGATTATGGACGCTCTGCGCAGCGTGCAATTACTGGCTGTAGTTCAAGGCAAGGGCGGCCTAGACACAGATATCGAAGAACTGCATCTCTCTCAAGGCCAAAAACAGCTTTTCTGTCTGGCACGAGCCATGCTTCGGCATAGCAGTATCTTGATCCTTGACGAGGCGACCAGCAAGTACGTTACTCTATCACCAAGCACCCGGGCAATTGAAAGCCAACTAACAGCCCCCGAATAGCGTCGACTCCAAAACCGACGAGATCATGCAACGCGTAATTCGCGAAAAATTCAGCAACCACACCATCCTAGCCGTAGCCCACAAACTCGACACCATTCTCGACTTCGATAAAGTCGCCATGCTTGACGCGGGCGAATTGATCGAATTCGACGATCCGTATACACTGTTATCGGCAGATTCGGCTTTTAACAGATTATATACGTATAGCATGGCGGACGAAGACGAGAAGAATGGTGGTGAGTTAGGTGATATCGAGGTGATTGTAAGGGATGTGATGGGTTCCACGTCTCGGACGCCAGCGACGTCGACGACAGCAACGCAATCGAATCGAGCGTCGAGTGAACATACTCGCTAGGTTGCATGCAGATTTTACTTTTTTCATGATTTTAGTTTCTTTCTTTCTTCTTCTATATATCTACCTCTTATCACTCTTTACTGTCTTTTGACTTACCTACCTAGGTATCGTCGGGTAGAGTTTCATGATTGCATTTGAGAAAAAAAAGTTCTTACCCCTTACCTATCGATCTTGGAAGGTTCTTTCTATTTAATGATCCAAATTCATTCGGACATTATTTCGTATTTCATAGTCCATTTGCAAGATTACCACATACTATAGTTAGGCGGATAGCAATGGCATTTCATTCTAGTTGCCGGTACTCCTGCTTAAGAGCTAGGTAGATTTGAAATCGACTTGTGCAATAAAAAAAGATAGGTAGATACCTAGCTATTGTATGCAGTTGACTGGATTACAATCCGTATGCAGGTCTCTACGTAGGTGCCCAAGTGTGGAGATATTGATCAATGCATCCATCCTTCATAACCCTAAAATCAAATATAATCAGTAAAGTATGTATCAAGAAATATAAATAATCCGATACTCTGTATAAAGGTATGAAGAAAGCGTAAGGGTATTGATTAAGTGGTATACATCTATATCACATACATATCTCATCTGAAAGACGACAAAAGATAAATGAAATAGAGATATTAGAAACAATCAGAATATATAAACTTTGAAAGTAAAGAATAAATGTTTTGCGTCCTAGTTTCCAGGCTTGGCATTACAGCAAAGCGTAAGCGCCAAAAGCAGCGATTCCAGCCAGAGCGAAAGCCGACGGAAGCTGAATTGCGGCAACGGCGCCGCTGAGGTTGGGCACAGTGCTGGGCGCTGCAGAACCAGTGGCAGAAGCAGAAGTAGATGAAGCGGAGTGCGTAGAAGTGCTGGACGCGGAGGTGGACGAAGGTACGGCTGAGGTTGAGGAGGATGCCACCGTCGTCAAGGTGGTTGATGATGCTGACGAGGTGGTAGACGAGCTTGAAGACGAGGTAGACGATGAAGAAGTGGAGGTGGAAGTTGAGGATGCGCTGGTAGTCGAGGAGGCAGCGATGGTTGAGGCGGCTGTGGTAGAGGAGCCGGCGGAAGTAGAGGCCGAGCCGCTGAGTCCGGAGATGGAGAAACGCGCAGAATAGTTCACGACTGAAGGGTCGCTGTCGGACGAAATACGGATAAAGTAGTCTGATTGCACGGGGATGTTGGTAGGAACGTCCCAAGCGTAGGTACCAGAGTTGGAAATAGAAGCTGTCGCAAAGGTTAGTGTGTGTCTTGTCTGATTCTCAATGGTGGTATATGAAGATAACGTACAAGCAATGGCAATTCCATCAGTCGCAACAGTGGTAGCGCCCCATTGCAAACGCAACGAGATTGTACCGGAAGTCGTCGGGGTCCAGGTGATAGTGGAGGTCTGACCAGCGGCGAATTGCGCGCCAGCAGTTGGATAGACGAAAGGATTCTTGTCGGGAGTCGAGCTGGTCTGAGCCGCGGACAAAGTCAACGAGGCCAGGAAGCCGACTGCAAGAGCGAAGAAACGCATGATTATGGTTGATTACTATTGTCTATATATTTGACAAGAGAAGGACGAAAGATTGGAGAATTGAGGTCCGGATCAAGAAGCAATTAGTGAGTATAGAAGGAATGGCACGAATCTCGCAAGACTGGAGAGATTTCAAAAAACAAACAACGAAGGAGCGACGAATGGCTAATAAAAAGGAATGAATGGACGGTCAGATGAACCGAAGAGTGTATAGAATTTGCCTCCAACCAGAAGAAAAAGGAATTGAAAGAGAGTGAACGAGGGAGAAAGAGAGGAAGAAAAATGGCAGATCCGAGCGAGAGGCGCAGTCACTTTGGTGATCGGATCACGGGGGAAGTTAGAAGGTTAGTTAGTAAGCTAGCGAAATAGGACGGGCCAACGTTAAGCAGCACTAGGTTTCTCCGGGCCAATCACAGCTTCAGCGCATTCCTAACCCTAAGTAGCTTGAGCCTCAGAAGCCGCTCGTGGCCGAGCGCTAGTCCTAATCGAGGCAAAATCACTCAGACTGGCTGTATCTGATTGGTTGAGGCCAGGCCGGTCTATGAGAGTCTAGCCGAGGTTGACCAGACCCCGGAAGCGCTATTCTGGATATAGTTTAGCGTGTGATTATGGACGCGCAATCATCAATGCGCAGTAATTTGTTTACTAATATTACTAATATTAGTATATTCGCAATTCGCAATTCGCAGAACATCAAATAATGGATAATCGCAATGATTCAGCATCTGGTCGACATTAGTAAAGAAAAAGAATATCATTATTCTATCTGTGGTGCGAAGAGACATTGGAAGTACAGCGCCAATTTCAGGCTAACAGCACGACTAGTAAGTAGTAGCCACTCCATACTAGAGCCAAATAGTACGGACTAACACAGCACAAGCATCACGCTAACAGGAGTTTTCTATTTTCTCTCCAACCAAGTATGGACTCCACGGAGTACTCCGTCAAGCTTAGCGCAATCGAGTGGCAAGTCCGGGGACTCTCGACAATAACGACCATTGCCATGAGTCGTGAATTCGTAACTTTACATAGTAGCACCATCGTATACTACAAAGTACCTAGGTACCTAGGTACCTAGGTAGTAGGTAGTGGTGATCGTGGCAATTGTGGCCAATAGCCACCAAAGAGTTTCGTTATTGTGATACAATTGCTCAAGTCATGACTCGTGATTTGGTCTGATCAAGTTGCTTGGATGAGAGCGATCTGGAGCCTACGTGGCAGAATATACATTGAATATTGCCGGAACAGTCCACGGGTATTTACTCGAAATCATATGCACGACGCACGGGAGCAACAATACAAAGCGAACCTTGGAAGCCGAACATAATTAAATTGTTATACAAGTGAGGAGCAGGACAATAGGGTTTGTATTGACAATCGCTACGGTCATGCCGCAAAGTAGCATTAGCTGTTGACCCCAACTTCGACTTTGTCTTCACCTTTTTCCGCAGATTGCGGTTGAGGGTGAGGATCGTCAAGTAATCCTCGCGACCCAAGCCAACATATCGCTTGCATAACCTGGCGATCTCGCGCCTGGATTTCTTGTTCCACAAGCTACTTCAACATTAGCCATAATCCTTAGATTTGTAATTTTCTGGAGAGGAAATAACAAACCATTTGGTATAGTCCCCGCTTGGCAGGCGCCGGTGCTTGTTTTGGTCTTGGACCTGGTTTCCCAGCAGACGGGTCGTGAGAGAATCGACAGTTCTCTCCTCGTGGACATTTTCCTCGCCGTTGAAAGTCTCGACATGGCTTACTGCGCTTGACTCCGTCTCCTCGCGGGCCCGGCGCAACTCGCTCGGGGCCTTGACGTCGCGAAGACATTTCTTCGGGTACATCGTCCTCGTCATTACTGCTGTCGTCTTCGGAGGACAACGATCCCGATACATTCGAGATATCCTCGTCATCAGCAGTTATAGTCGCTACAGACTGCGCCGGCCCTTCCGTTGTACTCTGCACGGAACCCACTGGCTTCTCGTCGAGAGACTCTTTCTCGGCAACGGGATTCTTCTGCTGCGATGCCTCAGCAACCAGACGTGCTCTCTCGGCATCTGCTTCTGCCTTGTGCAATCTTCTCTCTTCTTTTAATAATTTCTTGCGTAATTTCTCGGCTTTAGCTTTCGCTTTAAGCGCGGCGTCCATCGGGTCCGGTACTGAATTTTTCTGCTCCTGGGCTTGCTTCCGAGCCTGGTCTCGCTTCTCCTTGACTTCCTGCTGTTTCCGACGCATCTCTTCGCGTTCAAGGTCTCGTTGTCTCTTAGCTTCTTCTTGAGCCTTTTTCTTCTCCTCGATACGCGCCTGCGTGGGGAATCGTTTCTTTCGTTCCTCAATCCACGCTTGAATTTCCGCTGCATTATTCAGCGTAGCAGTGCGTCCGCGGAACGTAAACTCAAGTGGTCCAGACACATTTCCTGTAGCACCAAAGCCACTACCACCAGCAGTAGCAGCGGCGGCGAGTCGAGTTTCTTCATCGGCATCGTCTTCCTCTTCTCCGCTCGACTCGTAATTCTCTGTTTTGGGAGTCAGTCCTAACTGGTTATACTTCCTTTTCTTCTTCTTCGGAGTCTGTCTCGTAGTCTCGGTCGCGGGTTGAGGCGGTTTCGCAGGTAATGGTACACCGAAACTCGGCACGGCAGGCGGCGCAGTCGGTCGGGGAGGATTTTGAGACGTCGATTTTCCAAAGGCCGCGCCAAAGGGACGCTTTTGAGCGGGGGTATTTTTTTCGTGGAAATTTCTATATGGTTCTTGTTGCTGCGGCTGTTGGTTGGATGAAGTAGAGTAGAAACCTCCGGCTCCCGTCCGGTCGTAGCCCCAGTGCATTGGAGGAGCTATCACGGCGGAATTCCCGTGAGGAATCGTCGGTGCTGAACCTATTGATCCAGATCGGACATGGTTATTGTGCTGTTGCGACGCGTACGTCGGATGCAGAGGAGGCACCACCTGCGCAGGCGTAGAGAATCCCTGGGCCACGGGAGGAAAATTTGGCATTGGTGTAGTCGAATTGTAACGGGCATGGTTTTGATGATATGGCGGATAATTAGACGGCCCTCTTGCATAACCTGTAGTATATGCCGATGATGAAACCTGAAAATTGCCACGAGCATTGTTGTTCGCCTGATGGTGAAGGTGTTGCCCTCCGCGCCCACCGCGGTTCAGACCTGAAGAATTGCGGCCTCGAAACCCTCCAACCCCTTGACCTGCCCCTGCAGAACCACCGCGGGCACCACCGCGACGAAATGCATTGTGACTATCGTGCTGAGGCGTATAGGAGCCTGTCTGCGGATACTGCGGCCGTGTTGTCGATGGAGGCGGAGGTGGTGGCGGAGGAGGAAACGAGAAGCCCTGCGATGAAGCCATCGTAGCCGTAAAATACTGGCCTAAACGTGATAATTGCAACTAACCGCACGAACCCATTATGACAGGCAAAGCACGGAGTAGATAGGCTCGAGATAGGCTCGAGTGGATTGCTGTCACTTTGAACCACCGTGTCAACCGTCATCAACTCTCGCTTTTCAAAGTTCCGGCCTGTCGATCATAAAATCATAATCCAATTCAGGCAGAGCTAATCTCAGTGAAGTTAGACGGTATACAATAACCAGTCAATTGAACGACCCGTCAAGATGATGCCTGCTGATTGTGCTGGAAATGCATCACGATTTCTAGACAGAGGTCGATAAAATATTTAAAGACTGGAAAATAAATGTCATTGTTCTTGATAGTTCTTCAATAAGTCGATGAACTTTGATTGGGCTGGTATGATTACATCAGCATCGAGCTCGAACTTCACGTGACCTCAAGCCGTCCTTCACTTTGATTGGCCAGCTGAATATCTTTTTCTCCTCTCCACGAATCAACTATCAACATCAAGACGCCTGCTTGTCGACATATCGCCCTGAATATCGACCTTCAAAAATTCCTAGCAAGACTGCCTGACGAGACAAACCCTCAGCTGCCTCATCACAGCCAGGTAGTCCGTCTTGGTCTGCTGGCACGGCCAGAAAATGACCTTGTAAATTTTCATCTAATTTCACGATACCCGATATCACATCTGTCACGACAAAATGTTTATTCTCGTGAGTTTTTTCGTTCTTCTCTACTGATACTCTAGACACGATGGACTGACTAGTCCGTTAGACGACCATCTCCGATCTTGTTCAAATCCGACCTGAAGACTTTTCAAAATTCAGCGCCGTGGCAATTGAGGATAATATCAACGAGAAATACGCCAACAAAGTATGCCATTACTCCTTCCCTTGATCTGGTACAATGTTTGATTGATGAGGACGAGCTGACGTATCTTCCACCAGGTCATTCAGAATGTCGGATTATGCATTGGCTTCTACGATTTACTCAAGTCGTCTGATGGATTGATAGGGCATGGCACGGGGTTGGTCAATGTCAATGGTATGATCTCGTTATTCCCTTCGTGCAGTCCGTACTGTTTAACACACTGCGCAGTCACATTTCGAATGATCGTGTTTCGACCGTTTAAAGGAGAGATCATACTCGGGAAAATCACCAGTATGTCCGAGGAAGGTCTAAAAAGTAAGTCGCCATAATGTCCTCCTTCTTGTTCTTAGCGTTCCCCGATATCTAATGTAAGAGGGAACAGTTGGCCTCGAATTCTTTCACGACATTTACGTTCCTAGCAGTCTTCTTTTCACCCCCGCCTACTAGTAAGTACTAGAACTACTTAATCGCGTAGTTCTTTCTTTTTGCGTTTTTTTTTTATTCTTTTTTTTACAATGCTGACGCGACCGGCAGTGACATTGCTGAGAATCGCTGGATCTGGGATTTGCCCAACCCAGATGGGGAGGACTACGGACTCGACGTCGGATATGTGGTGCGATTCCGCGTAGAAGCGGAAGAATGGAACGATCAGAGACCGACGGGGCCTGATAGTGCGGAGGCACAGACTGCATCAGAGATCAAGCCTGCGTACAGGATTCGCGTAAGTTTTATTCTCTCTCTCTCGCTCTCTCTCTCTATACTCTGGAGTCTTTCCTGACTGACCTTTCACTTTTATAAGGCATCCATGCATTTGGAAGGGTTAGGAGACCTTGGGTGGTGGGGAACTTATTGAGCTCCGTCGCCAGCCGAGCGATTACTTCTTCATAAAAAATAAAATAGATTAGGAATACATCAAATATGCATGATACATCCTAGTAGATTTAATACAGAGTAGTACATTCTACCGTCCTACACTCAGTCTGCTCATCTGGTACTCAAGAAATCTACGTCGCAGTCAAAATGCATGAAAAATGTAACGTCAATGCAGAGAAGAGACAAATAAGACACTCCGTCGATAGGCCAGAATTTCCGTGTAAATATGGCTATTGCCGGCAAGCTGATCCTCTAGTCTGTAAGCCAAAAAGAAGAAAAATTACATAACATTCAACATCAATGCGCACCATCCTTGGAACAGTATTATTATGTAGTAGTAGTAGTAGACTTCACGCAAGCTCGTATTACGCTGAGGAATCCAGTGGAACCGATGATGAATAATATTAATGAGACAGAAGGAGATACTTAATTGGCGTGCCAGAAATGAGATTTGTCAGATTAGAAAATTTGAGTGGATCTCGGAATGTTCCAAGAAAAATAAGAAAAGGACAATCGGATGGGGATTACAAATTACGACTCGGCTTTTCTTTTGTATATATACCTATTTCTTCCTCTATATACTTCTGAGCTTGATCAATTGTTTTTGGATTCATACAATATACACCAGATGAAATAGTCTGGTTGTGAAAGCTGTCGTCAAGTCAAGAAAGGGACTTGTTTAATAGTACAGTGGCTGCTTGATCTACCCACCGAAGATCTCTATCACTTTATCACTTTATCGCTTTCGTCTGCTACCCCGCCATCGCGAAAATGAGCTTTCCTCTGGTAAATCCCCAGCTGGTCAAGCCTCTGGCTCATACAGATGTTGTCGAGACACCACCCAGGCCTGCTTCGCCTGAGCACGCCTTTGGAACTCGCGCTGTACATTCGGGAGCTCATATTGACCCTGGTACGGGCGCCGTGATTGCGCCGGTAAGACACTTTCCAGGCTACTTCGAAATATCGCCTTGAGGTTGTGAAACTAATCTTGTCGACAGATTTCATTATCGACAACTTTTGCGCAATCAAGCGTCGGAAAACCAATTGGCAATTATGAATACACTCGCAGCGCCAATCCCAACCGGTCGGTTTTTCTTCTCTATTGTTGACGTCTTCTCCATCGTTGACGTACACCTGCTAATACCGGTACGATGGATCAATAGAGACAACTTCGAAGAAGCAGTTGCCGCTCTTGAACACGCTCGCTACGCCCTGGCCTTCGCTTCCGGGTCCGCTACAACCGCTACCATCTTGCAGTCCCTCGCAGCAGGGTCGCACGTCGTATCTGTATCGGATGTCTACGGCGGCACACACCGCTACTTCACCAAAGTAGCCGCTGCGCACGGCGTCAACGTCACGTTCACTCCGAGTCTGGAGATTGGCACAGAAGCTATCTTGCGACCAGACACAAAATTAATCTGGATTGAGTCGCCGACCAATCCGACCCTGAGTTTGGTCGATATCCGCGAAGTGACCACCATCGCGCATCGACATGGCATTCTGGTGGTTGTGGACAATACTTTTATGAGTCCTTATATTCAGAATCCTCTCGACCATGGTGCCGATATTGTCGTGCATTCAGTGACTAAGTATATCAATGGACATTCGGTGCGTATCCCTAATGACTTCTACAATTGGCCGAATCAATTGGTATAATGCTGACTTTTGACGAAAGGACGTTCTCATGGGCGTTGCTGCATTCAATTCTCCCGAACTCAAAGAAAGACTCACATTCTTACAAAACGCCATCGGCGCCGTCCCCTCGGCATTTGACTGCTGGCTCGCCCACCGCGGTCTCAAGACACTCCACTTACGAGCGCGCGAAGCCACCAAAAACGCCACCGCGGTCGCCGAAGCTCTCGAATCATCCCCGCTCGTGAGCGCAGTGAATTACCCGGGTCTCGCATCCCATCCTCAACGCGCCGTAGCCCAAAAGCAGCATCGAGACGGGATGGGGGGCGGAATGCTCAGTTTCCGCATCAAGGGCGGCCATGCTGCCGCCGAACGATTCTGTCAGAACGTGCGCGTATTTGTGCTTGCTGAGTCGTTGGGTGGAATCGAGTCGTTGTGCGAGGTTCCTTCGAGTATGACGCATGCCGGTATCCCCAAGGAACAACGAGAGGCAGTGGGTGTTTTTGATGATTTGGTGCGGTTGAGTTGTGGAATTGAGGATGCGAATGATTTGACAAAGGATGTGTTGCAGGCGTTGAAGAAATCGGTGACGCAGGTCAACGGTGCTTGATTTTCTCTTCTTCTAGCGCTCTCTTCTGGCTCTCTCTTCACATTCGGCATCTACATGAAGAAAAGTCATGTCGTTTTATAGATTTTGGTTGACTTTTTGGGTACATATCCATATTGGATCTGGATGGTCCTTTGAATTATGAATTTCAAATTATGATCAGTATTAAGCAGACTCACTTAATTCATTAATGTTTTGAGAAATATTAGATGAACAGCTTAGAAGACTTGCTAATTTAAATCGAGGTCATGGCATGACAGTTTAAGCAGGACCGGGTCTTACCATACAATACAGCTATCACGCAGCTATAATAAAAATTTCTTACAATTTTCGTATTTTATGTAATTTATTCCGAACATCTCCTGCTCTACAGTATCACTTCACTCTTCAACATCATTACGAGAAATACAATCACAATATGTCCTCGACATTCACATTCGGATTCTCAGGCGACGACATCGACATCACCAATGCCGAAAGCGATGTCGAGATTTGCTCTGAAAATAACATCGACGCTGCATCAGAATCTTCCGCAGCTGTGTATCCCGCTACTCGACTATCTTTTGATGAACTGGTATGAAAAAGCAACTGTAGACGAACCTCTAGACTAATCAATTGGCAGATTACGGGCTTACCATCTCAAATATCTTACAACACCTTGAGAATAAAAAAGAATCAAAAAGATGGTAGCGACTCTGAGACTCCAAATGAGTCAATCGTCATTGGCCGTCGCGAATTATTCGACGTTCGCACTCAATTAATGGCTGAAGACGAGGTAGAAGAAGAAGGAGAAGATTCAGCTCATAGCCACGCCGAATTGATCGCGGGGCTGGAACAAGGAGATCTCAAGCCGAACTTCTACGAAGGCGGATTCAAGACGTGGGAATGCTCACTTGATCTCGCGGATGTTCTACTAGAGTTTCCTATCGGTTCTACCTTTAGCGTTGGCAAGACAGAAATAAACCAGGACGACGAAGGTGATGTTCACGTTATTGAACTTGGGTGCGGTACGGCGGTGCCTTCGTTGATGCTATTCGCTCAACTATTATCGTCCAGCAATTCCAGCAGCGGTACGCAGGGACACTCGTCGCTGAAGCGAAAATATCGCTTTACGCTTGCAGATTACAATTCTACGGTTTTGAGAATGGTCACATTAAGTAACTTTCTCTTGACGTGGTGGATCAATTCTCTCCCTGTTTTATCAGGGCAGGGCGAAAAGACGGGAGAGACTGCATTTCAAGAAGAAGAAGAAGGGGAATTGGATATTGATGCCACGCTTCTCGATTCTTTTCAAGCCGATCTGGCCCGTCGCGGGATCGAGATTCGGTTTATTTCCGGCGGCTGGTCGATGGACTTTGTGCAATTGGCTCTGGGTGCTACGAATGAGTCCCCGACTGAAGATTTTGTGACAACTTTCATCCTGGCTAGTGAGACGATATATTCTCCGGCTTCCCTGCAGGTCTTTTCAGAGACGTTGCTTGATCTTTTAAGAAGATCGAGCGGGGCAGAGGGTCTAGAAAGAAAGAGTGTCGCGCTGGTTGCTGCGAAAAAGGTATATTTCGGTGTTGGAGGAGGCGTTGATGACTTCTTGCAAGTTCTCCATCAGTCTAGTAAAGACCAGGAATCAATTGAGGTACGGGAACGAAGGGAGATTACTTCTGGAGGAGTCAAAAGGGTAGTGTTGGAGATTGCAATCGACAAGCGTTAGTTTGCGTAGAGAAGAGAAAAGAAAAAGAACGATCCATCTCCTGCTTAATATTTATTTACAAATAGCAATACCCATGAGGTCTTCTCAAAAACGATCGAACAACACTCGATCAGTCATAGATGCTCACAACCTTTCCGTCCTTTGTGCGGGCCACCCGGTCTTGCTCGATATCTTGATTCTGTTTCTGATAGTGAGCGACAATAGCACTGAGATCGGCCTGCGAGCCAGGAGCAATATTGTAAGGAGAGCCGGAATTGAAAACCCTTGTAACACGCCTCGTTAGTCTATCGCCTTTTCGCACCCAAGGGTATGTCGACTCAAATATCCGAAAAGATAAACCTACTCATTGCTTCTCAAATCAACATAATCCTGACGAGTTTGACCAACAAACAAATGCCGGTCAGCCGCAGCCTGTTCCAGGGCTACAGTACGAATGGCATTGCGCTCTTCAAAGACTTTTTGGTCGGGTGAGTATTTGGTGATGAGGCGGGAGATAAACGAGTCGTCGGACGACTTGCTGACGCGGTAAAGGACGAAGCTAGCAGCGAAGGTAGTAATGGCGACGTAAAAACTAGGCTATACGTCGAGAAATGACACATAATTTGTCAGTCATTACTTTCGTACTTTCGTGGCATGAATCCAACGATGTATATGATTTGAAGGGCAGACTCACTCCGAAGCTTTCGTTCACTGGACCGTGATTGTGGTGATCGTGGGCGGCATGAGACTCGAAACGACGAGGCTGCTGACGCAGCAACTGCCTGGCCGGCAGTGCTGAGCGTCTGACAGCAAACATAATGGAGATTGGATGCAATTGGGAAGTGAAGCGTCGTCGCGATGTCGAAAGTGGAAGGATGATTTGACGATGGTTCGAGGTGAGCTGCCGAGTGGGTCCGGTCACGTGTGCATTCATCATATCGACCAATCATCACCACTCATTTACAAAAGCAGCTTTGCCTGACCTGACCACATCTCCATGGAGCATTTGATTGAGCAAAAATTCACGGCAGAATTGGTGTACAACGATGTCAAGCTGTTGAGGACTGCCAAGTCCCGGTGTCCAAAGTGATTCACAGATGATACATGTGTATGAAGCAATAGCAGTGCCTTATTATCCCAATCGAAGCGCACATCAGCAAGGAACTCCGATGTTAAAGAACCAGCATATGGGCAGTCTTGTACCGACGAGCGCCGCTTGAGGAGTGCAACAACATTCTTCGGTTTCGCTGACCTATACCGTAATCTTCCTGCTCAATTCCGAAGCGAGACAAGATCCTAGTTCGGCCAGCGCTGTAGAATCTCCCGGTAATGATTTCTCCTTTTTGTCTTTATCCTTAGACGAGGTATGTGCCAGGGCAGCTCTTTGGAAAGGCAAGAACATCGCATCGAGAGGAATGGCTTCCGCAGACCGTGGAAGATGCTATTAAAGAAAAGATTACCACTGACGACGATTTGTTTTTATTGCTTCAAGGATGGAGAGATAGTCTTCCTCTAGAATTCATGTGCGTACAACGACATCCCATTCTGTCATACTTTCTCCCGCTCGGCTCAACAGAGATCCAACAACAGAAGGCATTCCTACTATTACCATGCGTAAGCCATGTTCACTACCTAGGTACCTCGTCGTACGACATAGAAATATAAACAACTGTCAGCCGGAAAATCAGGCCTTATATACCGATCCAAGTCCCCCCTCTCTAACGGGGTTCTGTTTTGGTGCAGTTGATTCTTTTTTCTGGTTTACATGGTAGCATGTCCCTTATAACAAACAGCGGCAGTCAATACGATTACTGTATTTCCTTTTTGGTAGTAGGCATAGCTAATTAGCTGTCAAAATTAACTAATCCACAAACTTCAGAAAGATATGATCTAAGCACTCTCATTCGAATCCTATACTGAGCTATTAGAATAATCTATAATCAATGTTGTATTGCCGTTTGCGACAGATTTAAAGAATTCGACATAATCCGAAGTATTCAATCATTAAAATCAGCTTCAACCCTCCGAATAGAGCCTAAAAAAGAGTGTTAGTCGGAAAATCAGGCTTTATATACGATCCAAGACTCCCCTTCTAATGGGGCTCCGTTTTTGGTGCACTTGGTTCTTTTTTCCAGTTTACAACAACTAACCTCAACTATAGGATGATTCTGGCTAAGCAAAGTGCTCTTCTCATCGATCGTGCAGAACTATAAGAAAAAATCGACAAATTCAGGCGAGGCAGGCCCTGGCATTCATTGTTATCAATTTCCGGTGCCTTTCATAGTTGAAACGGATATGATCAACCTTTTTATCAGTATGGTCGACAAAGGTCACCCAATTTTTCTGACAGCTTTGACCTCTCCACTTGTGCCTACATACGCTCTGGCGGTGCACACGTTTGTCGTTTGTCGAGAATTCAATACTTTGCTAAGGCGGTCTGATTCCGAAATACCCCTTGTTCGATTGATCCAAAGTATGTGTGAAATGTCTTAGCGAAATCAGGTTCTCTTACCACACTAGCTCATGAAAATGAGCATGGAAGCCATCATTATACATTATCAGAGATGTTCTACAATTGAAGAAATTGATGTCTTTGTGCAGTCTTTGGAGGGATATATATTGCAGTGCCTGTCTGATACAAACTTTGAAAGAATGTCTCCTTTTTAGTCAGCAGACAATCTTTCACTTTCCCATTGGCAACCCTTTCTCTGTTTGTCCACTCTAGGAGATGAATGAAACTGGGGTACTACAGTTCATTATTAATAACCCTTTCTCTGTTTACACACTGTAGAAGATGAATGAGGCTGGGGTAGTACAGTTCTTTATTAGCAACCCTTCCTCTGTTTGCACATTGCAGGAGATGAATGAAGCTGGGGTGCTACAGTTCCTCATCAGCAACCTTGGAACCTTTCCTCTGTTTGCAAACTATAGGAGATGAATGAAGCTGGGGTACTAGAGTTCCCCATTAGCAACCCTTCCTCTGTTTGCAAACTGTAGGAGATGAATGAAGCTGGGGTGCTACAGTGTCAAATCGATCAAAGAATGTATTCTCTGCTGATAATTTTAAAAAAGACTTCAATACTCTATTGGTCAAAATCCATTGATCTCCTCCTCAAAGACGATTAGTAGGGTTTCGAATAGCTACCACAGACCCACCAGCCAAGAGTCGCTTTATCGACCTTCGGAACCTGCTACCGATTTTCAAGAGATAGATCATATAGCACTTCGCAGACATATCTTAGATTGGTATGGATCTAAAAGCATTCATCTTCATGGTAGCTTCGAGCTATCTGTGGATTTATGGTACAGCGATGGTGTCAGGCAATGTATCTTGGACAGGGCTACCTTTTCACAGGACAATTTGATCGACCTAACGACAATCAATGATGTGCCTCTCAGGTTGGAGCATCTCATGCCTGGAAGCGATTTGGATGTGAGCCAGCATCTTTCATTTCCATTGAGACTTTTGGTGGGAACACTGCAGAAAGGCTTTCGACATGTTGAAATCCAAAGAGCCGGCCAGTTGGCAAAGGACAAGCTAAAAAGATAGCTTCCACCCGCCATGTTTAGTTTTGATTTTCTTATTGTGATAAACTTTCTATGTTGGGTATTTTTGATTGAGGTTGAGTGCAATTAGTAGTTTTAGTGATTCGGATTAGAGTTAATGATTTACCACTGGTTAACATATTCACTGTCCGCTGATCCATGGATGTTATTTATAATATCTTATAGCTATGGCAAGCAGGGGATCAAGAAAATTTAAAAGTCGTTATGAGGGAAGATATATCATATGGGCCGAAGCGATTCTTTACAAGAACCCTACAGGGGTTCTGCGTGCATCGCACTGTGCAATTGATGAATCCAGATCCATGCACCCAAACTGGCTGCTCCATTCCCATGAGCGAAAAGAGAAAATCCAGTTGCAACAGTAGTAAGATCAGAATTAGGCGTTTCGGCAATGCGTACAGCGTTTGTGGCCGGAGAGAGTATCCAGCTGCAGATTGGTGGATTCTCTCCTGATTTCTCAAATTTCGGAACAACACAGCATGTAAAAAACCACTGAAAGCACTGGGTTCACATCCATGGATAGATTGGGAGTATGACAGTCATCTCATGTCGTCTTATGTATGAGTATCTAGGTGGGAGCTCAAATATGTCTACACATACATAATTCTAATTCTTGAAATGGTACGGATAGTCTGTTCTACAGGTTCACCAGTAATATGAAGTCTCCTGTGGAGTTTACGCTTTCTGGAATCCGCAATGCGATCCATGCACAGCCGGCACAAATTATTGTTGAACTTACTAATGATCTGGTGTAGCTCCGATATGGGTATTGCCTATCAATCTAGGGCCATGATATTCGCCTCATCGTGAAAATCGCGCGACAGATCCATGACATGGCTGAGATCTTTCATCTTTACCTTCTGGACGATGTCATAAGAAGCAGTCTCGAAGTCATGCATTCCAAGATGGGCATAGGACTACCGGAAAAAAAATATCAGACCTATATAAAGAATTACCTATCCATGGATGGATTTTTTTTTAAAGTCAGGCCCCGGGGATATCCACTCATATGTGTAATTCTTGCCAGTCAAAGTGGTACAGCTATTTTCATTTTATGTTCAATCTATTTATAAGAGATTAATCTCATAATATATAGCTGCAGTTTGCGCCTGTCTTTCGGTCACTGAAAGAGGGTAAGATGTGTTTGGAGATCTGCTGAGTTTTATTTGTGCTGAGCTGCCACCGCGCTCAGGCTCCGGCGGCCTCATCCGGGAAACGTTTAGGTAGCCGACGGGGGAGCTCGTACTATTACAATGTAGAGTCTGCAACAAGAATCTTCAATCCGAATGGGATTAAACAGAGTCAATTAGACACTATCGGGCTCAAGGAGTCTGCTAGCCGCCCTAGCCAGGCGACCACTTCTCGGCTATTCGCTCTAGTAGTCGCATCACTTCCCGGAATATCTTCAAGAACGAATACGCCTGCCCGGCTGTGACGAGGAATCCAATTTCCGGAATTAGGATATGCATATCGAGGTCAGAATTCAGGGCATTACCTATTCATTGTCTACATCTTGCCCCAGAGATTGACCAAATATTGGTTAAGATGGACCAAGATGGGTTTCAAGATTCATCGTTAGCTTGTTGATGCCCAGTGTCCAGCCAATGCGGGTGATTGATACCCAATACTCACTCTAAAACCGTGGAATGCCTCACTTGTTGGCAGCCCATCGTGCTCATCAACAAATGATATCGCACGCCTATCCCCTTATCCTTACATGACTACTCAAAAAATTTCCCAAGCGTGCCCAGGTGTCGTCCCAATGCGCGCTACCGCCAACCATCACTTCCGTTCCGTTGTGTCGCTAAATTGGGATACCTGCATGCATCAACCGTTGCGTTGCAACTTCACACAAATTCTTGGGCCCCAAAAAGGACGACGAAAAAAATTAGCAGTAACTGACCCCGTACCATTTGTTCCATTGGCTGCAACGATGATATAATCCTCTTGACTGGAACAATTTTGTAACTGGATTTCGATATCGTCGACTTCGCGGATCACGTTCTTGCTGCCACTTTGTCGCCCTGCTGGTCTTTTGGAATTGGTGTGTATGATATTCATTTGACAGAGATTCTTTTAATCTACTCCACTACATACAAGTCAGCTACCACGCAGCGTTTAAATACCAACTGATCAGGCAGGCGGCGTATTTTCGGTACGAAATACGACGTCGTTCACCTACGCAGTATCACTTTCCGATTGATTACTCTTGTATAAATCCTGAGAATTCATTGCGGTTTGGAATGATCAGAACAAATTCAGGTTACTACCTCTCTCTTCACTGAAGTATTACACCCTCTGATATCGACGTTTTCTGCATAAACTTCTTCTTCCCTCTGTCTATTCACTGCCTGATCCGATCACATAACTCCGACTGCGAAAAGCAGGATGGGAAAGAAAAACAAGGCCAAAAAAGAGGCCGCAAAAGCCGACAAGAAGAAAAATGTCAAAACCGAAGACGCATCATTAGCAGGAAATGAGGATGCAGTGGGATTCGAAGAGGTAAATACCGCCGATTTGGATTTGGATAGGGAGGCTGTCGGAGAAGACGATGCTTCTCCGGATATTGTCCACAAAGACGTCTCAGATGTTGCGTCGCAAGATAAAGCAGTCGATCCTGAGGTTGATCATAACGCCGACGCAATTGAGACTGATGAGCTCGATCATTGGGAAGAGGCTGCACCTCATCATAATTCAGACGACGCCGCAATGAATTTCGCACTTGCAGAAGACAAGCCGGAATTACATACGGCGACAGAAATCGAATCATCAAATGTTCCAGCGGAATGGGCTCCGGAGGAGGAGGAGCAATTTGGAGGTATAATTGATGAGCCGGAGCAAGTCGTTGAGACGGCCTCCCAAGGCGAGCCTTCGAAAGAATCGACTGAACAAGAAGGACCTCAAGACCTTGTACAAGATCCAGCAGAACAACACGAACGAACAGAATCGGCAGTTGGGAATGCATGTGAAGAGCCATCAGGCAATATCTCTGAAGAATGTCCTCTCCAACCCGCAGAGGAGTCTCTCCACGAAACAGAAAGCCCCTTTCACGCCACTGTCGAAGAAGCGGCCGAAGAAAACGAAGCAAAGGATCTTCTCTCAGAGACCCATCCAGATCCAGACCCTAGCGCCATTGAAGAGAAATTCGAACCTCCCGAACATCAACAACCACCAGCTCCCGTCCAGACGGATACAGTCGGCAAGAAAAAATCAAAGCACAGAAATCGCGATGCTACTCACGGCGGACCTGCACCCTTACCATCACCGACACCTAGTGAACCTCGCTCTTCACATTCTCCAGCGCAAAGTGCCGCTCACCCCCAGTCCAGACATGGGTCGCCCATGATGTACCACACTTCTCCTCAATACAGATACGTCAATCCCGCAATGCAAACCTACAATCCGTACGTGGCAGGCATGCACGGCGCTCCAATGTATCCCGCAAACGTGCATCACGGCAGCGCGGTTGCTCCATCCTCTCCCAGCTTCGCCTCCGCTTATCAAACTCCAATGCTCGAGCATACACCGATGGCATCTCCTCATATGTACCCTCGCCGCTCAAGCACGTACGCAAACGGGGCTCGGGAATATTACACTGGTGGCAGAATGGACCGAACGCTGTCCAACGGTAGCGGCCATAGTCACGGGCATAGTAGTGGACAACGGCTAGAGAGGACAGATAGCCAGAATATCAACGAAGAGGATCATCATGAGCATCATCATCTCATGGGTCGTGTGGAGAAAGCTATGCCAGATATCACTCGCATGTTGGATAGTTTCAAAGAAACGCGAAACAAGCTTCAGGCCAGAGAGGCAGAGGCGCGACAGCTACAAATACAGCACGAACAAGCCATTATGCATAAAGATTTTTACATTGATGCGCTCCAGAATCAGATGAAGAAAGCAGCTACTGAAGCCGCGGAAGAATACGGAAAGTTCAGAGACGTGATTAACAATCTCCGGAAAGAGCTCTCTAATCAACAGGACCGAATTAAACAGTTGGAGGAATATCTCGATACGTCTCGGAAACAGAATGAGGAGCTTGGAAACACTAATTTGAAGCTGGAAGAAGAAATCCAGTCTCTTCGGAAAATGATTGAAGAAATTACACTGAATCACGAAAGAGTTCTTGAAGAGGCTAAAGAACATGAACGAATGGAACTTTCCGCACAGAAGGAAGAATTGACAAATCTGTTCGAGGAGATACGAGCCGAAGACGAAGCTGCCGCTAGTGAGCGATACAACGAACGTGAGAAGGAGCTTCTGGAGCAGCAAGCAACCTTGAAATCGGAACTGGAAGAGCAAAATCGAAATCTGGAGGAATCCCACAACGCGATCAAATCAGAGCTCGAAGCTGCCATTGACCAAAAACACGCCGATCTAGAAAAAACTCTTTCCGACTTAGAGACCGCCAAGAATGAGTTGCAATCAGCGCAAGACGCTTTGACGAAGAATTCCGAGGATTTCGAGTTGAAGGAAAAGGAACTGGATGCAGCCAAGATTGAGCTTGACAGCAAATTGGCAGAACTTGAGAAAACTCAAAATGAACTTCACTACAAGCACGAGGAACTTCAGGCGACTCAGACGGAGTTACAATCAACACTTGAAGAGCTTGTCTTGAAGAAGGCAGAAGTAGAAGGCAAACATTCCGAGTTGGAGGAGACTCGTACCCGACACGCAGAAGAGAAAGGTCAATTGATAGGCTCTCATTTTACTGAACTCGACAATATCCGCGATGGTTACGCCAAGGACATCACCAATATGCGGAATGCTCACAAAGCCAATCTCTCGGAGCTTGAGACCAGGTTTGAAATGATTATCAAGAATTACGAAGAAAAAGAACGAACTTGGGCCGCCGAGAAAGCCATGCTGCAACGCCAGCTTCACGAAAAGCTTGACGAATTGGCCAGTATTGAACGCGAGAAAGATGCCCTTGAACGAGACGATGTCGTTCGGGAAAAGCATCTACAGTCTGCGGTGGAGGAAATGCGGCGTACAATTGATAATATGGAAAACGACCGCGACAAACTACGAAGGACTCTACAGAGTTTGGGAGAGGCAACTGACCTGAAAACCTCCAAGGGGGATCAATTTTTGTAAGTACCGTAAATACTTCAGTACGGCTGTTCGGGTTGTATTCGTCTTCTAATTTTACTACAGTGTCGACTCATTCAGTCAACTTCGCCGCCTCATCGTCGAGCTCTCCCAGGAGCATTTTTTCTACCTTCCGATCGATCCGCCAAAGGACATTTTGGAGAAGATTCCTCCGGAAATGCCGTCTTTTTTGGACAACACAGTCGCATCGCGTGAACTCCGGTCCGCATATATCCAGCACGTTGTCTCTAAAACGCTTACTTATCGCATTTTTCAGCCCTTCCTCTTCACTCTCGGTCGCCGATACGATAAAGCAGACACTTTCTTCCAGGTTCTATCCATGGATATCCGACGCAAATCCGTCCGCCGCGAAGCATTCTGGCGACAGCAAACCCTCAAAGCCGCCTACACCACATCAGACGCGAAGCAGTCCATCAATGTTGTGGCTGCAGTGATTGTGGACGAGATTGTGGATCATATCAAGCATTTTGCGGATCCGCAACAGTTGGACGCGTTGTTGACTGGCGTTCGTAAAATAGTCAAGCTTGCAGCAGAGACGTGGCGGCATGCCCGCGTAGAGCGGGAGTTGGTGCTTGCCACGATGCCTGCGCCAGAGTCGGATGGTGAAGTTAACGAGGGCTGGGAAGAGTATACTGGTAGTCGGCCAAGCACTCCTTCATCCAAGCCGTCCGGCACAAACAGACATATTCTTTTGAGGGTATTCCCTCGAATTTACCGGGAAGCGGCTCACGAGGACTTTGCAGATGACAAGGAGAAAATGGAAGCCTGCGTTTATTTTCCGGGAACTATACTCTACTCTGATTCTGCCCCTGTCCTTGCTCGCAAAGAAGAGCAGAACCAGAAGCCCGAAAGACAAGCAAGATCAAAGTAGGTCAGGAGATCGTCTATTTACTACATTATTACGTTTGGAAGTCAATACAAAGCACGACAGTATATTACATGGTGACAGCGTTGAAATTTTCTATAGCGAGCAACTTTTCATTTTGTTTGATTCTTCATTTTTGATGTTTGACTGGATTTTCTCTTATGAAATGTATATCATTACCAAATGACTGGACGACTTTATGAACAAAGCATGGACGAGGGATATTATATGAACTAATTGGGACTTCTATCATATTTAAGCAATTGTTTTAGCTGTTAACCACTTTACTTATATCGCAATAAATCATTTGGATACATCCGACAGCAATATCCAAGTAGATATTTCCGCTCGCTTGCCGGGAAAAGATTGTATACAAAATCAAGGGGTAATATCGACGTAGCTGACTAGTCAGTCGTGGGTACAACAACGCCGAAATATTGGCTAGAAGACTCCAGTAGACACCAAACGATTCATCCTATTTTTATTCAATCAATAGATCCGAGAAGAAGGAGAAAGAATAGAAAATCTGATAACTGTCCCATGGCTAGTGAGTATGGTGCCTTCCTCATTCGGCTTAGCGCCACCACCAGGCCAACATGTGTTATAAAAGCCCTAACGGAGTAGCTACTGCTTGTCTTCTTCCTTCCTACAACAACCTAACACGACTAACACAGCATTTTGCATGATCCCGTAGCTAGAGACATCATCAACATTCATCTTCTCAGCTATCAACTCAGTACCTCGAAGTGTTACAGGATGAACTTCTTTGACGACTTATCATGGGATGCAGCAGAGCTCTCAGACGATGACTTTTCAATCTGGAGCATCGATAAAGACGCACAGGCGGATGACACACACAAAAGGGAAACGACATCTACTTGGACGGAACAGATGCTTATTTAACTCGTGGATGAGGAATTAGACCCTTTTCTGCAGGAACAGACTCGCTGGAAAACACTGTCAACTTCCCACGAATTTTTTGAAACGGCCAGGAAGATGTGCAGAGATAACCATTTGCCCGATTACGCTTTCAATAACTTCAAAAGACTGGTATCTGGCAACCCGCACTTGCCGGTCATCATCATTCCGATCACACGATACGATGAAATGCCTTATGAGCAGTTGGTCGAAAAATCGCCGGCTTTGAAATGGCTGAAAAGGCACTTCGGATTCTACGGTCTTGACCTAGAAGATGTCATTATCATAAGCCCAATCCTTTCTTCCCGTATAGGTATTTCCCATATGCTGGAATTGACAGTACAGGTATTGGATAAAGTCAGTCCTCAAATTGTCCTTTCCTGTCAGACCATGTCCGAAGCTCTGGACGATCTCTCTTCCTGGGAAGGCTTGGATACGCGAAGTAGAGCGTACCGTCGCGAGATTCGCAAAATCAAAAGCCGCGGTGACAAAAACATGTGCTTCTGGAGCCTGGGAGAAGCAGCTGAATTTCCGAATTATGTCGATTCAATATACTCAGGGTGGTGCAGAATTGACGGAGTCCTTCCCCGTGCAGTACCGTTCAACCGAGACTGCACAACAAAGGGGGTTCGACCCTTTATGAGCGAGGCATTTCCAATTCTTTTCAAACCCTGCGGAGAATTAAAGAAGCGTCTCCTGCCAATAATAACCACAACTCCCTATCTTGATCCCAGCGAGTACCTCAGTCGAGCGGCATTTGAACTTTTGAAAGCCATGCATCAATATGAGGGGGCATCATACCTGGTCCAAGATCCCCAGTCTATGTTGGCCGAGCAAAAGAAACTGGACTCGCTTCAGCCTGGGTGGAACAAAGTCAAGGATAACGTTCTGAAATTAATGCGTCAGATCAATAGTCCAGATGAGAAGCTTCGGCCGGCTTTGTTGTCTAAGGAGCGCCAGTCATCTGTGGTTTTCGAGTGGTAGCGAGTCATTGACGCAGCAGAAGACTGGTAGTTAGTATCAAGATTGCTTGACATGACACAGCCAAGCTTTTCTTTCCTTATCCTCTCTATTATTATTCCTTTTACTCCTTTTATTTCTATCCGCTGATTAAGAACGAGGTTCAGTATTTGCGAGACTTGCTATGATTGTACGCAGAAATTACCGAATTAGGAAATTGTTCTAAAGAATTCAACTAGCTCTAAAAAAGCTGTTCATCCTATTCACAGTATTCCGAAAGCCTGCTCAGGTGATGCATGGTCGAATTCTATGATCAAATAGATAATGTATATCGATAGTGACCCGAAAAGTAGAAAGCCTGTAATATTCCAATATGACAATGTATGCCCCCCCGAAAATCAACCACAACCAGATATCCAACTTTGAAACCTTGTACGATTCTCATGAAGTAAGATCATTCGCGATCATGCACAGAATAGCGTTAACGGCCTCGTAGTCGTCAAAAGCGTCCATAACTTCCTCCGAATGAAAATTTGTCAATCGAGAGGAATTCGCCCCAAGACGATAAAACCCACATTTCGTCCCGATGACCAACACGTAATAGGCGGTGCACCACGTCGTCGGGTTCCGATTTCCTTCTTCGATTAACCAGGTTTCTCGCTGATCAAGCGCGAATGCGGCCATATCAGTCAACATATCGGCTGCTCGAGGGTCCGTCGCATCCATGCCGTTGAAAGTTTCTTGTAGTGTGGCAATATTGAATCGTGGTAGCCGGTTGTGTTTATCAAGATAACTACCTGTAACGAGATTTGTCTCGCGGAAGTTACCGTTTATGAGAAAGTCCCACTGTTCGTAACGGTGGAGATAGCGATTCACAATGTTAATCCACATGCTCATTGGAGTAAACCAGAAAATGTCGATGGGGCTGGGGCCCTGGAGGAACTCGTTTGCAAGATGCTGGATTACGTAGGAATGGGTGTAAATCTCGATCTAAATCATAAGTTAGTCGCAGACAGACTTTACCACCTGCATCGTTCCAACATAGCTAGGTAGCTAGGTGGTCCCGAAGTCAGGATAGACATTAGGTATAAAATTGGACGTACGGCCACGGAGCTCGAGTTGTTCGAAATCTGCTGTTTTCTGTATTAGCACAGATCGTTCTATCTTCTCGCCAAGTTTATAGGCTGCATGGCATTTCACCGCTACATACATAATTACCATCATCACCCTGGTCGTCTTGATGGTCGTGGTCATACTGATCCATGAGTGGATCGTCACTCATGGAATCGTCGCTCGGCATCGATTCTGTAGAATCTGGATCATTGTAAACAACACCGTTGGTCAAGCTATTCATCGCGTAAGTCAGAGCAAAGATACGCTCCATAAACTCCAATTATCCGTTTTCGATGCGTATTTCTGATTTGCAGATTCGAGGAATCGAGGGTACTGTCGATAGATTCTGTGGTAGCTTTTCTTCGCGATTGTGAAATCAGGTCTGGTTATGTAAATGATAATCCAACCAGGAGAGCAAGCAATACCAGCATATCGGCTCTTTTTAAATCTGTGTCGAATCATTCTGGTTGTTGATAGTGTATGCAAAGCACCGGAAAACTTTGTACGATTCCACGGAAGAAAGTATTGGATTGAAATGGTTTCGACTGGCGAATGGCGGATTGCAGAATAGGGGTAGACGGATTTTCCGGGGTGTATCCATGCTTGCTGACTGGAAGAATCTAGATGTTCGAATGTAAAATGTCGTTTGGGACGGAAGAAAACATCAAGCTGAGATAGGTATGCCAGATCCGGAGACCTTTAAGAATCATGTCCTCTGCGAAGGTAGCCGGGACGTTTCTAGTCATCGAATAGTTGAAACATGTGTCTTATGGCTAAGTATGGCCATTTTATTCGGCTGTAGTGGTCCACTGTTATAGCTCGGATTCGTGTTTCGAGATATATCACAGAATAAAGAACGTCCAGGAGCGTTTCAAAAGACCATGTCTCAGAGCTGAAAGTCTTATGCGCATTGTTCGTTTGGAGACTCATTGGGTAGATCAAAATTTCTCAAAGCTGAAATCGAGGCTTATGCCCGTAGATTCGAGAAGTTCGGTCTCTTCCAATTTCTTTAATTGTATTTGTACAAATATCCTGTATGGTTCATTACTACAGGTCATGCAAACATTAATCTTCATCAAGAAATCCACCCTTACCAAATCCCCACTAACTATCCACCCCGTCACGCCGCCCAATATACCCTCACAGACAACTTATCAACATGGTTCCGCCATCCGGCAAACCTTGCTCTCAACCACACCGACACCTCATCACCAACCCGCATATTGCGCACAGCTTTTCCATCTAGAGTGGCGCGACCACGACCTGTCTCACGCTCAATCTGCTCTGCCTGAGGCGAGTCAGCCGGTATATCGTCACGATAATGCCATACAATATGATAATCCGTCGAATTAATAGTGGCCGTACGATTGCATTGCAGTTTTGTCGGTTCAGGCAAGAATGGACGAAGATGAGAAGATCCATTCGAAGGTTCTTCTTCCATGCTGGAGGAGCCGTAGGTAGAGCCAGACGAGGAAGATGCGGTTTCTGAGGCGGGAGGAGATTCCGTGCCGGTGGTGTTTGTAGTTGATGAACTTGAGGTTCGACGATCTCCTCCTCCTCCTGCCATGTTGTTGGGTCCCTTCAGGTTGGCAGGGCCGATGTAGGCGTCAAACCAGGTCCAGGAACCTAGAAATGTATTCCTATTAATCGACTCGCCGCCCCAGCCTTGGTCGTGAGACGAGATATCGAATACTATTTTCCGGCACGGGTTGACTCCTCGATGTAGCAAGATCTGGGGTGAAGGTTCCGTAGAGGTTGAGGTTGAGTGCTTGTCTCTGGTCCGGTCCTCCTTTGCAAGACTATGACATAAAGGCGGCGTTTTTAAACATTCTCTATCCCCATCTGCAGCAATGACAAAGGGCGTCGTGTTGAGCGTGGTTACCACACTGGGCCAATACTCGGCTTCATCCAGAATAATATCAATCACCTCATCGGGTAACGCGAGTGTTTGACGAGTCGATTCTTCTTTCCTCGAGGAGGACGACAACACCTGCCCCGACCATAACCCACGAAACATATTTCGGACCGTAGACACATCTTCCAAACTCGGATAAAACTCTCCTCTTCTTCTCTGCAAATCCTTATCTGGAGTATCTGCATCTGGAGTATCTGCATCTTTCTTCGACTCGAACGAGCCGCTGATTTCGCTGGTCGTTTCGGCCCTGTTATGATGCGGATACGAAGGCAGAACTGTGCGAGGACCCCCGCGCCATCCTCGAAAACGACCTCGAGGGCGAATATGGCGATGTGGCTGCTGCTGTGGCTGTGGCTGTGGCTGCTGCTGCTGCTGATTATTCTCGTCTTGATCCATAATGTCGTCGTTCACGAAATATCGTGAAACCAAATACAGACACAGGAGGAGCAATGCTTCGACTAGCAGACTCATAGATCCAGTCCAGTATATTCAAATATACGTACTGTAAATCTGCTCCGTTCTGTCTTTTCCCAGATCAAATTACTGTATTGCTTTCGAAGGATCCAAGATTCCTGCGTGAATATGGAAAAGCGATGAGCAGTTGACTATATATTTCTTCTCGCTGGAAACGGCGGTGCCTTGATGCGGTTACCCTAGTAGTAGTTTACCAGTAGTGTAAGGGGGCAAAAGACCAGAGATATTGGCAATGACGTCGCCACATGTAACCCTACCCTAACATTACTAAATTCAGTTAATGCAGTTCGGTAGGTATCAGCCTCATGTGGCGGTGCTCGGACTTATTCGGTCTTTTTCTCGTAATACACTATACATTATAGCGCTATATTTGCCTTCAGAGTGACATTTTATTCTATATTGCTTTAATAGAAGCATCGAGCATCACTAACGAAGGGATAGGATATATTCTACTTTTAAAATGATAAAAGGATGTGGAATAACCCTTATCTTATCAGCGACGAGGCGTTGCTGTGGGGGGCCAGAAGGATTATTCAGTCATGTTTGCGTCGGATTCTACTTCCGATGTATCGAGGTACGTGACTTTACTGCTAAGATCGCTAGTAAGGAGTATGTACTGGGTACTTTTACTTCCAAGCTTCTCAAATTGATCCATCTTGATTTAGCTGCGTTTGTCATGTACATTGAGGGACTATATATGATAGAATGGATACGATGGAATAAAGTTGCAAAGAATGAAAATATTTCTAGATGCGTCCTACGTCCTAATCAAATCATCTACTCCGCAGCCTTTCGGGCTGCTCGTCCGCCAGAGGCACGATATGCGGCTGCGCGTCGAGAACTTCTATTTTTCGGTTTGCCTTTACTGCCACCACGCGATTTGCTTTTGAATTTGAATTGATCCGTCTTTTCGACTGCCCGTTGACCTTCAAAGATAAATGGCTGCTGCCCATTATCGCTCGTGCGTAACTTTGCAGCACCAGCTCGACCAAGTAATTTCTTTGCGCGGCCCCGAAGAGTGTTACGAGCGCCGTCGTTCGATTCAATTCTCGCCGGTGGAGCATGAGCATCGCGCTTCTTGCTAACCTTGCGAGCTCGTGTGACACGCAACTTGCGAGGGAGGAGCGGCGGGAATTTCTTGCCGTCTAGCAGCAACGCAGCTTCGACGCAGTTTGGATCGTAGAATTGTACGTACGCAATCCCCTTGCCGACACGAGTGGCCTGGTCGCGAACCACGCGCACAGACTCGACGTTACCACCGGCGGCATTCTTCTTCTCGGCTACCCCGGTATGGGCATTGAATGTGCGCCATAACCCTTCCTCGACGTCGGCGGGGGGATGGTGGGACTTTTTCTTCTTGGGTGTTTCCTCATCTTCTGCTTCCTTTTCCTGTCCGACGAAATCGAGATTCCCCACAAAGACGCATCGCTTATTATCCATGGCGGCCGGGTGAGCGACGCTGTCTACTCGCAAATGACGTCCGAGAACTACCGTTCCATTCAATGCTGCAGGCGCCTTTTGCGCGGCAAGGACCGTGGAAAACACGACGTACGCATTCGTGCTCAGAGTCGTCGAGTCCATGGTTTCCTTGTGCGCAAAGGCAGCGCGACGCGGAACACCCTTTTCAGTACCGTAGGCAGTAGAGCGGAAGCGAATAGATTCGATTTTATGCGGCGTAGTAGTGGTAGTAGTAGAAGTAGATTGAGGTAGTTTGCTGAGAAACGAGGAAAGATGAGCCAACAAAGCCTTTTTGTCCGATTTTGAAGTTATTGCCGTGTTGGACACGTTGCCCAAAAATATTGTGCGGCTAGATTTGTCTAATTCAGATGCTTCTGCTGTCCCGGAGACGGTCTCGTGGGCCGGTGGTGCGTAGTCGCTCTCAACCTCTTCGTCGCTTTCTTCGGAACCGTCTTCTACCACCTTCCCTGATTCGTCGTCATCCTCACTTCTGCTCTTTTTCAAGCTCTCTCGCTCTTCCTCGCGAGCCAATTTCTGCATGTACGCATCTTCGAGATTGTCTGCTGCGACTCCCCTTTTGCGTTTCCGGCTCGATTGGGGTTCTGCAGGTTGTGAAGGTTCGGATAATGATTGGTTCTCTTCATCGCTGTCTTCAGCATCTTGCATATCTACATCGTCGGCTGAACTATTGTCGCTTTCGTTGCCATCGCTCTGGTCATCACGGGCGTCTACTTCCAACTCAGAATCTTGCTGCTGGGGCTTCGAAGAGGTCGGCCTCGGTACAAATTCTTTGTATTGTATCGACGGCGTCTTGACCGGACCAGCCTGTTTGATTATTTAAACGTTAATTTCTTGCCATTGTTCCACAAGACACGACAGAGTACGAACACTTTTCTCAAATAGCGATGCCAGTAATGGATCGACAGGAGCGTCCTTCAAGCCTACCACGCCATTCGAGTGGCTAGTACCCTTTGGCTTATCCAAGGTACTTTTTGATTTTTTCGCCATTCTTATCAGTCTCAATGTTTGACGCTGGAAAGAGACGAAAGAGAGGAAAGATTTATCCCAATTTTCCTTGTCGAGTTCCCGCCTTCCCAAAAAAAAAAAATAATTATTGTCAGCCTTGGCGAAAAGTAAGCTGTTATCACCACGTGATCAGTCGCGATAAGAAAACCGAATTTGTTTTTCGTTTTCTTTGCTTGTCCGTCCACATCCACTCCAGAAGTAATACAGCGGCATATCACTTATTTTTTGTAGAATAGTCGGGAGATATTTCTTAGAGTGTCATTTTCTACATTTCCAACCAACATGCCACTCTCAATGACTGTGGGCGCTGCGCTGACACACTCACCCTGTGATGAAGTCATCTCCCTCGGGGTCATTGCACGATTCGGCATTGCCTTCGCTGTCAGTAGAGTAGTTCCTAACAGTCGCAATCAAAAAACACCTCGCATAATCTACTGTCTTCCCTGAGACTTTTAATTATTCTTCTCTTCTCTCTTGACATCTTTACACCCTCATTAAGCACGACGCATTCGGGCGAAAGTCACGTGCCGTAAGCAGGCCAAGTGCGGGCGGTGAGTCAAGCTACGCAATTTGATTGGCCAGATCGCGTCCACGAAAGAAGCTGGCCGCGTCGAAGCACAGAGATGATGTGCAGCAGAAACACACCGCCCACTAATACACTTCCACGATTGGCTGGCGGACCTTGTTTCCCCCCCCCAAAAAGCCGTCCGGCACAGGAACCAAAGCCGGCTCAGTCAGCGGCCAGTCCGTAGTTAGTACTGGTTAGTAGTGGTTACTGCTTCTGCGACTCTCCTCTTCCAACCTCTCTTCCTTCTTCTCTTCTTCTTCTTCTTCCTCCTCACTCATACACACCGTTCTTCTCACTAGGAATTCTCCTGCTTTCGCTTCTTGAGAGACTACCTTTACATATCTGTTCCATCGTCTACTCGGCTCGCATTTCCTCCTAGTCAAACCTTCCGCATTTGAAAATCCTCCTCTTCTTCCGTCCGCTTGCTCGCTCGCTCGCCTTCTCTCCGCCATCGGAAAGCTGGGTCTACAAGTTTCAATGCTCCTCGTTTCGCTGCACCAGGACATGGTCGCAATAGAATACCCTTGATTTATGCTCTCTCGCGCGCGATTTTCGTGTCGATCGGATTTTCGCCCTCGTCGATTGCGTGCTACATTGAGGTCTTGTGGTGGTATTTGAGAGCTTGTTGTCGGTGGAGGGGGTGTGTTATTTTTTTCGTCAAGGATTTTCTCGGTGGGTGTTGTTGTTTTGTCCTCAATAACACATCTGTCTGAGTTTGCGCCTTGAAGATAAAAAGGTTAGTGAACCCGACAATTGTGTTGTTGCGATCTTAGCGTCGTGCTTTTTGCTGGATTTCTCGCTCGCGAAGGCAAGCGCCAGCGCGGTGAGCCTGCTTGTATTGGCCGAAAAAAGAAAGATAGTATTGTTCCTGCTAGCTGGAGCAATCGGTGTGAGCTTTGGCTTGTTCGTTTCTTAAGCTGTGTTGGCATTTTACAGACGTCTGAAATTGGGTCTTATTGAAAGCCAGCGCTGTTGCAGTCCCATTCTGTTGCAGCTCAACTCGGCTAACACTTTCCTGCTCACAGGGACATTGCGATTACGACTCCCAGTCTACACCTATTTTTCAACCTCTGAAATCACGACCTTGCCTGCTCTAGACCGACCGACCGACCGCACGTGCAAGACTCCATTTCAATATGGACATCGCCGAGACTACAGAGCCAGTCGCTCAGACCGGGACACATCTATCACGAACCATTGGCGATGTCGATGTGTCGCTGGATGCTTTCGGCGACGACGGCAGATCGAGCAGTCTGAGCGAGATCGACGACGTGTCAGAAAACGAGCTCTCTGACGACGATCTTCCACCGCCTGCAAGAGCTGCCCCCGAAGAGGCAGACTCGGAGGCGGAAACAGAGCGACTCGAGGACTCGCCCAATAAAACTGTGCCGCATCGGAACATCAAGCTGAGAGAAGGCCACTTTGAAAGCAGTCCCAGCAAACTGGCACAATCTACAACCTACGACGAAATAGACGAAGACGACGAGAATGAGTTGACCGACACCCCGAGTAAGAACGGTCCCTCGTCCAAGGCGAATGGCGTTGCTGCAACCTCAGACGCTGTCGCGCAGGACAAGGCGGAAAGACGTCATTCGCCACCAGCCATTACAGGCCAAAAACGGAAACACATCTCTGCCGACGAAGACGCTGATGCAGAAGCTGGCGACGAAGAGGAACCTGCCCGCAAACGCCGTGGTTCTTTCGCTGACGCTGAGATGCCGGACGTCACCGCGGCTGACTCGTTGACACGCGAAGAGACCGAAGAGGCTGGGGTCAACGAGGCGCAAGAGACTGCGAACGACGAGAATCGAGACTCGGTGGTCTCGGGCATTGCGACTCGGGGTAGACGCGGGGTCAGGAAAGGAAAACGAAAAGGTCGCAAAGCTCGAGATATCGAGGAGGACCTAGATAACGGAGATGCGGCAACCGAGAACACTGAAGATCAGTTGCCTGAAGACGAGGAGACAGGCGACTTGGCAGACGATGCCAACGATGCCGATGTTACTGCAAAGTCTGAAGAAGAATGTAGGTTTGAAGATCCCAGTAATGGACACAAACGGGCAGAAATGCTGATCAATTTGCCTGCAGTGGTTCGCAAAGTTGCTGCTATCGACGCGCTTGCTACACTAGAGAAAGAGTTTGCAAGTCTGCGTGAGAAGTAAGTCGGGTTTAAGAAAACTGACAGAAAGTGCTCTGCTGACATGTGCAGAATTTACGACGAGAAAATCGCCAAACTCGATCGTGAATTGGAACAACTCACTAGTCCGGTACCTTCACACCCAGAATTGCAGCGACAGATAGAGTCTCTGCGGCGTTATCGGGATAAAAAGCTGGATTATGAACATACCCTCTATCAATATCGCATGCAATCCCTTGTCACTCGAAGTCTTGCCGACCGTGCTGCCATCCATAGTTCCTATTTTCAACGGGTTCGCGACACTCGAGAAAAACATTCAACCGCTGTCAGTAAACAATTCTACGCTATTCAGCACGATCGGTTCAAGACCGAGGAGATTGGCGCCCATCATTACATTCCTTTCCCGACTCGAAGGTCACAGCAAATATCGCAACAAGCTGCGTACAACCAAGAAGTATCCGTCATGGCTGGAGTTGCCAAATACGTCGGGTTTCCTGCGGCTCCGAATTTATCTGCGGCACGGTCCCTCGAAGTAGATGAAGATTTCGAAAAGATGGGGGTATGTCGTTGTCTTCTGCCAATCCTTTCTTCTCCTGCTAAACCTTTTTTACTTCTGTCAAAATTTCTTTGTCATCTAACCCGTGGCTTTTGCAGATTTCCGTTGAACATCGTCCAATGGTTACTTCGCAGAGTGGAATCCGAGGAGCTATTTCCGATCCACCCCGCCATGCCGTGGCCGAAGAGCCGCACAGTAACAACACTCACGAGCAACACTTTGCCTGGGCCAACCCTTATCCATCTCACGCAGCGTTTATTGCGTCTTTAAAAACACCCGCAGCACAGAAACGCGTTATTGATATCAACGCACCCAACGGATCCGCATCAACTATAGCAGATAACGCATCTGCTGCAAACTCCTCTACAACCAATACCCCTTACAGGACAGAGCACGAACAACATCATCACGGCATCCATGGAGCTAGTCATCAAGGCGGCAGCAGCAGCGTAGATTTCGATGCTCTCGACCAAAAATCGGGATTCAGATCTCAAACCTCGTCTCCGCTGGACGTTCGCAAGGGTCCAGTCAACAATTCAAAAAACGCGAATGCGAACAACACATTGTTCGAAGCGAGACAGGAGTCCGCGCGCAATTCAGGTTATTCGCCACCTCCTCCACGATTTGGATTGTTTGCCGCGTCAAAGGGAGACTCGTCGCCGCCACTGGCCTCTTCGAATAAATCGCTAGGCGGTATGCATTCGTCAGGCTTGATGACTGGATCCGGAGCAAATAGAATGATTGCGCGGTGAGCCTTGATCAGTGGTGACCATCCGACCGAATTCTACTCGATTCGACTTGGGGTTATTCAAATGGAACGATTATTTGGGAGGAAATACCAAGTCGAATATCGAATATCGAATCCGTGGAATTACAACCGACCAACATTTCATGAGTCTAAAGGTTTTTCCAAAGTGTTTAGTGTTTACAACATAATACCTTCCCATGGAAAAAGAGTCATCGCACAAAAAAAAGGAATTTGCGGCATACAAAACGGCGTTTCAGTGTTCAATGTTCAATGTTCAATGTTCAGTATTCCGTGTTTCGTGTCTATTCTCTATCACTTTATTCTCGTCTTGGTTATTTGTGTTGGGCGGTGGTGTTTGATTTTTTTTATTCTCCATTCCCCGCTTTTTTGTGTCTCTGTCTGTGTATATAATGAATGAGATGATGATTGCACATTGATTTAGATCGAGGGTTTTGTCTTGTGTATAACCTTTCCAAGGTTGGAATGGGCTAGGGGAAATGTATCTGCATATCTTCCAAGGTTGAGTCGGAAGAAAATGCCCGCGCGAGATATACAATACATCGTAAAAAGATCGACCAAAAAAGGAGAATGAGAAATCAGAAATAGAATTGATTTTTCCCACCGACCAACCCCAGCCTAGCTAGAAAGACAAGACAACGAAGGAGAAAAGAAAAGAAAAGAAAAGAAACGCCAGAGCCAGATACGGGAATTTGACAATCCCTCGGAGAAAGAGAAGGAGAAGGAGGAGAAGGAGATAAGTACCCCTAAGAAAATATTTTGTACAATTTTGCCCTGGGAGCCGGGAAGGGGGGTTTCGATATATTTTGCGATATGTTTCGGTGCTCATTCGAAGAAAATGCGTGACTAGATTATTTCCGATGCGACTGCGATTGTTGACTTGAAGCCGTAGCCGGAGCAGCGGGGACTATAACATCTGAGAAATCTTCTTGGCCAACTGCGCGTAGAGTGAATGTATCTATTTTTCCCCTCCTCCTCCTCTCGCGAGAAAAGGAGATTGGATGGTTAGCGGTTGGTCTGGTTAGGTGGAATGTCTTCAGGGCCTCAAGAAGAAGAGGAAGAAGAGGAAGAAGAAGGTCCGCGGGATGCACGTACAAACACCAACGACAAACCCGAAGAGACCAAGACCGGTCAGAGTGTTTTTCACAAGATACGGTCTTCGAGCACGTAATAATGCGGCGCCGGCTCGGTAGTCTTTGCCGTAGTAACTTGAGTTGAAGCTGAGAGAGAAAATCGAGATTTAGTATGAAGTTATTTTCTGCGCTGAAGCCCTGGTTGCTGCAGGGTTGCTGGTATGAAGATAGTGAGGAAGAGGAGGGTCACGTACAGTCCAGATGGCATCTTGATGGTTATTTGAGCTCAGGTCTCTGGGAGCTGCTATCAGAGCTTGCGCTGTTGTGAAGATGGTGAGTTTGAAGAGAGAAAGTAGAGATATGGTTCTTTTGGTGTTGAGTTCCGCGGATGGTATGTTGAAGACGCCACAATTGAGGATCGCGGAAGATTTAACTTAGCAGCGGGCTTGGCGGGAGTGGTGTGGCGCATGATTCTAGATTATACTCCATATTCTGCGATAACAGGAACGGTGCTGTTTTTCTCATTGAATTATAATAGCTAATATAGAGATGTATTGATTAAAAATAGACAACTCTCATAGCCATAAACAGTCATCTAGTCTTTGTGCAGCCGAGATGTAGACAGACGTGGCGGTGCAAATCCTGATTGGCTAGCCGTTCTCGAGCTTCTGCTTTATCAGGATCTCTTCTCGTGCAACTTTCAAACCGTCTTTAAACAATAACCTCACGCGTCGCCCCGGCTTCGAGTCTACCACCGACTCAATTCCCATCCTGGAATTCTGGAGCTCCTCTTATTCAAATCCGAAAAGACCGTTCTGAAAAGTCCCGTACGACCAGTTGTAACTACCCGAACACGCGACTAAGTATCTCCGACATCAACACAGACACCTATACCACCGAGCCTACTGAAGCCATAACGTCAACCAGGCAGTGCCGCTGCGCTGCGCGGCCAGCGTCACCGAGTAATGGCTCAGGTCGACCTGAAAGAGCAACTGAACCAGCTCGAAGCAGCTCGCAACCTCGTCTTATCCGATGCCGCTCTCTACCCGCAAGTTCTGCAGGGCATACTCCCCATCGTCGGCTCGAATGCGCGATTAGATCTTCGAAGATGGGGTGCGGATTTCTTAGCAGAAACCTTTGCGAATGCAACGCTACCGTCGGAACGCAAGGAAGCTCTCGCGGGGACAGTGTTGCCTGTTTTGAATGATTTTTTGGGAAGCGTTGCTGAAGATGTAGCTGTAGTCAAGAGCTCGGTGCAGACGGCTTCAAGTCTGTACTCGTTTGTATTCAGGCATATGTAAGTTTTTTCCTGCTGCACTAAAACTCTCCGCGCTACTGTCCATTGTTGTATCTAACTTGAGCTCTGCAGAATCAAAAACCCCAGCGAAAAGACAATGTGGGAACAAATGACTTCGATAAAACACAATATACTCCAACGCATGGATACTGCGCCGCACGCAGTCCGGATCTGCTGTATCAAGTTTGTCCAGAAAGTCGTCCACACACAGACCCCAGGACCCATTGCCGACCCTCGAGTACGTCATATGAAGTCGGATTTCTCATGTTTAGAAGGATACAGCTAATGTGATGCAGCGCCCTGAAAGAAATGAAACCTCTATAGCTATCGTGCCGAGATCCCATTCACTGCTCTCGATACCCAATCTCGAAGCAGAAGCATCCGGTCTTCTGGATCGATTGCTCACTGTTCTACAAGAAAATACGGAGTACGTTGGCATAACATCAATTCTAGGACCATTGCCTGGACCTTTGACTTTATCTGGCTGACGCTGTTAGTGATGCGATTCTTGTAAATTCGACGATCAACTCTCTCGGTATTCTGATTCGGACCCGGCCTACAATCAGCAACAAGATCTTGGAGACATTACTCAATTTTAGTCCTGTGAAAGGCGACTTGGGACCAATAACGCCGACCATGCGTGTTAAAATCAAGTCCATGTGGCGTACAGCGCGTGCTGTGTTGTTGAACGTGTTGAAAAGGTACGTTGTGCGTCTCCGCTATAAGCCAACACATCTCATTCAAGACTCGACAGAAATCCAAACCATCCATTGGCGGGAAAGATACAACAATACATGGAAAGACTAGCCGAAGAATGTCTAGAAGCATTAGATGCATCGTCTCGTAAGCGCGCACTACCGGTGGAATCGATAGATGCCGTGCACAGTGTGAAAAAAGCCAAATTGGATGTTGCACCCCCTGCTCCGATCAAAGTTGCTCCGCTTCCCGAAGGACCTATCAGTTATTCTCAGCTGTACACTCTTACAGAAGATATCGGACTGTCCTCTTTTGATGTCAAGCAACTACCTCCTGAATTGATTGTCAAAATTGCCGCTGCTGTATTACAGAGGGTTGACGGTAATGCTCTTGCGCAAGCTATAGAGGTTCGTACTCAACGTTTCCCCTTGTAGACGAAGAAATTTGCTGACTTTAATTAGGCTATTCGTGGTCGTTATCAAACCCTTATTGACAGACAGGCACGACAAGTCCAAGCGTCAGCGGAGGAAGATGACGATGATTACGAACCAGAATACCAACCTGTGGATTCTGCCGGCGCCGAGGCTGAGGAGATGTCTGCTGGCATGCTTGAGATAGAGCCCGAATTAGGTCCTTTCCAACTCAGTCGACCTCCTCCATTAACCGAGCGCGAGGCAAACGAAATAGGTCGCGCTGCAGTTGATCGCGTATTTGAGATGATGTTGGCAACGCCTTTCAAACCTGTTACCAAGACTGTAGCTGCAGGCAGCACAGCAGCTTCAGGCACAACTTCATCATCTTCTTCCACCGCGGATCGGAAAGGATTTGCGCGTCTTGCTGGTGGAACACTCGATACAAAGGAGGCCTGGATTACAATGCTAGTCCGTATGGCTACGCGAGCACCCGCGAAATTAGAAGCTGCTGCTGGAGAACTTCAGACTTCAGACGGCCGACCTACTATTCCAACTTATATCCGGGAATTACTCTATCGTCATATTCTCGAAGACTTTCGCTCCAGAATCAATATCGGTATAATGTGGCTCAACGAAGAATGGTACAACGATCGCATGCAATTATCAGCGGCAGCAACAGCTTCACAGCGTGACAAAAATGAATCTCCATCAGTTCCGTTACATTACGATCAATGGGTGTCGCGATTACTTGACGGTATGCTTCCGTATCTTGATGCGCGAGACGCCAAAATTATTATTCGGTTTCTCAGCGAAATTCCGGAAATCACTTTACCGATTGTCGGTCGAGTGCAGACACTAGCCCGAGATCCGGAGCGAGTCAATCTCTGCGTTCAGGCATTGCAGTAATTCACCTTCCTATACCACACAAAACAAGCAAGTAGTTTTATTTTGTTCGTTGGCTTACCATGTGGCTAGTTATTTGGTCATGTTCAGACCTCCCGCACGAGAAATATGTCTGAATGCTTTGCAGGAGATATACACCACTTGTAAGTTCTTTCCCATCCTACTAGATCATTCATCGACAGAACCGAGAACCGTAGACTAATTGTGTCGATAGACGAAGAAGCAAGACCAGCAGCAACCAAGGTTCTTTCGAAATGGAGACCTGAATTCCTGCAGCCGCAGCACGAGTCAAAACAAGATAATTCAAGCACTACGAATGGCGTGCAACAAGAAGTAGTAGCAAGTACATGAAAACGCTGCGCTATCGACGCCGACTTCTCGCTGCCAACTGCGTTCTATTTTCATTTTCTTCGTGTGTCAGTACTCCAGTGCTGAAGACGGGTATCGCGAACAGAGCGTATGTATGAAAAGCAGGACGAGAACTTGGAGCTACCGTGAAAGTACGGATGGGCTGGGAGCAGGAATTCGAGATATTTGTTACTATTATGTATTTCATGTATCATAGCGAGATGGATCAGAGCTTTATTTTTTTAGGTATTCTTTCGATTAAGACAATCCTCGACATCTACCTAGGCATGTAGTGTTAATAACATGGATAGATGGATGGTTTCACGGTCTTGTACTTCCAAGGTTACTAAGGACGTAACTAGGTGACGAGACAGATGGTGATATTAAGGACTGGCCAGTCTGAAACTGAAAACAAAAGCTATATTCTACGTATATATCATACAATGAAAGATTTCGACATGTCGAAGTGAGCTATAAAGTCTGAAAGCTGGGGCTTCCAAATCAGATGCTTAAAAGGGGCCACGACTCAAATAAGTCTCACACACACACACAGAAAGATCGCGAGAGAGAATAGTGAATTCAGACGAAACCAGCAATAATTGTATGCAACGAAGACATTCTTCCACCTTTTTAGGACTCCATCATTCGTCCCCCGCTCTGGAGGCGCATCTACTCAACTCGCAATACAGGAGGACCTCTTCTCTTCGAAGCCTTCTTCTTCTTATGACCCTTCTCAAACGCCACGGCGCTTTGATGGTCACGACCAACGTTGTCGAGAGGTTTCACTTTATAGATTCTGATAATCCAGTTTTCGCTGGTGAAGGCTTCTTCTAAAGTGCTGAGTTGGGGTCCCTCGGCGGGTAGTTTGGACCCGCGAACACGGTCCTGAGCCATTCCAGCTGGGAAGAGGTTGTTGAAATTGTAGTAGGACATTTTGTACCTGGTTTTTCATAATTAGTACGAAGTTTTGACTAGGCGGGAAATGACGAGAGAGGTATCTAGAGGTATCTTAAGTTGACTTACATCAGACTGTTACGCATGGTAGGCGTTGCTTCGTCGTCAACACGGAATTCGCCGCGCGCCGTGAAGAAATCTCGCTCTTTCACCTGGTCCGGCCAGATGCCTTCTGCGATACGAACCATCCATAGGAACTTATTGATGTCGTCGCCAGAGTAGCCAAGAAGACCTCCAAAGACCACCAAGACGTAATCGACATCGTGCTGGCGGAGGATGGGATAACTGACTTCTTCGCGAGAGCTCATTGCCTTGCCAACGGTGGCAATGTGGGTGTTGTTCCATGTATTGTTGTCTACCAAGGTAGGACGGTCGGCCATGCCGCCAATCTGGTAGCCGTAGTCCCACCACGACATTACTTTGGCGTTCTGAGCGGTGTTTTGGCGTAGCCAGTAATAGGCTTCCCGATAGTCGTCGATGATGAATTGACTGCCATCGGGCATGCGGCTTGCTAGTACGACAGATGGGGAAGAGTAGGCGTTGGAGGTTACCCACGTGCAATGCGCGACGAAGAGCAATAGATAGGCTGCAACGAACGCGGTCGTGAGCAGCTTTGAAAAGGAGGTGGCGATGCCGTGAACTTCGCCGCGCTCGGTTCGGAGACCTCCCTCGGCGGGTTTGGATTGGGCTTTGTCTTGCGCGGATTGTGTTGGTGACGATGGTGTTTTGACAAGCAGGTACGTGTCCAAAAGAGACGACAGTGCAATGGCGGCCGCCACACATACGACGGGTGTGAGGGTGAGCATTAACCGCACCATTACACCGGCAAAATAACTTGCAAGAACGGAGTAGATGACAATGAAGACGTGCTCGTCGTGCAGTTCACGGAAACACATGTACACTCCAGCAGGGAACAGCCAGATCAGGAAATTGAGGTCGAAGAAGAAAGCCGGCCAAGCGGTCGGCTGGTGCTCGGAGACAGAGGCAATGATGGGGATATGGATCTTAGCATACCCTGTGTCCCAAAGAGAGTAGAAACGTCCACTCCATGGTGCAATAATGCCAGACACGGTCAACAACACAAGTCCAATCAGCGAGACACCGAAGATGAGGAGGACCAGAGAAGTGAGAAGCGTTTGGAATTGCTTGCCGGGGACTTGAGTCCGGACGTAGTCGACAAACGCTACCAACTGAATCAAGCCAAAGATACCTAGAAACAAGTTAGTCACCTCGGCAATTGATCAAAGAACGTCACTTCGCATACCTAGAGCAGACATATGATCACTGCTTCGAATCGGCAAAAACCCAACAAATGGAATCTGCATACTGGCCAGCGTTCCCAGAGCGTACCACGTAGTATAACTGATGTAAAGACGCGAACTGTATCTGCCCATGCAGATAAGCACGAAGATGTGCAACGGGATGAGGTTAGTGATGAAAACGTATCCACCCCAAGCCGAAACCATATATCCATAGAAGAGCGCAGTCAGAGCTCCCCACATGATGGAACCGTTCTTGACAGCCTTGATCCATAGGAAAAAGGTGAAAACCAGCAGGAAAATTGCAATCGCTTCGTTATCGTAGCTTCCAGCCACGGACCGTGAAATATATCCTGGCGTTATACCCATGAAGGCAGCGGCCAGCAGACCAGCAGAGGGTGAGGTGGTCATTTCGTTCGTTAGCAAGTAAGTTGCCAATGCGGTCAGGCCCGAAAACGCAGGAGCGAGGAGGACACAGATGTTACGGATATCCACTGGGAAGGTCAAGAATCGAAGGAAGTGATATATCGCGCCACTTGTCACCATCAAGCCGGGGTAGAGAGTACCACCGGTGACACGTCCAAGCGGATGCCATGTTCCTGAAGCGATTTAGCTGATTGTTCCTAGAAAACGCCGGTCTGGCAGGACTTACGGTCATCAAACCAGTCCCAGAAGCTGTAGAAGCCATGTTGGACCAAGTGTTTTGTTGCTCTGAAGTTGAACCACGGATCGACTGTGAATAATATTGTCAGTGGTGATTGGGGTTTCTAGGTTGATAAGGCCGCGTAGACGTACACTCGTGTATAATACTCTCGAAGCCTGCAACAAAATATCATTAGCAATAGTCACAAGTAATAAATATGCCCCGAGAAATCATACGAATAACACTGAAAAGACGACTGGCAATGGCAGCCGCAGCAATGGTGCACAGAATGACAATGCGGAGGAGGCCGCGAGTATTTCTCCCTGTGTTTCCCTTCAAGAAGGGATTGACGGCGGTAGAGGCCATGGGCGGCCTGTAGCAAAGACGAGAATCAACCAATTCGCAGGAAAGAGAGACAATGTGATGAGCAATTAACCACCATTGACTGTGGAGGACAACAACCACGATTATTCGAAGCAGTTGAGTAGTTAATTAAATGTTGTAGAGGATAAGTAGAGGTGGTCTCTTCGAGGTCTTGGCGCAGTTAAGTAACTAAGCAGTAACTTACCTAACCTGGTTAGTAAGACAAGGTTAAGTAAGCCAGCCGCGGTGGAGCCGGGTCTATCAATTTATCTCCGTCAATTCAAGCTCCCCGCAACATTCTCTCTTCCCCAACTCACTCACTTACTCACTTCTTCTCTTCTCTTTAAGATACGCTGAGATCTGAGTATATTTCACAGATCAGGATCAGCCAGACTATCTAACTACCGAATTGCTTGCTCATACAGAATGACGGTACCGTCGCTCTCTCTGCCGCAGCTGCAGAAAGTGCTGACGGAAGCTCCAACCAACGAAGCTCTATACGATATTCTGTCCTTCTACGAGGACGAAGCTTGTCAACGGGTCTCAACTTCCACGATAGACGACAATAAAGAAATTCTCAGTGCATTCTATTCCTCTCTTCTCTTCTCTCTACTTCTCATCAGCGAAATGTAAGCTCGATGGCGCGCGTTTGTCGGCGTACGTCTAAAAGTCGCTAGGCACTGAAGCTGATAGGACTATAGTCAAGAAGCGCGTGCTTTGACACAGCGAATTCCGTCTGCATTAAAAGCCACTGATCCCGTCATACAAAGCAGCATCTCAGTTCTGAGATCAATTTATCAAAACAGATACGAGGAGACTTACGTGCTGCTGAGGAGTGAATCATGGCCGGAACCAGTCAGCGTCATCGTCAACAGATTCGATGGTACGACCAATTCTATGCTTTGCTTGTGGCCACGCTTCAATGATGTTCCCTCGCTAACTCGCTTATGTCAAAGCTTACTTTTCCGAAAACTCATTTCGCAATATAAGTCGCATCTACGAATCCATCCGACCCGATACAGCAGCCCAATACCTTGGGTTAGATGCCCAATCAGACTTGATCAGTGTCTTAGTACAAAGAGGATGGGAATGGGATGCTGAAAGAGAGCTGTTTCGACCGCGTCTACCAAACGAGACAGCTCGCACGAGAGTCTCGAGCCAACCGCTCGATCAGATTAGTCGCGTGGTGAGCTTGGCGGGCGTACGAGGGCAATGATAATCGAGCCGGAGGAGGCATTCTGCTGTCTAAGGAGTTTACTAGCATCAAAACCAAAAGCCACCATTTCTATCTCTCGCGCAGTCAACTTACGAAACCACGAACTATGAAAAAAGGACAATTACTTAACAATGTCTCGAAGATTGTATCCTACCTCACTTTCCGCATATTGTACAAAACAGTAGCGTTGCAAGACCTGGATATGTACAAAATTGGCAGATAAATGGTCTATCATGATAGTAATCTCTCATCCGTTTTCACAGGAGGGGGAAGGACAAATCAATAAAAAAGAGAACAAATGGTACAAAGGAGACGTAAATGATACAAAAAAGGTTTGGCTGCTGCGGTGTATGCCTTTCAACTTTAAGTGTGCCCTTTCTTCTTGACCCGTCTATAGTCGTGTCGGAAGAGCGAAAATGAAAAATGCCATCTATTCAATCCACGAATTGTGCCTTCGCAACATCGGTTTTGTTTTGGACCCCTTCCTTCCCGATAATTAAGCGTTTTCAGTTATTTATTTCTCTGCAGCCTTTGCGATCAGGAATTTCTCCAGGTCAAACCGAGGGTCCTCAGGGTCCGTGATCACTAAGTACAGAAGTTAGTCAATCAGTCTTGCCCAGAAACAACACCTCTCAAATAGATATCCGACTCGTGCAATTGCGAGGATAGACGTACGGCCACTCTTAGTCTCGGGAGGAGCATTCTTCTTAGCCCATTCAGCCTTGGCCTTTTGAATCAACGACTCCTTGTGTTTATATTCTCGTTCGTATTCGGCATGTTTGGCCTGAGTGTTTAGTGTCGATTGGTGCCAGAAACCGTAAAAGATGCCACCGAAGAGGGCGGAATAGCGGAGAACCTAAGCATCCCACCAAGAAGATCAATGTCAGAGATGCTGTCATAATTTGCAGCCTAATTGACTACCGGAACACTAAAAAGAAGCTCCTGGCAAAACTCACGTTGATACCCTGGGAAGACATGACCACGATTAAAGCCCACCTCCTTCAGGACCTTGGCTTGAAAAGAGAGATGCGAGAGAACGAAAGGACAGACTCTAAAAGAAGGCGACCGGGCTAGATACCGAAAGACAGAAAAGCGCGGGTATCCAGAGAATGTCAATGGCGTTGGGTGCAGCAGTATTTCTTGTTGATCTTCAAGCATCAAAAGACAAGAAGTTCCTTTCTGTCGCGAGTTTTTCCGGGCCGCCGGATTATGTCAGCTCGGCCTTTTTACACGGTCTAACCGGAATAGGCAAGGATACTATGGACTAACCGATTCTGGCAGCCCGCTTTACGCTGTTTACTCTTTGAAGTCACCCCGTTTATTATGAACAGAAGCATTAAATGGAGAGCAGAAAGCACGCATCTACGCCTGGATGCTGCTGATCTGACCGACAATTGAGCAGCCACAATGCAAGCGCGCAAGGATGAGATTCTCGCCAAAAAGGCAAAGCTCGCAGAACTCAAGAGACAACGCGAGCTGCGGCAGAAAGAGTTCAGCCAAAATCGCGCGAGCATTGGCGATGCCTCGGAGGTAAGTAGACCAATTTCTTGACTCGGGAGGTTGTCTGCAATTGAGGAAGAAAATCACTAATGCTGTCGTGGGCAGATAGTTTCCCCAATACCCAGTCGAGCAGATAGTCGAGCAGAGCTCGATAGTCTCATATCTCGACTGGTCGACCGTCCATCATCGACATCCTACAAGGACGGAGACGGTCCCTCGCGCAGAGGCAGTCGGCCGAATTCTGTACTGAGTGCCAGTCAATTGAGTGGAGAAAATGCAGAGCCGACTTTCTCACCACCGCCGACTCGTGCAGTATTACAATCGGTCGCCACGCAGACTGAAGCGACAGGTCCGCTTGAATCGGAACCTGCGCCATCGTCACAACCGAAAAGAGAAACTGTCACGTATAGCAAGGCCGTGCAGACGGACGACCTTCCGGATTTACCTGGCTCAATACCCGATGGCTTTACAGGGGACAATGACGATGCGCCTACCTCCCCTTCAAGTAAACGATTAAGTCGAAGAGACCGAGAACGGGATGAGGATATTCGCGAACGGATACGTAGGGAAATCGAAGAGGAACTGCAAGCTTCTCAAAAATTAAACGGAGTCACCGGTTCCTCGAGTCAAGTGAGGTACCCTCTTCGCACTTTGAATGACGACGAGCTTAATGCGGTGACCTCCTCGGACGACTTCCTGGACTTTGTAGAAAAGTCAAGCAAAGTCATTGAACGCGCACTAGACGAGGAGTACGATATTTTAGCAGACTATGAGCTAGGTGGTGGCAATACGAATGACGAAGAAGACGACGAATTCGGGAACAAACGGAGAGGCATCAAAGAAATTGCGCAGTTCTACGATGAACGATGGAGCAAGAAACGCACAATCAGTGACTTGAGCTTTTCTCCAAAGGTAAGATACCCAGTCGATATGTACGGGACCGTGATGTAAAGCAGAAAAGACTGACAACAGAGAAAATAGTTTCCAGAATTAGTTCTCGCAGCATATACCAAAAATCCTACCGCGCCACATGAACCTGACGGACTCCTACAAATCTGGAACCAACATCTTCATTCTCGACCTGAATATGTATTTCACTCTACATCGGATATTCTGGCTGCGAAATTTTCTCCCTTTCATCCTAATTTGATCGTGGGCGGCACGTACTCCGGCCAGGTTCTGCTGTGGGATACTCGTTCAAGTCGTGCTGGAGGCGGCGCTCCAGTGCAAAAGACTCCTCTGACGGGCGCCGGCCACACTCATCCTGTCTATAGTATCGCCATCATTGGCACTCAGAATGCTCACAACATCCTCACCGCTTCTACAGACGGAGTAGTCTGCAGTTGGACGGTGGACATGCTCTCCCAGCCCCAAGAATATCTCGAACTCACCACTCCTCCCCCATCTCGAACCGAGGATTTGGCCCCGACGACCATGTCTTTTCCTCAAGCGGACCCTACTTTCTTCCTTGTTGGCACCGAAGAAGGAGGCATTTACCCCTGCCACCGATACGACCGCGCTGGCGCCAAAGCTGGCACAGATCAGAGACTTGCGTATCGCGGCCACGCGGCCCCTGTGATGTCAACCGCTTTCCATCCGGCACGTGGCCCGGTAGACTTTGGAGATCTCATGCTCAGTTCAAGTCTTGACTGGAGCGTGAAGCTCTGGCGAGTACGTCCGCCAGCCACAACAGCTGCCTCTGCCACCGCCGGAGGACTAGCATCAACGCCTAAGATAATCTCACCAATCCTTGACATTACCCGGGAAGATGTAGTCTACGATGCCAAATGGTCACCAAATCGACCTGGCGTATTCGGTCTCGTCGATGGGGCCGGTAATGTCGAGGTATGGGATCTGTACCACGACACCGAGGTTCCCATTGCCAAAACCCAGCCAACTCCCGGCCGCGGAGGAGTCTTGACTCGCAGTCTAAACAAGATTGCATGGGAAGAGCGTGAGGGCCGGAGAGTTGCTACGGGTGGTCTGGACGGGGTTGTGACGGTGTTTGAAGTTGGAAAGTCGCTGAGCGGGTCTGTGGAAGAGGTCCCAGCCGAGGAATGGGCGGGTATGAAGAGGTTGGTCAGTAAACTGGAGCAGAATGATCGAGGATTATAAAGCAATCCATCATTTGTTTATATGATTCGGGATAGGGCTTTCTAGTTCATTCATCTACTCGCATTATTTGGATTCGTCAGTTGTATACCCCTGCAGACCCTGTACCGATTTTTATTTTGGTCTTTGAATTAATTACAGTCTCCTCTATCATCTAATTGATAGCGTATTGTCTAGTCTGACGATATCTAATGAAACAAATCCCGAACCGAACGACTGAAACCATGCATGAACCATTAATCGTATCTTGAATATATTGTCGTCACTTCGTAAAGATAAATATCACTTTTTCGTCCCGTCTAATAGGTATATCTAAAACCAGGCTAAACCCCCAAGGCCTCAATCAGTACAATCCATCGAATAAAAAGACTTCACAATGACGTTCCTCAGAGGGGAGACTTACAGTTCTTTCAATAATCACCTTTCCAGTTCCTTCACGATTATTCTGAATCTTAAAGTAAACCGTAAACGCCGCCACAATGATAATCATAAGTATATGCGAACCAATCGAAACCCAGACTGCAGTGGGATACCACGGCGCTTCCTGCTGTCGAACAATGAAACTGCCCGCTATACCGCCTAATCCGTTGCAAGCAGTGACAGCCGCAGCAATCGTGGCTCTTTTCCACTGACCCACGATATTGTTTGCTTGGTACGCATTAAGGGCTGCCCAGTTCGATACGTAGGCGCCTGTTGCGAGATAGGTGCCGATGTAGCGAACGGTGACTTGGTGAGAGGCCTGGAGACCGAACATGAGAAAGCCTGCTATTAGGATTAAAGCGTTGAATATGATGAGAGGACCTCGGAGACGATATTTGTCGCCGAGAAGTGAGGTGAGAAGGACCGGAATCACGGCCCAATAATACGGCTAAAGAATCGGTCAGTGGATGCGGTAGACGGTAGCTGCAAGAGAGAGAGATAGAGAGAGGGCTTACCGGTGCAGAGAGCAAAATGCTAGCGTTTTCTGAAAAGCCCATACCCGACTGCAAGATGATAGGCAGGAAATACGACATCGAGGTAGACACGAGATTCAACAAGAAAAACAACACCGAGAATCCGTACAATTTCGGATCGAGAAAGTTGACAGCAACTTTCTTCCACGAGAATGGATCCGGAATCACGTCGCCTCGATCTATCTTGATGCGATCTAGGGCAAGTTGGATTTCTGATTTGGATAAGAACCAGACTGAATTGGCGGCTTTTTCAGGAAAGTCAACCATCCACCAATAAGTGACGATGCCAATTAAGCAGGTAATAGATCCCTGTACGATATACATCCATCTCCAGCCGGCCAGTCCGGCATGGCCGTCGAGGTGATTTAGCCCATAATTGACAATTCCTCCCGTGGCTAGCACCAGGACTTCTCCAGATTGCAAGAATGCGAATCGCAACTGCTGCTCCCGGCGCGTATACCAGGTACTGATTAAGTACGTTAAGCCGGGGTATATTCCGGACATCGATATACCAAGCAATACTCGAAGAGCAATCATCTGGCGCCACGATTGCACAAAGGCGGTGCAAAGCGTGATCAGACCAAAACAAAACGTGATCAAAGCGAACCAGATGCGAGGCCCGATAAAGCGCACTGCAATGGTTGATGGTAATTGAAACACGACGCTGGAGACGGTAAAAATAAATATTGAGACAGAGTATCGGTTTCCCTCGAGACCCAAGTCGGAGATCATACTTGTCACGGATGCTGAGGATATAATCCCCGAATCAAGCAGATTCAGACTACATAGCAAACCCGCAATGGTGCATAGTCGCAAATCCACTTTCAGACGCAATTTTCTTTCGAGAGCGCTCCGCTCTTCCACTGAGTCTGTCTGCTGCTGCTGCTGCTCCTGGGCGAGTTCTTTCTCAGCTGTGTGAGCAAACGGTGTGGTTGCTCGTCGCAATTCATCGTCCGGCGGGTATGGCTCAGTTGCGGTCAGAGTGGGTTTGAGGTCCATGGCTGCACCGAATGAAGCCGCTGATTAGTTGAGTCAAATTGTCCAATAACTTGTACGCTTAATTGCAGCAGAGCTCAAATTTGTAGGAAGTCTTCGTGGTCCACGGGTGAATGAAGGCCGTCGTCTCGATAAATGCGAGGCTGAATGGGCTGAATCACATGGAATGCGATTTCGGAGATCGGCACCATGAAAAAATTTCCTCCGGATTTGTATTTTCGTGCCGCTTTAGAAGAATGATGAGTCTTGGTGATGTTCAATTGCATTCAACAAGAAACTGGAAAAAAGATACATTTGAAGTCTTCACCGTGCTTACAGTTCCAATACGATTGCTTCATAAGCAATTAATAATTGAGTCAATCTTCAGGCGGAATTCCCGACGCTTATCGAATCTTGCCGAAGAGCGTGCGCGCCTCTTTACCAAATCGGGTAATAATTAGAAAAATCATTTCGAGCCCTAATTTTATAGTCTTCTGTACAATCAACGATTCATCTTAGAAGAAGACCTACCAATCTAATCAGTTCTAACTCCCTGTATCCCATCCTCATATGAGGCCTGTCTTCTAGTTATTTCTTCGCAAGTTCCTTCTCTCCGCAGTAACGAAATAATACACTATTATTTCCTACACATCTCCATCGTTGCTCCGTGAAGTATCAGGTTGTACTTCCACCATCACAACATCTTGTCGACGACGCATCAAATCTGATACTTTTGCTGCTTCGGCGGCAAATTTACACTTTGAGCGCATCTTTGAGCCGTATTTATAGAACAAAAAAGGAATTGGCACGCACACGACCACCAGAAAGGCCGGAATGGAGCTCGCCCATTGATCACCTAGGTTAGCATACATTTGCGTCGTAAAAAGTGGAAAAGCAGCGCCGAAAAGAGATCGAAGCATTGATGAAGCTGCCATCGTAGAAGCTGCGTAGATGGTGTCTATGTCGGCGTGAGCAAAATATAAATTTCCTGATGGATGGCGTATTCCATAGATGACGAAGAGCAACTTACATGAATCTATCAGGTAGCTCATCTGCGATATAAAGACAAGCACAAGTCCACAGGCAAACAGCATAGCACCAATAATGGGCGCAATCCAGTGTATCGAAGGATACGTCGTCCATGCAAATAAGAACAGAGCAATTGGAAGCACAATAGAGCCTCCCATAGCCATGCTCAATCTAGCCTCGGGTTCGACTGGCTTACCCACTGCAGCGTTTGCCCTGCAAATTCGTGTGTAGCGCCTGCTGTCAATAGCTGCTATGACCATTGAGAAGCAGACACCGATAGCAACACCGACAAAGGGGAGGCCTGCATTTCCGGAACTCCAGCCTCGAGAACCTTGGAAGACGATTGGTATTGCAGCGAAAAACATATAAAGTGTACCGTAGACAATGGACGTATACAAGGACACTAGCAGGACGATAGGTTCAAGACAAAGAAGAACCCAAGGCCGTGAAAGAGCGATCGAGAGCTCCTGTATGACGGTCTTCGAGGGTTTCCCTACGTCAAGTCGTGAAATATGGACATTCCCCTTTGTCTTCGAGAGACTTGTTGATCGACGCCGCAGTATAACAGGTGCATATGTTTCAGGAGTAACCAGTATCGTTGCTATAGATACAACACCGGCCAGGATAGATATCAATCCGAGGATCCAGCGCCAGCCTTGAGCTGCGGCCAAGAAGCCACCAACAATAGGTCCTAAGATTTGCATGGCTAATTAGCTACCCCTAACAATGCAGCAAACGGGGTGGAGGTAATAGCATTAAACGACAAGACATACCTAGTGCTGGACCAAGAAAAGGAGCAGTAATAGCCAATCCTGTAGGAACACCAATCTTCTCCCTCGAGAACATGTCAGAAACGATACCCGCAGTATTGGTCAACGCAGATGACCCAAACGCGCTGGCAAGGAAGCGCAAGACCAGGAGAGACTGTATATTGGGAGAGCAAGTTGCGGCTACACTGAAAGTAGTATACGCCACGAAAGAGATCACATAGATGGACCTGCGTCCGTACAGTTCCGATAGAGGCGCCCATATCAACGGGCCCAGGGCAAATCCTAGGACGAAGAGAGACAAACCCAGTGTGGCCACTTCTGTTGAGACGTCGAATTGCTGACTGATACTTTCAATTCCACTTGCATACGCAGAACTGGCCAAGGTCACTACCAAAGTGGATATGGAGTGCAAGATCGCAATGATCCATTTTCGATGCCCCTGGAAATTCATAGCATATTGAGCATCATTTGGAAGGAAATCGACCACAAAGGGATCTTCAGTAGTGCCTTTGCCAGGATAATCTTGGTCGAGAATATTTCCATCTAGGGGTCTCGAATGGAAGAATTGAAAAATCGACATGCTTCAAGCGCGGTTCTTTTGCTGCAGACGATTGAGGTAGGAGTCGTGAATAGAAAAAAATCTGTTTTCCATTCTTCTCATAAAATATCAAATTTCTCATTAAATACTTAGATAAATATACTATCTAGAAAACTTGAAGCTAGGAAGTTCAGCTATCATGCTGGCTTCGGATGTTGACTTGAGAAAACTCCGCGGCATTATCTTCGGATCTAAAAAATCTCTGGAGTAATTCGGTCTTCCTGTGCGACCCAAATGCCAGCAAGTCAGCTGCCCAGATTATACGATCCATTTGAGATGGAAATGCAAGAGCAGCACTAAAATCAGTAGCTGATCTGTCCAGAACCAGGAATTGTATTGCTGTTCTGTTTTCAACTTAGATTTCACTTAATTCGGGATGGTGTTGATAGATTTGATGACCAAAATTGGCTGAGTCAGGTCAGATTCCGAGACTCGGCAACAACTTATGAGTTCCCGGCCAGGCCGGAATTAAGAATTGACATCGCATTTCCAGAGTTTCCTCCTTTCATTACTCTAGGATTTACCCAGGTCTACGGAGGTATTGATCTTGGTCATTATACAGCCTGCCGATGAGTGACAGAGAATGTCAGTACGAAATGAGAGGCGAATTCCTCGCGCCAACAAGTCTTGTGTGCCCTGTCGTGCACGCAAAGTCAAGTGCGACGCTATAGTGACCGGCATTCCCTGTAATAGCTGCAGAAGCAGGGACTGTATTCAAGACTGTGTCTTACATGTCCGCAAGGATCGAGCTAGGTGAGGATTTGATTCTCGGGTCAAAGCGCTTCTGATCATATTGGTTGTGCGTTACTAAGTTCCATTAATGGAAATCAAAGAAAAGCATTGCACAAGACTCCAGTTCCAAGCAGTGTTGATGTAGGTTAATCCTTCCTATACCTGTTTGTATATGCATAACAAAAGGTCACTGAGGATGATTAAGAGCTCAATCTCTCCGTCTCATACTATCCAGCTTGAGAGCCCAGACACATTCGATCAATCAAAGCGTCACAACTTGACGACCGAGGTCTCAAAGCATCAAGAAATACACCAGAATGACCCGGATCTGCTTTATCTAAAGATTCTCAAAGGTGCTGTCGCAGATACTACAGGGTCACTTCAATCCGAGACCTCTTCAAGCACAGTTCCGTCTCCAAACTCGAAAGACGGTACTTCGATAAATTCCCTATCCCTTCGACTGCCGCAGTTGGACAACATTGTCAATGACTTTCTTGCAAAGAAAGGGGTCTTCGATCTACCCCCCAAGCCACAAATGTGAGACATTCGTACAGACACATTGATAATTCCATTCCATGCCCGACTAACAGACAATAGAGACGCCCTAATTAAACTATACTTTGAGCATGTTCACCCTTTCACTCCTGTAGTGAACCGAGTCGACTTCATAGAGCGATATCAATCGGGCGACTACTCGTTGCTTCTGCTCTGGAGTATTTTGACATCAGCTAGCATTTATGCATCTGCAGATTTACTCTCAGACTGCGACTTTATGGACCGCTCGGCCGCCCAAGAGTCATTTTTCTTCAGAGCCAAACTTCTCCACGATTTTTCTGCAGCAGAATCACCTTTTTTGATGCTCCAAGGATCAATCATTTTGACCTCCGTAATTTTAGACCATCGAAGCGACTGGGATTTCGACTATTGGCTGCACAATGCTTTTCGACTTGCAAATAAGATCGATCTCCATCAGGCGTAAGTTTTTGATCTTGGTCAAATCGAGGTACATCATAGAATTACTAAGTGTGTGTTTGCAGGTGTATCCGAGAAGACAAGCCTCAGCCGCAACTAAAGCTGTACAGAAGGATTTGGTGGTCACTCTATGTGGGTTTCTTTGTGCCGACTTCAAGTTTGATTCTATCTTGCTGATAGTAATTCCGCAGTCTCTTGATATATTTCGCGCTTTTGTGAATCCCAGACGTCCACGACTGTTTACATACACACCGATCATCAAGTCGAGAACAGAAGATGACTGGGATGCCGAAAATGCTAACAGCTTGCCATCCAAATTTCTATCGCCTATTCCACCCCAGGAAAAAGCTTCGCCTGTCCTTCACTGTGAGCTGGCTCAGATTTGTGCGTATTGATTCCTCTCTTGAATGATCTTTCTCGTACTTTTTCCGTCCAAGATTCAAAAACGATATCGCTACTTAGGCTGGATGAACTGACTTTCTTAGCCGGACGATTGCTGAATGCCGTGATCAGCAAATCGCAGCGAGATATCCGCCAAATAATGCAACCGCTGGACAGGTGGCGCGAAAAGCTATCTACTGAAATGCATGTAGACGATAGCACCGGTAGTAACGTGCATTACCTGAACCTACGAGCGATGAGCTACAGATTCGAGTGTATGTTATGTCTAAAAGGTCGATTCCGACAAGATGAAAATGGAGACTGGAGAAAGCAAGCAAAACAGAGGCTGCGGTGCGCTATACTAGAGCTGGATACAATCGTCAGGAGGGTGTTGATAAACGACAACTTTCACGAATACCCAATACCGTTGTAAGTACCTCCATCATCCTTTTTGCCTGTTTGATGAGTATGATCTACGATAAGTTAAGCGGATATAAAAATACCAGCATAACCACAATGACTGCCTTGCTGGCTTTGCATATTGAAACGGCGCTGGATGCAGACGAGACTGATATCAACCGTTCCATGGCCCGGATTTCCATCAGCCAAACTATGCTTCTCCTCAACCAGGGAAGAGAAATCCCTGTTTTGAAAAGGGCACTTCCCATCATCGAAGACATCATAGTAAAGAAGAATTTGGGCTCAGTTTCACCCATCGTATACAGCAGCGAGTTCCCGCAGCCACAGCCTCAGCCTCACAACGAGACTGTCGTAGACTCACAGATCGACACTGATTTGCCTCAATGGGCAGATGATGAACCTGACCTATCTATCTATGGCGATCTTGTCGGATTTGAGTTTCTAGACGACTGGCGACTGGATAGCTGGAGTTCGCTTTTGGATGTTGACATGGCGAGTCAGGAGCAGGCAGGCTAGTCTGGATGCAACATCGCAAAGCAGGTATAGAATTGATAGATCTATTTCACACATCAGATTTACTACACATACATAAGAGTATTGCTTACCCGTGGACGATGGTCACAGTTTTAAGTGTCGTGAGCTGTACCCGTGGACCTCCGAATAACTAACTATCAGTCCGCTCTCTGTTCGACATTTCCAAGGTTGTTTAGTCCTAGCAAATCCACCATGATAAATAGACCGGCTTACAATTCAACTACACACGTGAAGAATATTTATGAAATATCCATGGATGATGGAAGAACAATATGAATTACTTAATAAGGAAATATTCTAGTAGATAGTATAGCTTACTTAAGAAAGACTGCGATTAGGTCAGCATCTACGATCACTTTGACGTCAATCCAGCATCAGCATCAGCAACAACAAACCAGTTGGCTATAAATTTATTGATACAATGTTTATTCCTCGCGCACTTCAATATTTTCCAACTATATTCTTCATTTCGACATATAATCAACCTTGGAAGATAACTCGGAATTAGGAATTTTTGATGCTCTCGCAATAATGTTCTCCACCATCCGTACTGCCGCGCATCGTTGTCCATCGACCCCTATCAAACTCGCTCGGCATCAGTTGAATTTGACAGCTGCGAATTCTCGAGCTCCAAATGGCTTGTGGTTAAGTCAAGGGCTTACAAAGGGATTATCTACTACACCCTCTGCGCAAAAAGATTCAAGCGGGTCTATCAAATCGCAGAATCCGAAGATCCTCCTCCAAGACAAGGAGAATGGCTTCGGATTTGCGCGCTCCAATCTTCGTCCTCAGAAGCCGCGGATGAAGGGTGTTACAGAAATCAGGGGTCCATATTACAGCGTGCGTTACTCTTTCTCTTTCTCTCCTTCTCTCAATTTTTTTTGTCAGTGCCAGAGTAGGAGCGAAGCTAAGATCGAATGAACAGGTTATGGGAAAGCGATATCTGGCCGATGTTCTGGAAACGTATGAAAAGTCCCTTTCATTTGAGACGCAAACACTTTTCTCATAAACTAAACCAATTGAATAATCCAGCATGGGGGCCCATGTGGACGGTCTCAAATTCGCTGGAGGTACATTCTCGTCTCTCTTCGTCCATTCAAGTCGAATGGCATCGCAATGACTGATGCTTACTTCCGTCACAACAGGCTCATTTTCTCTTTTCGAAGAGAAGGCGTTGCGAGAAGTAATTGACCTCGCTCACGAGCACAACGTATACGTCTCAACTGTAAGGTTTCGATGATTCGATTCGAGATTCGTTTCGAACATAGTTCAATGCTAATATATGAACCAGGGAGGATGGGCAGAGCATCTTCTTACTCACGCGGATGTTGAATCTGTTTTTGACAAGTATCTTCAAAAATGCAAGAATTTAGGGTACGTTTTCCTCTTTTCTTGGTCAAGAACAATTGCATTTAATTTCCCGAGGCACGTCGTCGTCGCGTCTCAGTTGATTGATGATTTACAAGATTCGACGTAATCGAGCTTTCGTCAGGCTTCCTCTCCATTCCGGCAGACGACTGGCTCCGACTCGTCGACAAAGTGCATTCTTACAAACTCATCGCAAAGCCCGAACTAGGCATACAATTCGGCGCGGGCGGCGATACAGGCGCCAGCGAACTCGCAGGTATCGGCACCTCTGATACCGGCAAACTAATCAATCTCGGCCGAAAATTTCTCGACGCAGGCGTCGAGCGGCTCATGATTGAATCCGAGGGGATCACCGAGAACGTAACTTCGTGGCGCACAGATGTTGTAAGTCAGATCATGAAGGAGTTGCCGCACGAAAGAGTCATGTTTGAGGCGGCAGATCCGAAAGTGTTTAATTGGTATATTCGCGAGTTTGGAGTGGATGTCAATGTCTTTGTGGATCATTCGCAGATTGTGCAGTTGGAGTGTTTGCGGAGAGGGATTTGGGGGATGGCTGATACTTTTGGGAAGATTGTTTCGTATCGTACGGAGGGGGTTTGATTTACTCAATTAGGAGAGTATTTGGACGAATTCATGTTCTGTCGTAGTATTCATAGAATATTCCTACAATGTATCTATGGATATTAGTACTAGCAATATTCGCCATACCTAGTTTTGCATTTTGTATAGTGAAATATGTATGAATTAGACTTGTATCTCGGCAAGCGGTAGAAAACGTGTGATGACAATCCGGAGTCAAACCCAAACACGTATCAAGGTAAAAGAAGTAACATTACAAGAAGAATCATTATAGAGAAGAGAAATCAATCGCGCCACCAATGCTGAACGACCTAGTAACCACAAATTCCGGCATATGATAATACAACTGTGTGCTGATGCGAGCTTATTGATCACTCTTATGAAGACCGACCTTGACTCCGTACCCGTGAGACGTAGTCAGAGCTACCTTCATGAGGGGTTCGGTCACTTCGGGCTCAGCATTGACGACAGTATCATAACGTTGCAGGAGTCGAACAAGGACATAGCTTGCTTCCGTTAAAGCGTATTGTTCTGTCAGCCATGAGGCCGTAGGTTAGTCATGATGTCTCGCTCTAATAAGAAAGAAGAAGAGAAGAAGAAGAAAAGGACAGGGAAAAAAACTTACGGCCTAGGCAAATTCTTGGTCCACCGTTAAAAGGAAGATAATCCCATCCATGTCGCCCGTTTTCCTCCCATCGTTCCGGTCGGAACTCTTCCGCATCGTCGCCCCAAATATCCTTGCGTCGGTGCATGATAAACACATTGTAAAGCACGCGAGTGCCCTTTGACACAAACACGGGTGCCTTACCATCTGGACCACCGCCCACGGGGATAGTGGTATCAACTGCGGCCCAGCGTCCGTTACTAGGTACCGGCGGGAGAAGGCGGAGAGTCTCGTTGAGAACATATCTCAGATATTTGACTTCTCGCAACCGAGCGATTGTAATGGAGTCGACGGGCTCGTCAGAAGGGAAAACCGACAAGATTTCTTCGCGCAATCGCTGCCACACTCGCGGATGGCGGGCAAAGAAGTAGAACGACGAACTCAGAAGACTTGCAGTAGTGTCTCGGCCCGCAAGTAAGATATTGAGCATCTGATCTCTAAGTGCCTTTCGATCCTGTGTTTCTCGCACCATTGCGTCGAGAAAGACGTATCTATCGGAATCAGAACCCTCGATAAGCTTCTCCTGATCTCCTTTACCGGTCGTCGAATGACGAAACCGCGCCAAAGCTGCATCGACGTAGTAGTCGACTACATCGTGGACAAGCTTGTAGTTTTTACGGGCATCGGCATTGTTCACAAGCCAGTACAAGGACTGAAGCTGAACACGGCGCACACAATAGTCCTGAGACTTGTTGAAAGCGTTGGCAAACCCGGCCTCGCCACCGATTGAAGAAAGAGCAGCACCCACGGAGGAACTCTTTTCGGATGCTTGATTTTCGAGTAAACAATTTGTCGATTCGCCGAACAAGAACTCCGTCGCAGTGTCGAGAGTCAGTTTGAAAAAATAGTCCTGAATGTCAAACGGGGTGCCGTCGGACGGCATCGACGCCATGAGTTGATCGACATGGACACCCAGCATGCCTACGTCCGCGACCTGTTCTCTCGAGAATTGCGGCCTCAACATTGCTCGCGAGTGACTCCATCCCGCACCATCCAGCGTAAAGATACCGTCTCCCAGGAACGGGCCAAACCAGCGGTTCCTATTCCCGAGGCTGAAATCGCTGAACTGCGTCGCCAAGATTGCTTTAATATTCTCCGGCTCGATGGTGACGATCGATTTAGTCCCCAAGACCACCTGCTCGTACGTATTGCCGCCTAATTCGACCCGCTTCGCTATGAGATTCAACAGTTTGTGTTCCTGCAAATATCTTTTGAGGTCTAGGTAGGCCTCAATGCCTAGGTTCAAGAACCCGGCTGAGACCTTGTTCGGGGGCTGACATCCACGGGCGGCTGCTAAGCGACGAATTTGTATGCGTCGGTATATTGAGTGAACGATCGAGTAGACGATACAAGACGCAGCAAACCCGAGGAGTAGTTGCCAGGGTGGAATAGCCATGATACCGATTTCCGTGTTTTCCGTGTTTCCAAGGTTGTGAATATTGAGTAGACTTATCGCATCTGTTGCGCTTCGTATGCAATTGCGTCACTGCAGTGTCCACGAGTGTTTCTCTGAAATAGTACCAATGTGAACGAAATAGTTCAAGCAGCGTCGAGCGGGACTTCAACCTTTTATGTAGGAAGGTAGATTTGAATGTACGTACATACGGCCGTTGCAAGGTATTATAGTACAAACAATATCAATAGGTTTGTTTAACCTATAACGAGCCCTTAATTAGTCCCATTGTTGGCTAGGTATATGTACGTACGAAAAGCCGAGGTGGTAATAGTTAAGCCACTTTTCTTGCACGAGGGTCTGTGCTGAAGAAGTTTCAGCGAGTTGACGTACTACCTAATGTAGAGATATTTCCGAGATACACCAGGACCCGACGATCTTTCCGAGCCGAGATGAGCCAGCGCTGCATTTCTCGTATGCAGGTGATTTCAAACTTCTTCTTACTCCGTATTCTGTACACCCTACCACTTAGTTCGAGCCTTTTAGGCGGCAGTGGACGAGACGAGAGAAAATTGAGATCGGATGCTGAAGATGACCGAAGCGGACGATGCGAAGTGCCGTACACTATTAGCGAGCAAGGCAGCAGGCAGCGAGCGACATTCGTGATATTAGGCAAACATGTATATGGAGTACACCGTAGTTTGGATGAATGTGTAGGTTGCTAAACTAATGCATTATGACTCCAGGGTGCGTCTTAGAAAGCTACTTGATTTTATGTCAATATTGTAGATTTCAGTTGGTGTCGTCGATGGATGATGCGTTCTAACTTCTGACTAACCGACGCAATTATTGCCTAAACAAGTTAGATCGGAGTGACTAGTTCCTCCGATCGGATAAGTGGTCCGTGCAGAGATTCCTATTAAAGTAATTTTTTTTGCCATGCGTATTTTCAGTGGTAATACGGCCAGACCAGCAGGCCATGAGTGAGTGAGAGCTGTTAAATACGGTAATAAATGAAACCCCCTGTATAATTACGTACGGATCAGTAATAAATGAGCTAGTCCTGATATGGTAAGGCGTAGGATATCGACAGCCGAACCCGAGTCGCGAGGCACGAGCCGAGAGCCACGAGCCGTGAGGACTGCAGGCGTAGTCAATTTACCAACTTACTCGATCAAATTATTATAACTCGATAATATAATAATAATCGGATTCGGAACAAATAATTAAAGTAGGCTGCAAAATTAGCACTATGTCGGTAATATTGTGACATGCAGGAGGCGTCCGGAAAGCTGCTCCGTCTAACAACTACCTACGTACCCCGGTTACAATGTAAGACACTACAAACTCACCTTGCAGTGCTGCCTAGGTACGTAGCTAGATACATGTACCGTATATGAGGCAGACTCGATTCAAATATGCAATTCGAAATTATTTCTGTGCCGATGGTCTAGTAGCGATGCGATTGCTAATCCGTCAGCCTACTTAAAGCGCGAGTATTTAGACAGCCACGAGAATGTAGAGGTCCTATTCCTGGATAAAGCGGCATGCTCGTAACATCCTTGTCTAAGCAGATAATCCATGAATCTTGAAATCACCAACAGGCTTCGGAAGCCCTGGAGGGAGCTGTTTGGTGCCTGCCTCAACTCAGGCCACCCATAAGTTGGTGGTGTTGGTAAAACTACGTGTCCCGCTAGGCATGACTACCCGTTAAGGACAGGACGTTGGGACACTATGGCCTATCTAGAACCGCGAGTCAATTTTGCAAAACACCCGCCTGGGCATCCCTGCACAAGCTGAACTTCTCATCAGATGACAGTGTCGAAAACCGGACAGATACCCAGGTAGCAACCTTGGAAACGACCTTCCTAAAACAGTAGGTATAATATAAAAATATATGTTTCAAATGTAGGTAGGTAGGAGGGCCACCAGCAGATATTTATATACACCCAATTAAAAGAAACAGGCTATGCGACAGACAGGCAGTCGTGAGAAACCCAGACTGATGCACAACAGGACAACAAGTCAAGACGGCGATCTCTCCAGGTTTCGTCCTTTATTTTGCTCTCCTGTCCATTCAGCATTATCGACTGACGAAATGAAGAAAAAAAAGGACAGTGGAAGAAAAACATGGAATTTGGGAAGGGCCTACTTATCAACAAGAACAATAAATGCAAAAGAGGAAAGAAAAAAAAAGAACAGAAAAATGCTCAAACGATCAAGCTTGGAGGATGGAAAAAGTCATAGTACAGTTGAGATAAGACACATCAAACACAGACAGACGATATTCTAGAACAGCAACAAAAAAAGAAGCAAGCATGGGTATGCGAGCTAGTATGGAGCACCGAATGGGCAAGACGCTGGACGCTGAGAGATACTCTCGTTGTTATTGGTCGTAAGACTCAAAACAACCACATGGAAAATGGGTACTGTCAAAAAAAGACAAAAACCAGAATCAGCAATGAGCAATTAGCAATGAGCAATGAGCAGAAGCAGGAGAAGATCCAGATCCAGTCAATTCGGCAATCCACAACTCCATCTAGGATATCTGTTTTTGGGATGGCGGAGCGAAAATTATAGGTCAAGGAACTGATGTATGTATAATCGTGTAGCGCGAGTTGGGCATTCAACGAGCTACTAGAAACCAAAAGGATTCGACGGCGCTTTCGCATTGTTAGTAAGTTATAGAAAACAAATCAGGGAATACATAGAAAATACATACTAGCTTGAGCGAGGTTGGCACGCATCCCCGTAGGTTGCGGAGTAAGTTTCTTCGCGTCAGGCTTGACTCCGAATCGCACCGGTGGTGCCGGACCTGTCTTTTGCGGCTGCAATGGCGCGGCAGGCATCTGTGGAATAGGCGGCATAGGCGGTGGTGGCGGACTGATGCTCGTGCCAAAGCCATTAACAGCTGTCCGCTGAGGTTGCAAGGCCGGGGGAAGAATGCCATTGATGCCTGTAGTCATGGGCTGTTGTGGTGGCGGAGGAGGCGATGAGAAGCTACCGTACCCTGTGGCCTGAGGTGCAATGCCTCCAAACTGTTGCTGCTGCTGCTGCTGAAATCCGAATTGAGACTGGGGTTGGAAGCCAGTCGGTTGTGGCATTACTCCGTTCTGGAATTGGGGTTGTGGCTGTTGGGCGTATGCCGTCAATTGAGGCTGTAATTGAGAATACTGTTGTAGTGGCTGGAATCGCTGTTGATTGAGCTCCGCCAGGCTTTGCCCGGTAGGCGCCAACTGCGGTGTATTTCGTGGAATTCCAGTCAATTGAGGTTGCAGAGGCGGCGCAGCAAATGGGCTTTGTTGGAAGTCTTGAGGTGCTGACAAAGGCCGTTGAGGTGGTGGAGGAAGCAAAGAGTTTTGGCCCATAGTCTGAGGGGGAACAGGACGCTGTCGGGGCTGCAATGAAAAGCCCATGCCCTGAGGCTGACTAGGGATAGCCGTCTGCTGCGGCTGTAGAGGTCCAAGTTGCGAGAAGAATCCAGGATTGGCCCCAGTAGCTTGCGGTTGTTGAGGTGCAACAGGCTGGGACAATGGCGTTGCAGTCTGTTGGTGTAGTATCTGTGGAGCCACAGGTCCTGCAGGCGGCGGTAAAGGAGCTGCAGCTGGAGTTGATGCCGGCGGAGTTGGATTATTTGGCGCCGGCGTAGGTTGGAGAGGTGCTTGAAGGAGCGATAGATCAGCCAATGCCCCTGTGGGTGGCGCGGGTTTTGGTGCTTCAGTAGTAGCGGGCGCAGTAGCGGGTGTAGCAACAGACGCAGGAGAAGCAGAAGTAGTGGCCGGAGCAGGGGACTGGCCCGATGGTCGTTTGACATTCCAAGCATCGTCATCAAAGCCGCGCTGAACGGGCTTCTCGACCGGCGGCGTGGCCTGACGTGTAGCTGCCGGCTCTGCTTTCTCCGGGGCATCTTTGTTGTCTTTGCTCTCGAAGGCCTTCGGATCAACAACGTCACCGGTTTGTACAGCAGGAGCTGGACGTCCTTTGCGAGACGTATTGTTTTTGAGCGCACCGCCGGGGCCTGAAAAGAGACCAGTCTCACCATTGCCAATCACCTCCTCGCCCCCGAAACTGACATTGCGTAGCCGAGATTTCGAGCCCGTTCGGTTGAACATTGTGTCCAGATATCGCATCACTCGGAGAATATCGCCCTCTTTTAGACCCAGCGTCCGCAAAGTCTCTGGCGTGATATCTGGCAAAATGGCTTCGTCCATTGAATCCTTTGCAAAATTTTGTGCATACCGTTCGCACAAATGAGGTCCGACGCCCGCCTTGAGAAAGAAATCAAACCAATCGTACTCAGGGAGTTGAACACCATTTTTGGTCTTGTTTTGGTCGGCCTTGTCCTTTTCTTCTTTCTTGGCCTGTAAGCTCCGTCGTCGAATATCAGACAATGGCTTATCCTCATCCAACGATTGACCTGTGACCTTTTCGACGTATTCCAAATCTTCAACTGACATTTTCGCGGTGGGGACTGCAATCTTGATTCCATTGGCTTTATGTAGATGGATTTTGCCGTCGTGAAGCCCGAGAAATTGAGCTTCAACTGTGAAAGTCCCAGACCGGTCAGTCCAGTTCCGCGTTTTGGAGGAGTCCGGTTCTGCAATAAGTCAGCAACTGCACATCGAGTAGAAACAAGTTAAACTTACTTTGTTTCGATGTCTTATCAGATTTTTCACGTTTATGTCGCTGTATCCAATTAGTACTGTAGACAATCTTTTGGAAAGACGACGATGGCCACAAAGGAGTTCTGCAACTTACTTCAGATCGGGGCCCATCTGTGAACTCAACCCGAGACTTTCTTGACGCTTCCTTGGCTAGTCGTTCTTCTTCAGCTCTGTTGTGGTCAACGATTGAAGATTTCCTGGGACCTGCAACCGGGGCTGATGCTTCAACTAAGCCGATGATCTCCACGTAGCTGCTCGGGACCACACCCTCGCGACCATTCTTGATGCGCCTGACCATCCACCATTCATCCGACTTCGTGTCGTCCAGAATCACCACCTCGTCTCCATTCGCTACAGTCACTTCATCATCACCTTGAGCCATAAAATCGTACAGAATCTGTCCTTTCTTTTGAATGCCGCTTCCACCTTGTCCGGCTTCAAGCACTTCTCTTAGACCCTCCGCCCGATAGGCACCAGCGATTTCACCCAGCGCTGAGACAATTTCGTGCGCTGTATCTTTGGAACCGGCATGAAAATCAACGCTCTTACTCGGCTTGACAAGTTCAAGAAAAACATGTTTCCCTTCTATTGAGTAGTGAGTGAGCTTGTCGGCAGTCCACTCCTGCTGAGAATCATCCGCCGATCCGTCCGCCGAAATAAATATTGTACCCTTTGGCACATTCAGTCCCAACGTCGTTGGCATCTTCTTTCGCTTGCCAAGCACTGAGATCATCTCGTTGATGTTATAAAGACGATATCCTGACGGGGAATGCGGACTCGGCGCCGAGTACCCAACGCGACTATAAGGTGGGGATTCCTGAACTCGTACGTTCTCGTCTCGAGCAAAGTTTACTTGCAAATGCTGTGGACGAGGAGGCTGGGGCGGTGACGCTGGCTCCTCTTCATAGCGTTGTACTTCTCGAGAAGGGGCGACTTCTCGAGAAGGTGTGGACTGGGAAATAGGGCGCGTGGGAAGAGCGGGCGCGGGTTCTTCTTCCTCCTCCTCGGGAGATGCAAATGCTTGCGGAGCAGGAGGAATCGCGCGCGAAGTATCATGCGAGGACATCGAGCCATGTTGACGGTGAAGTATGCCGGCTATCGCCGCAGCAGGACTCGAGTCCGGGATCGCCGGACTAGATTCTCCAGACGCATAATCTTCAGGTTCGGTATGAACCGGTCGTTGGGGTAGCGACGGCCGCGCTGAAGAGTCTTCGTCAGGACTTGCATATGTTGAAGTTGGTTCTTCTTCCGGTTCTTCAGGGGCAGCAGCCGGGGCCTGCGCTGGTGCATTTTCGGACAGTAGTTGAATATAGTTTGCTGGTGCGAATCCAAAATCCGAGCCTGTGCCGACCAAGGTCCAGTCGGGGTCTGTTGTATCGTATACGGATAGCTCGGCGTCTTCGGAAAAGGAGACTTCTTCGTCCGTTTGTCGAGTATAGTCAAACAAAGCCTTGGCTGTATGAGTCGGTTGTGCCTTTGGAAGGGTACATCGGTCAGCGTTAAGCACAAGACAAAAGATGCTAAATACACATCGATATCATTGTAACGACACTTCTCTCTATCGCATATACTTGTCCAAGAAAACAATGATTGCGTTCGAGCGGGAAGAGTCGCATTGAGCCTAAAGGAAACAAAACGAGACAGAACCCCTTACCTCTTGAACGTAGTTATTCGGCACCAGTCCCACTGGCTCTTCGTCCTCTAGATCAGCCTTCTTCTTAGCCTTCCACCAGTCATCGTCATCTTTATCAAGAATATACAAAAGATCGTTTTCGCGGATTTCCAGCTCGCCCTCGGCTTGTGGCTGGTAGTCGTAGATTGCTGTGTAAACGCCGACGAACCCCATGGTGTGCTTATTGATTCGGAGGTCTCTCCGGATGCACGCGCCGCGCCCGGGTGTCTGTGATTGCGCAGGGATGCTAAGCTGTTGCGAGAGATGCTTGTCTACCAGACACAACAAGCACTCACCACAGCGTGTCGGTTTCAGGTCGCGGGGAGGTGGTGGTTATTTGATAATGATGCGAATTGGCAGATGGCCAGTTCTTGAGATGATGTCGTTGTTCTTGTCGGAGGGGGAAGATGGACGGGACGGCTGGAGTTGCCAAGCCGATGGGTTCTGGACCAATGTCTTGGCGCATGTCTTACTTCTCTTCTTCTTCTTCTTCTTCTTCTACCACTTCTTCTACTTTACTTCACTTCCCTCTACTTTACTTCACTTCCCTCTACATCTTCACTCTACTTATATCTGATTACGAATTCAGTCATGACAGCTTATTCAGTTTCAGCTCTAGCCATTTGAAGCAATTATATTTACAGTAAAAGCAGTAACTTATCAAAGTACGAGCAGGTTGGACTATAACTCATCTTTGTATGTCTCTTCACTGCCCTCTTCTTTAGCAGCGGAATTGCTCTTTTTCCTCGATGACTTGGCCTTGGCTGTGGTTTCTTTCTCGGCGTTTTCGTCTTCAGTGGACGTGGTATCATCCTCGTCGCCAGAGGGAACAGCCATAAGAGCTCGGTAGGAATACTCCCCATTGCTTTCCACGTAATGCAACGTCCAATCTCTCCCTTCGCCTTGCTCATCCAATTGCCGAGCAAAATTCTCTACCTCCTTTGGATTCAAGTGGTATTTTTTCAAGTCCTCATTTGAAGAAACAACCAACTTCCCAGCATCGCGCTTCGCAATCAAGCGAACGATCTCTTCGCCGATGCTGGCCAGAGGCCCCTTTTCGATGATTTTACCCTCAGATCCAACCTCCTTTTTGGCTCCGACCTCGATACCGCCGACGAATTGGGATTGCTCGACTTTTGCGTCGACGAGTTTTTGCTTGTCGTGATGGGTTTTCATGGCATCGAACTCGGAGATTTCTTCCGGTGCCAGGATCTCTCTGCATTGTATGGAGTGCGAATCTTCGACTTGGGGGACTTGGAATGCAACGTCGTGGCATAACCGTGGCGTATAGATGACCATCAAGTAAGAGCATGTAGTCAGCTCTTTAATCCATCCAATGCGATCTGCAGATTGAGGATGGCAGTGAAACTGAACTTCAATCTTGCGCTCGGCGCCGGTCAGATCACAGATGGTGCCTCCAGATAATCTTTGCACGAGATATCTTGATTCTCCTTTCGTTTGAAGTTCTGCTGTATTCACCGGGGCGGGTTTCCCATTACTGCTCGTGCCGTGGTCAGATTCCTCGTCGTCTTCTCGCTGAAATCTTCCCAACACAAAGGAATGGCTCGTCGGATCTTCTATCGGAGGGTAATTGGGTACGCCAGGCCCAGACCTGGCGTGAAACTGTTTGACTTGCTTGTTATAGCAAAACGAGTACGACCACCATCCTGAAACGTAGTACATGCATGTATCCTCCATTTCTTGCAACAATTCCAATCCTCGCTCTGTAGCTCTTGCTATTTCGTCCTGCGATTGCTCTTCTTCACTCTTGCTTTCCTCCGGTGAACCACTCGTCGTCGTCGTCGTTGTTGTTGTCGTCGTTTCGTTTTCGGCATGACTTCCGACCTTGGGGATATTGCACAAGTATCGAAGCCCATCTAGCTTCATTTCTTGATAACTAAAATGTTTCAGCGACAACTCCGGATCCCAATCCAAATCCGTGCGATCCTTCTTGCCCTTCGACTTCCAACCACCTATAGGTCTCTGTGATGCATGACGTTCCAGGTCCCGTTTATCAGAAGCATGACTTGAGGATGGATGGCCCTTGGAGGTCTTCTCTTTTTGTAGGTTGAGGATGATACTAGCTTCGGACTCGAGGACGTATTCTTCAGGAAACGATACTTTGTACTGTGGACACCAAAACGTTAAGACTGTCTGCACAATGCGTATACTTTTGAACATTCCATACCTGAGGATATGCGAGAACGTCGTCGTGAATACTGAATGGTCTTTTCGCGGCGAGCGTACCAGCCGCAAGCGCTGATAAAGACAAGAGCGACAAATACTGCTTCATTTTGCTGATTCCAAGACCCCGACCCAGACCGTCACCATGTAGAATGTGAGCTTAAAACCGAGCTCAACAGCTGAAAGTATATGTATTCTGAACAGTAGTATCGTATCGGACCAGTCACATTCGGGACTACGATTCATAAAATTCCACCGTGGAAGTTACCAGGCCTATGGTTCAGGCCATGTAGTCGAAAAAGTCCATGCTGAAAAGGCGAGCGAAATGGCTTGAAACGACACGTTGAAGCTATCAAGTCAAGTTAAAGCTGCGGGAGACGGATAGCCTGAGGCGCTAGATCTGTTTCTGGTTTAGTGCTTTGGTTTGTATACTTCGTTTCATTTCAGCCAATCATGTAACTGCAGATAGAAACTGTTGAAAGAAAAGACGTTTTCGAGAGATAAAAAACTGAAGCTGTAATTGCTACGGCATTAAAAAAGAAAGATAAAAAGGAAGAAAACTCAACGAGGAATGCAGTCCCTATCAATATTGCTTTCCTCAACAGTCACATCACGAAATACTCGAATCTCGACCCCCTCGTCACTTGTGCTCTTCTTGCCCATCATACTCTTCATAGCCTCCCAAACCTTCGAAGTCGGCATTTTGAAGCTCCTCGACCTCTTGGCGGTATAGGTTCTTGTCTGAACGGAAGTCTCCAAGTTGTTATGAGTGCCAAGCTCACAGGTCGTAAAGGAGCTCCGGCCTTCACGGGCGGCTTTGGCTTGTCTAAGTCTTCTGCTCTGTATATAACTGACCGCATAAGTCGGAATACAACCCACAATCACCGCTGTTGTATATTATGTCAGTACCTAGGTAGCTTCACAAAGTATACTGTATCATCTGGGATGCTCATACTAGTGCAGCCCTCGATCATCTGCCATATCGCTATCCACGGAAACGTTGGCTCGTTTACCTGCATTTTTGACCCGATGATTCCTCCGCGACAAGCCGCAACGACGATACAGACAAGACCGACAGAGAAAATGCCGGCGGTCTGGAGGTAACGTTTTTGGCCCAATTGTGCCTGCCGGAGGTACACCACAGGCAGAGCCATGACTTGAAAAGACGTAAGTAAAGCAGTACCACTTCGACAGGAGGAGTTGACGTACCCAGGGCATCGGTGAAAATCTCCGATGCTAGGAGGAAATAAAGAAATGCAATTCGAGTATTCAGTTCTCTTTCGGTATTGCAGCCGGCTGTTTATAGGCAAGGTTAGCCTCATAGAACTACTTTAAACCCGGTGTCTTGTATAGTACCTGGATCGAAGTATCCTTGAATAGGCACGCAGGAGGCTAGCGTTAAAATCAGATTAATCGAGTAAGTCTATCACAAAATCAGTAGATATCGAAATGCAAATCGGTTAAGAAAAAATATACCACAATTAAAACGATCAGCACCATCCACCAAAATCGGATCCATCTCGGTCTACCTGCCAACAATCTCCTCGAGAGAGACATCAGGGACAGTTTTACCGCCCATAAAACCGTTGCAAACAGGATGGAGCTCGCAAATAGAACCTTGAGCTGATAAACCTCGTCGTCCAACATGCCATTATACGCAGGCTTATCACCTTCGTCGACGTCTATTATGGAATAAGCTCTGGGAACGACAGCTATCGTTATAGCTGCCAGGACGTTGAAGACGACAAATGCAAAGAGAATGAATATATCTTCGAGATCGAGGATCGGAGGTTTCTTGGTATTGAATTTGTTGGTTGGAGGGTCTAGAAAGAATCCGCGTAGGTAGAATCGAGTTATCACTGCGGCGCCAACCAATATGATACTAGTATATGCGCTTCCGAGAATTCGTTGATGGTCGAGTTCCTGCATTTTGAACGAGTGACAATGGAGGCAGCTTATACGGGGATTTTCAAGTTTGCACCTGGGCAGGGAGGAGAGATAGGTACATTTGAATTAAAATTTGTACATTCTCTACGTACATAGTACCTAGCTAAACCATCCATGGATGATCGTAGTGCAATGCGAATTCAGAGGATGACTCTTTTGGGCATTGTTAGGTATGACTAACTTATGCCATATCGTACTACTTGTATTCAAGATCATCTTCCCTTCTAGTATCATCAGATGGCGGCCTCTCCTTTTGTGATATCCCTGGATGGCCCCAGGGCTGGCACGAGTCCCGAATCAACCTTGGAACCTCAGAACAAGTTCTATATTTCAAGCAGGAAGTACAGATGGTGCCATTCGGGCAATTCAACAGGATTGTTAAAAAGCCTATACCTTATATGGAAAGGTCTCTCATCTTCTCTTGCTGACGCGAATCTTTGTAATCGCCGCTAGTCCGTGCGGCTCGATTATGATTGGCTCCCGCAGTGACATTCGGAATATCTACAAAAATCCGCCATATAAAAAGCATGACTTACCACTGACTAAGACTTAAAAATATTCTTTACTGGAATGTTATCCGAAACTTCTACCAGATTCAGCAGACTTGTGCGATCGGTCTATAAATAATTGACGTTTGTTCGTCCTCTCATGAAGATTCTACTTTCAATTTTTATTTGCATTGCAGCAATCACCATTGGAACCTACGAGTTATCTTGGTGCAAGGATATAATATTATCGCATCTCAGCAACTACTTACCTGAGAGTATCCTCTTCAAAGTCGTCGATAGCACATCTGCATCTCCAGCAGCAGCAGACATCGAACAAACCTCAATCATCTATCAAGCCGAACCCATAATTATCCCCGCTGAAATGACGACCGCACGAGCCATCCGGATGGCCTTTCAGGCCATCGAACAAGCCGAAGGCGCCGGCGCACGCGTTCGTCGATCCATCGGTACCCCAAAACTGCGCAACTTCAGCCCATTCCTCATGCTCGATCATTTCACCATCGGCAAGGGCGCGGGGTTTCCCGATCACCCTCATCGCGGGCAAGAGACAATCACGTACCTATTATCCGGGGGCGTGGACCACGAAGACTTTGCCGGAAACAAAGGCACAATTGGTCCTGGAGACCTACAATTCATGACTGCCGGGAAAGGCATAATGCACGCCGAGATGCCGCACGAAAACGAAGACGGTAGTCCCAACGTCGGAATGCAATTATGGGTCGATTTACCCAAGGAATTGAAATCGGTTGACCCCCGCTACCGAGACTTGCGCGCCACTGAGATCCCCATTGCGGAGGTCGATCAGGGCCGAGTCGTCGTTAAAGTTATCAGCGGCCAATCTCACGGCGTCGACTCCGTGCGTGATCTGGCTTATACGCCCTTATGGTTCTTGGATATCACCATCAAACCCGGCGGACACATCAAGCAGGTTTTGCCTGTAGGTTGGAACGCATTTGCGTATACCTTGGAAGGAACGACGCATTTTGTATCAGCAAAAAATGAATCCAACAACAACGATAAAGAAACCACAACCGTCAAACAGTTTCATAACGTCGTCTTCCAGCAGAGCGGCGACCATATTGAAGCTTACGTTCCGGAAAACGCAGAGGAGTCGTCGCGCTTTGTGCTTGTGGCGGGTCAACCGCTCGATCAGGCCGTTGTTCAATACGGACCATTTGTGTGTACCAGCAAGGACGAAGTGTATAAGGCGATGGAAGATTTCCAGGGTGCGAAGAATGGGTTTGAGAGGAGTTTCGGATGGCAGAGTGAGATTGGCAAGAGAATGAATCGTTTCTAGCCCCCGAACAATCCCCCGAACAATCCCCCCCAAAGCTTGAGTTTCGAGTTCTACACAACGTAATGATTATGATATCCTCTTGTACAATTCCTCTAGTTTAGTTTATGAACATTGTATATATCTTGAATTTTGAATTGGTCCTCAAAATATAGAAAAAAATAGAATACATCGCAATTCAAACTGCATCACGCGCATTGAGAATAAGCAAGAAACTAGGTAACTAAGTCTTGCACCGACAAAACCAACTTGAGGCAAAATTTTCAGGCTTGATAAAACCAACAATCATCACTTCTTCACGCACAAACCACCTGAGCCACTAAGCATGGGGCTGGCTAGACGAATAAAGCTATCAGATTACTTGGCGAAATGCAAATCGTACGACAACCATTTCCTAGCGTTAACACCGTCAACATCCAATCCCGTACCGTACGTCAACGGCGCAAAGAAGAGAAAAGAGTAAATAACAGCCGCCAAAATGACGCCCGTAACCGCCCAGCCCGCGAGATGGGATTGGATTCCCAGTCTCTCCTTTGCAGTACGGAAGCGGCCCAGAGTCGGTCGGCCACGGCCCGTAGGATCGACCTTGTAATCTGTCTTGGCGGGCGCGATGGGGTCTAGGGTAAAGATGAATTCGACCAGAGCCGCAGCGACTAGACACGACGCAAGGTGAGCCGGGAGATAATGGTGCAAGAATCGCTGGCGACCCATTAGCCAGAAAGGGAAGTAGTGGGCGGCCCAGCAAAGGAAGAGAAATCCAGTGCTGTTATAAAGACGACTGCGAGCTCCGGGGCCCCAAACTGTAACACCAATTTTAGTACTCTCAATCTAGTATGACGACAAAATATCGACAAACTTACTCTCTTCAATGGCATCAATACCCCGGCGTAGAGATAGCTGGTCGGCACCAATAAGACCGACAAATACTGCTAACAAACTACTGGCAAACCACCAGCCGAGAGGATTACCCAAAAAGTAAATTTGTCCCTTGGTATCGTTATTTGTCCAGAAACTCACACCCCGAAGAAGGAAAGGCCATTGGAAAGGCTCGCTGGCGTAAGGATGCTCGCTGGTCAGAGCGTTGTTGTGGAAGAACATGGCACGTTGCAACTCGGCCCATTTCCGGATGAAGCCGAGATGCTGGATCTCTCGTTCCTTCTTTTCGCGTCGCGGAGAATCCGCAGGGATAGAAGGCGCCTCCTCAACGTACCATATGTTGCTGGATTGTAGAGTGTTTTTGTTTCCGTTGATTTCTGCCTGTTTGTGTGCCCAGTCCGGGAGAGGGGTGGTGTGCGTCCACATTGCTACTCGAGTCGGGACGTGGATTAGTTTGAAAAGACCAGAGAGAGATTGCAATTGTTGGCCAGGTTTGCCGTTCTCGATCCGGATTTCAAACAAGGTATCGTCGTGGCGGTCTCCATCGGCGACTTCCTGGGAAACAGTTGTGAATTCTTGATTGGTAGGCATAAGAGGAGATGCGACATCGTGCGTCAAGAGGATAGTGTTTGTGAAGATATGTTTGAGCTGGACAATATCGCCGTTGTGAATCTTGTGGCCAACACGGTCGTTTTCAGGCAGAGGATCCTTGGGCAGGATCTGCCAATGATTGTTAGTATCGTTGTGCGGGTAACCAGTGACCTGTTGTCCTTGGCTCGAGATCCGGCCATCGTCGTAGCGGAGCGGGTACAAGTCATAATGACTATGAAGGTAGAACTTGGTATCCTTGTGTCGAATCACGATGTTGTCGTAATACTCGAGATCAATGGCATTGGCAGTCAACGGGTTATCGGAAAGCGTGGCCTGAAACTCGGGGGTCATGAAATCATCACCAGGCCCGGATCGCGTGAGAATGGCGAAATGAACCTGGAACCAAAAAAGATAAAAGAAGAAAGGAACGATGATCAGCGCAAAAGCACGGGCTGCAAAGTGCTGGCCAAATCTAGGCAGGGAAAGCGCGCCACGCGGACGGTTGATGTCAAGGAGATTCCAAAGATCAACCACAACGGCAGATCCGATGGTGACAAAAGTAAATATACCGACGTATTTGGTGGAAATGACGCAGCTCAAGCTGATTCCAGTCAACAAGAGCCATTTCCACCACTTGCGGCCGAATTCGTTGTATCTTTGTTTGTAGAACTTGACGTAGCACAGTATGCTAACTGCCATGCTGAGGACCAAGCACGCGTCGAGCAAAATTAAACGATCCTCGCCAATGTGAGCGTTATCAAAGACCATCAACCCGGAAGCCAAAACACACGCAGGCAGAGAGTATCCCGACTCCCACATAATATCAAACACAACAGGAATGGTCAGAGACCCGAGAGTTGCCGGCAGAGCGCGGTATGCGAGGTAAGGAACATTGTTCGTGATGTACGAATCGCCAATATTCTCGAAGGTGAAACTGCCATCGTACCCGACCAGCCAGCCGACAAAGGCGAATAGCAACTTGGCAAAAGGGGGGTGAACGTCGAAGAAGTATGTCCTTTGTAGATAATAAGAGGCAAACTACCGCGATGCACATTAGATGACTGCCAAGCAACAGCGTGGAATTGTAGGAGAAATCCTAGCAAATCTACCAACCTTTCCGAAATGCACTTCGTCAAAGACAACCTCATCCGGGTAATTGATCATCCAGAAGCGCGTCACAAAGGCCAATGTGGTCATCACAATCATACCAACCCAGTAATCCCATTCTGAAGGTGATTTGACGGCCACGGCTTTTGCAGGGACAGGACTATTCTGGCGGACGATAGCTTCTGACGAGGCTGGTTCAGCAACATCCTTTTTGGCCCCGCCTCTCTTCCGAAGAGACGGAGACGACATCTTCGAAGATGCCGGCCAGGAAAATAATTTGGAGGTTCGAAAAAAGCGATGAATCAAGTGAAGAAGAAAAAATTGATGCGATGAAGGCGAACGAATGAATGTAGAGGGGCGGAAGTGACCACCGTTGCTAGATCCGAGTTAGCCTGTCGGGTGGATTGGATGGTTGTGGCCGAGAAGAAAAGATGTAAGCATACTTAATTGATTATCATATAGAGGGCATTGCACCGGGAGAATAAAAGGAATGTAACTTGGCGTTGACAGCAAGTCTGTCGCTGTAGAGGTGTGTGATGAGGAAAAGTTGTGGTTGTTGATTGCGTGTCCTGAAAAGTAGGAGGTGCGGAAGCTCTCCTTGACCGTCGAGCAATCGGAGCCGAGGCGGACTGACTGACAGCCAGCTTGAGCCAATCAGGGGGATTTTCTATAAGCTACAATTTCGATAGAAGGAATTTCAATTGGAAATAAATGGAAATAAAATGTTTTTCAGAGTCAATTTGAATAAATATGGACATTCGGCGAAATCTATTTGCTAAATACATGCACCAGGCTCAAATGCAAGGAACGCGACAAGCCAGTATACCTTCTCGCCGCAAGATCATATATGATATTAGCATGTTCATGGAGTAATGGCTTCTCGAAATGCGAATGTCTCTGGCTCAATCCTCATCAGACAGGCTGAGAAGATCAAGCTCAGTGCGGACTATATCTTTGAATTCAGTTCTAGACATCCCAGTCGTCTTCGCTAATCGGTACAGACTTTTTATACTATAACCGATATGTTGCTTGATCGCCACCTCTGATGCAGACCGATTTTCTGCTTCCTGCTCCAGTTTGGCAATGGAAGACCCGGAAGATGCAGAGGATGGACGAGGATGATTCATCAGCGATGAGACGGGGTCTGCTCGCTCCCCCGCTGCCCGAGCAGCGGATTGTTGGGTTGGTGCCTCTCGTGACTCTCGAGCCTGTTGCATGATTCTCGCAAAAATGTCGCCGTTAAGCGACGATTCGGTGGCGTCGGCGCCGGTCTCCTCGGACGGGTCATGGTTGTCCATGGCCGGTTGAACTTCAGCGTATTGCGAAAAATATGCATCGTCCGATACACCACCCGACGTGGGGTGAATGGAACGAGGCACGGGTGTCTTTGCGGCGGGCGTTCGTCCCGGGGTATTGTCGTATTGGGCCCAGTAATCATCCTCATTATCGTCCTCCACAAGGCCCAACCTATTGGCATCGGCATCTCTTAACGCTTCGTCTATTGTGCGTTCTCTCGCTTTATCATTCGCTTCACTGATCGTTTCCGACCAGGTGAAGTCGTCGCTATCGGACGATCCTTCGCACGGCTCTAGTTCCGCTATTCTCCAGCCCGGGCCCCCTCCATCCGGGTCACTGGAGCACCAGACGTATAAAACATTCAATTTATATTCGGAAAGCTTCAATTTCGACCGTAACGTCTCTTCGTCCAAGCGCTTATAAGTTATCGACAGATCTTCGGGCACCTCAATCTCACCTGAGACTGGGTGTGGTTCAAATACAACGCCGTCCAGGACGCTCGTGACGCGATCCGCCTTCTCATCTGTCCAGCACAGTAATCGCAGCCATGACTCTGAGGGCGATGTTGCGACAGAGCTAAAAATCTGCACGCGCTGTCGTAGAATAGGCGATAGTAAAGGAAGCAATGAGGGAGGAGGCCGCGTCGACACAAAGGCCGTGGGAAGACAAGCAAGTAACGGTGGCAGAAGTACTTCAGGCTCAGGAGGAGGAATGAATTCGACCATGCTGGTAAGAAAAAATTGAGGTCAGCTGGCAGTCGTCAAATGTCAGTAGCCAAATTGCGAATTGCCCAATGATCAATGTTGATTTCGCCTGGACGTAGGTGGATCTTCAATAATGATGCGTCATATAACAGAATCAATCACAAAAAAAATGCAGTCTGTGAGGATGGAAAAATAAAAAACTCGAATGCAGGGCAAGCAACAAAAGACGTAGAAACTTACCAAGATGCAACGTCAACTCGAGGAGGGGACTGAAATCGAGCTCGTGGCCGCTCATCCGACGATATCTTCGGACTAGGTTCCATTTGCCCGGACTGAAGTGCTACAATTGCCGTGTTACAGTAGCAGACCCTCAGAGCTGCCGGCTACTTCACTGGCTAGCGCGGCCCTGTCGGCCAGCAGCCCGAAGTCACAGTGTCGATGCGAGTGAGACAATGAGTCTGATTATATTCTGTTGACTCTGTACTATGTATGTAGCACAGGTAAAATTCCGAGCGCCATCGACGCGGGGTTGTTCTCTGCTGTAGAAAGAGAGAGAGAGCGAGGCTTCCTGGTTGAAATTTGGTCTGCAGCGAATGACTGCTGACTAAAGCCATTGTTACCCTAACCCTATATTCTTTGATTAACTACTCAACCCTACGCAGCGCATTTATTCGAAGCTTCATCGTAAGGACGTATCTAGGGATTTAGTGGTCTTTCAGATAGTGGAGGCTGGGATAAGAGTCCACATTTTCATCGAAATATGAGCCAAATCTTGAAACAATGAGAGCAATCTGCAGTTTTGCCTACCAGTATTATCGAGTACTCTATTCAGCAATTTGTCCACTTAATCAATGGCCTGGTCTAAGGCATAGACGTCTCATAATATTTAGTATTTATGACAGAAAGACCTTTGAGTCAGTCATTTGGCATCTTAGCCAAGTGTCGAGCTTGAGAAAAAACGTGTTGCTACCCACGGTCATCGTCTCATCGATGTGCCACTGCCAATTCGTGCTACACATCAAAAGTAGATCATCTAGGCGCTCTCGGACTTTTGGTTCCGGGTTTCCTTCAGAAATATTGTATTCAAGAATCGGCTTGATAATTCGGATATAACGCCGGGTGCAATTGGAAGGTAAAATCCAATGAAAACCGCTACAAATGTGAGTGGAAGAGTAATTAAAAACCATATCGCCAAGTTGGAGCTGGTATTGATAACCCCAGTGCTCAAAAGTGACTAAATTCGATGGTTAGTCAATCTGGCTACAAGGTCAACTCTCTTCTAAACTCACTGAGGTAAAGATTCCGGGAAGAAGTAAGATGAAGATCGAACCATAGCTCCTCGAAATGTTCTGCGAGAGGTAGTGCATTCTTATGATATCACGATTGAGTCTTGTTAAAGTCTCCACCCTCACAGAATCCCTTTCTAGCACGTATCCGGCCGCAATGGTCTTATTTTGAATGTCAAGATTTTCCAGCATACTCAATTGGAATTGCAATAACCTGGTCGTGTTTCTGCCGTCCGCATGTGGCGCATTGAAACCCGGAACCAAGTTCCACTCGGACAGGAACTGAGAATGCTGAGTGATCATCTTGCGAACAGAAGAGATAGCAACTTGCAAATTGCATCCAGATCGCCTCCAGATGCGCTCGGTGTCACCGCTTTTGAAACTGTTGTCTTCAAGATCTAATGCCCTAGTCGTACTTTCCACGTGTAGTCTTGTCCAAACAGATTGCATTGAGTAATCGTACTGCTGTAAAATTGCATCAAGGATGATCGTGTAAAAGGAGCCTGGAGTATGGAAGAGAATTGATTTGGAGTCGGTTTTAATATCCATTTCCAACTTCTCCCGAAAGAATTCAGGTACATCAAAACAGAAGAAGGCCATGTCGTTTTTGCCACGCCATATCGACACAAATGTCATGCTATTTATGAAGAAAGAATCCTTGCGAGGCATATCAATAGAAAACTTGAACCACGAAACTAATTAATCCATAAATTTAGTTTTTTTTTTTTTTTCTTTCTTTTTTTCTCTTTTTTTTTTTATGTAGTAATATAAAAAAAGAGAACAAAAGTGAATCTTACTGTGGCATTGAGGAACTTTTTCCCTGTAAATGACTTCACGGCCACTGAACCCATTCGAATGGGAATAAGGAGCCCTTGAAAGCCATATAGGAACACCGCAAGATGCAAACGGGTCGTTTTCATCTTCTTCGACTTGTCTTAAAGAGGCGAATCTGAGGAAATAAGAAGGTTGCTCGAAACATATCGGAAGATATTTATGACTTAGGAAATAATCCTCACATTATAGCCAATCCGGCGGAGCTCAAAAATTGCGGTAGTTTATCCTTGAGGAGCTGACTGGAAGACCATTTACGAGTTTCTAGTGAGCTTTTATTAGTATTGAATCATAGCTTTTTACCGAGAGTGACTCTTTACCCGACTCTTCCGTCGATGCAGCATGCAAGATACGAATCGTCAAATCCGTCGCTGGATTATTCAATCGCGCCGGGTAAGCAGTATGAAGTTCGGGTGTGCTTTCAGCATATAGGTCCATAATTATCCTTGATTTGTGAGCAAAATATTGCCTGGGATGTTGTGAAGTAGGTAGTGGTTAGAATTTACCAAGATGAATTGGAGACAAGAGGATGATATGGGAACCCGCCACGAAGCACAATAATCACGCGCTCATGCAACTACATCACGTGCCAAACCAGCCCTAGAATCACCTACAAGTTGATGGCCTCTCTCAGAAAGCAAATTTTTACTAATTTAGAGTCTTGATTCTAGGTCAACTCGAGGCCAAATGGCTTCTTCAAGGTCGAGGAATTAGGCCAGGGTTGGCCGCCCAGATGGTGCTCCCGGACACTGCCAGACCATTTAAAATTTACTTAATCTACTACAACTTCAGACAAAAAGATTGACTTGTTCCAAGGTTACTCCTAATATCTTAATGGCATTGGTCTCCAAGGCGTGCGCCCTGTGACTCCAGGAGAGCCAGGTCTGTGACCCAAATGAAAGCACCATTCTCTGGTGTGGAGCTGTCATACCACATAGGTACGGATTACACCGCTGGGCGTACGTATCGAAGTCGTTTGGCAACTGCAGTCTCAACACGGTTATTTGGAAGTATTTGTTGGGGTCGCGATAGATGTGGCCATGACAAAGAGGAAGGGTTTTTGTTGATTTCAGTCCTATGCGATTTCGACTCTGTTTTTTGAGCAGGGCTAACAGAAAGCCTAGTCTTAGATTCGGTATTTTGGCCTTCATCAAAATTCATGCGACTTGGAAGCCGAAAAGCCCGTACAGGCCGTCTCAATTCCGTATTATCATCCTTTGATTTCTCCTTCTTGTCCGTGGATGAGGCTTCTATGAGCTGCAAATTGTGAGACACGATTTCCTCACTGCCGGAAAGCTTTGAAGAATGACCTTTCTCTGGTATTGAAAGTAACGATGGTCTTCGAAGAAGATTTTCAGATCGTACAATGCCAATTGATTCGCATGCAGGATCATCTTTCATGTTGTGCCAGAGCCAGAGAGGTATTGTGACTAAGACAAGACTAGAGTTCGATTCAAAAACACCAACCCATTCGATCTTCTTCACCACGGCAATGTCAATGTGAGCAACATTGTGAGGCCGACCTTCGAACCACTTGAGCCACTCGTCTGCGGATAAGCCTTCTGCAGGGTTTTCGAGACGTATTTTGATCATGATCCGTGTGCTAGATTCTTCGGTGCGAGACTCGACCATAGAACTATAGGCCGAATCGGAGTCATCTCGCTGAGATTGGGATGAGTTTGGCTCGTTCCCCGCCCGTTTCAGGGCCATCGTTATATTGCCACGGAAAGATGGATTTGACAAGACTTTTTTCCATCGAGGCTCTGCGGTGAGCGTGTCTCGGATGCGCTTTTCTGTCATTTTGGTACAAATGCTTTCAAAGGTCATGCCGCCAACGGGTTCTTTTGCCTCTTTTTTCCTTGTAAGCAGGTCCTTGAGAGCTCGGGTAAAATTCGCTCGGTTGAGAGCTGCGCTAGATTCCTTCAGTCCAGAGGAGCAAAAGACCTCACATCTTCGTCTGTGTTGCGAAGAAGTCGAACTTGTCTCCACCATGGACATTGAACGACAGCAATCGAAGAGGTACAGAATATCGCAGTCGATAGTGTACATTCTGCTCTGAAAATTTGACCAATTGATTCCTTTCGTCGATTGCCGACTAGGTCTCCATAATCTGTCTGCATTGTGCTCGACACCGTGACCCCCATAGTAAAGAATGAGCAGGTTGGAGACGTCTCTGTCCTTAGAACGTAGTCTGAAACGAACGTTAGTCAAAGCTTCATCAAAATTATCCTCGATCTGGGTTTGCTCCAAATGCTGATAATCGATTGCGTGAGGGGTGACTGAAAAATTGAAAGGATCGCCCTCTAAGAGGTTCCCTAGTTCTCTTGCATTTTCCGCAACCTCAGGAACATCTCCCCCTTTCCAATACACCATAAATAATTCAATGCAATCGTATCGAACATCGTTGATTTTGAGATTCTTCAATCCCTCTCGGACCTGCTCCTGCCAAGCCGCAAAGTCTTCAAGGTGCGGTTCAACTATCGCTTCACATCCGCATGGTATCCGGTTCAACACTGTAGTATCATTGTCTTCCGCCTCTGCTGGTGCTAGCTGGGGCTGTTCCACCGGACTTGAAGTGAGGGGTGCAATACCGTCGCTTTCACTCATGATAGTGCACCATGAATTCTTGAGCGTTGTTATTCACAAACTGTAGGTAGCTATTCTCGTCTTTCCCAAGGCAATAGGCAATATTTAGGAAGTCAACCATGTATGAGATTTCCCGGTTTGTTCTACGCTTAATTCTATCCAGCCAAGTATGCAAGAATAGTCACTTCTGGCAAATTTTGCGACTCATTGGACTGGGAATGTGTTTCCGGGTGCTTCTCTAGCGGCGCGAAGAATTGTCACACAAGAGAGATCATTGGCACCTGGATAAGTAGTGCGTCAAAGTAGGACCGAGTCTAAAAAGACAAGGCCCCGAGCGCACTGGTACGGTACCTAATAGCCAAAATTTATTCTGGACTCAGATCCCCAAATTTTTGCAGTGAATGGAAAAAACCACTCCGTAGGTTGCACACTTAGGCTAGGAGAAACCCCCTCATTTGAATTATGACTTGATTTCCGTGCAGCTAGCATGTAAAAAGAAATGTCATGTGGACATTAAGTAAAACTCAACATTCATCTTTGATGCATATAAGCGATTGGATCCCGAGGTCGATTAAGAAGAGACTATGGATAATCACAAACTTTACACTAAATTCATCAGTATTCACTCTCCATATCTTCTTCATCTATCTCCTCGTAATCCAACACCTCTATACCTTCAACTTCGCCGTACTTCTCAGGCTCGACTCTCACCGCGTCAATCTCATCGTCAGCTTCTCCATCTGTAGTTGGCTCGATTTTGAGACTAAAAGGTCGTAATATAATTTCCAGTTGGCCGTCCAACTTTTGCACTTTCCGTTCTTCCAGCGGTTTTATCTTTGAGGAAAACCATCGAGTTTTCCACTGAATACCACACATTGCTAGCACGATGCCGTCCTCCTAACGTTCGTAGTATTACAGCAATTAGCTTGAATTCAAAATAAGGAACGTAATGCAAGCAAATACTAACATCCTGATCGGTATTCCACAAGGATCCATAATCCGTGTTCCAGAAAGCAGCCCCGGCGTGGACACCTGCCTCATTCCTGAGTGCCGTCACGTCTATTCCCACCTTGACTGCCGTTCCTTTTGAAGACAAGACCGCCAGACGCCTTTTCTTCGAACTATACGTCTTTGTGACTACCCATACTCCCCTTTTGGGTTTGCGTACGTGCTTGAAAATGTCACGACCGTTCTCGACAACCCAATCGCATAGGGGCCCGTTGGGTGTTGCTTGAGAATACACAACGGGTCTTTTGGTAACGAGAACGGCCGCCTTGTCCGAGCCAGCTGAGTATTCAAAGCCAATCGTCGCTCCGACAGGTACTCCCGGTATGCTGTCTAATTATCAGCAAAGAAATCTTTTTCCTGCTCAAAACGAACCTTGGAAGTATAATATATACTCACTTCGCGTCGACAGTTGCAGTAATTTCTGTTTCTTGGACGTGCTCTGACTTTCGAATTCCCCAATGTGAATTGTTCGCCAAATTCCCAGGCGAAAATTCAACACCGTGTAAAGGTGGGTAGCCTTTAGCTCTGACGTCTTCTGGATCACTGAGATCGACAATGACCTGCCATATACCATCAACATCGAAATATCCGCACATGCCGGGCTTGAGCGCCGTGCTTTTGATGGCAGGATATAATGGCCATCCTTCAAGTTTATGTTTGAAGCACTCCACGTAGTTGTCAGCCCATGTTTCCTTTGATGGCATTTTTTCCAGCTATTGTCGAAAATGGGAGTGTTGATATGTGCCCGAATTGAATTGTTACGACAATGGAGATTAGAGTCGTTTTGAAATAGACTGTATATTCATATTCCAGAACTGGATAATAACTTGAGATGAGACTACCCCTCATGCACCTGCAAATTAGAGAATTATCTCCTCTTTTTTCCGACATATGCCAGAGCGTTCTAGCCTATAAGGTAGGCTGCATGACATCCATGATCGGGGGCGGGGCATACGCGAATGGAGTAGCAAGATTCTCAGGTACCTATCATTGAGACTCGGATCCGCGAACAGTCAAATCTATTTATGTTCACTGTTGGATATAACACATATAGCCAGGTTCAGAAAGGATTAGAAAATAAATTGCTTAGGGTTCCTGCGACATCACGTGATGGAAATCAGGGAATTGCCTATTTAGGTAATTAAAATTATCCTACGGAATGAATTCGACAAAAACCCAGGTGATATGTAACAAGACTGTAAACTATTGGAAGTTTAGGTATGTACTCGAAGTTTTTGTAGCAACCATTAAATAATAAACATTATTTCCAGTGAAAAAGCCCCCTAAGCGCTTGCATTTTCCCCTGGTTAACCGGTCCTTTGGGCAGAGACCTAGTTCTAGGTCCAAGCCCCGTAGACTGGGAAGTCTTGCGCGATACTGACGGAGCTTCACGAGTCGCAATTCGAGTATCCTGCGACGTGCGTTGGCTACTGGTCGACTTTGCTATTCTCTCGCGCCATCTTTTCAGAGTCTCCATGGCAGACTTGGTGTCCGCATGCTCCAGACCCAGGATCTCAGTACGTAGCCGAACACACTCATCCATCATGGGTATCGCGTCCTCAAGTCGACCCATATCATACCAAGTAAACGCCAGATTATGCATATTCATTAACGTATCAGGATGATCCGCACCAATCACTTTGCGACTCAAGTCCAATAGTTTCGCCTCCAGCTCTTCGGCTTCGACCAACCTGCCTTGCTCCCAGTATAGCGCCGCGATGTTGAACAGACTGTTGAGTGTATCGGGGTGCTCTGGTCCCAGTACTCTCGAGCTGATCTCAACGACTCGCATCTCAAGCTCTTCTGCCTCTTTCCACCGGCCCTCTTTCGAGTAGATCAGCGTCAAGTGGTGCATGCTATCTAATGTATTAGGATGCTCTGCACCCAGCTCTTTCGTGCTGATCTCGAGGATCTGAAGCTCTAATTCCTTGGCTTCTTTCCATCGTCTTTGTTTGCGGTAAGTCGATGCCAGATGGCCCATAGCGACTAGCGTCAAGACATTCTTTTTGCCGTGTTTAGCTTCTTGAATGCCAACCACCACGCGCAACAGATCTTCCGACTCGTTGTATCGTCCGTCTTTGTGTAAACAACGCCCAATTCTTTGTAAGAATCCGGCGTACTTGTCAGAGCAAGTCTGGAAATCGTCCTGCTTCACAAGAAACAGAGCATGAGGCATATACATTCGCCACAAAGGTCTGTTTTTGTATTGACTGTCCGGAAAGACTACGTCAATTTGGTCGGCAACTTTTTCTACCCATTCACCCAAAAGATTGTTCTGTCGCAACCAGTTCCGAGTTGCCAAGTGCACAAGACGATGGAGACTGAACGACTGATCCTTTTGAGTAGTGATGAATGAATAAGCGCTGAGTAAACCAAGCGCATCTGTCTGTCTCTTCAGTGACGACTCTCGGGGCAGAAGTGATTGCGGGATATTTCGAGGATTAATGCAAGCCATAAACGATAGGTAATCAATAGCTAGAGGATTCCGACACTGAATCTGATAGAAAGAAATCAGCCAGGTCGTGACGACCGGATTTTGAGTTTCCGCGTATCGTCCTTCATCTTCGAAGTTTTCGCTGAGTAGCTCAACAACATCCTGTTCCTGTTCAAGCAAAAGGGCTAAATAGTCTGGTATCTGAATGCCGTTGTCGTTGATATACGCTGCAGCCTGGACGATGGCTAATGGAAGGTAAGTAAGCTGTTCAAGTAGAGCAGTTGTCACCTCTGGGTCACTAAGAAGGTCCTTTCGTAGGAGTGATCTCTGAAGCACTTCCTTAGCGGTGTCTTCATCCATTTCCGATATTGAAGCCACACCGGACGGCGCCAGCCTTTGCGCGAGTTTGCGATTCCGGGTAGTGAACAGAACTCGTCCCTGCTGACTTTCAGGAATCCATTTCTTCATTTGAGTAGCGACTTCATTCTCCAATATCCACGTATCCGAGTCATCGGCGTTGTCGTATATGATAAGCCACTTGCCTGTGTACGAATCACTGAGATGCGATCGAACTCTGGATTTGACGTTGGCAGGATCCACATCTTTTAATCTCAATGCTTGCGCAATATTCATATAGCCTTGTTCAATGCTCTCGGGAGTAACTGCCGAGATCCAGAATACCAGACAATCAGGGTACCTTTCGCGCACGCGATAAGCAAACTCAAGGGCAACCTGCGTTTTACCCATTCCTCCAAGACCCACGAGTGCAAATCGTTTCGGACCGTCTCGTGTGTCCATAAAAGCTTCAAGGCTCTCAATAATGTCGGCGCGACCTGTGAATTTGGAATTTCTCTGGAATGGCACCATCCAAGACTGAATCTCAACGTCGGAATGGTGGTCCTTTGCTGGGCTATTATTGGACGGCACGATCGACAGGAGGTGTTTGGCATATGCAGCGGCTGTCAGGGATGCATAGCCCTGCCATGACTTATTTTTATGCGAGTCGCAATAGTCACAAATGCCGCGGATCACCAAACAAGGAAGCTGATCCATCAACCCGGCAGCCTCCATCTCGAAACAGAGGATGTCTAATTCTCGAGCGATCTCGTCACGCCTTTGCGCGTCTTTCATGACTTTATTCCCGGACGCAACGAGTCCGTAATGAACCCGTACACCACTTTTTGCTCGAGAGGGCCGTTTCACGAGCTGGTCTTGATCGCATTGCGAGCATTCACCATCAGACTCATGGTTTTCCTCATGAGAATAAACAGACTGAAAAAGCCAGTCGTTCTGTGGACGCGAGAACTGCGCCCTCATTTTTTCGTTCCTGCTCAAAACATCTTCAGCCAGATTCGAAATAGTCTCGCCCTCCAACAGACAAGTACTCTCGACCTGGGCGATAGCATTCAATAGAATCAATGGTGGTTTATTCAGCGAGCCAGCTCGTTCGAACCGGGCATTCTTGGTTGCTTTCCCATAATCGTACTGCACGACACCACCAAAGGCTGCCGTCGGCTTACTGACCACGACATCGCCGAGGCGGACATCGTTGGCGCCGCCGGGTACTCCGCCGCCGATGCCGACCATGAGGGCAAACTGTAGTGCTGGAAAGGTCGCTCGCATTTCTGCCAAAACGGTGGCAGCGGCCGTCGTTCCGTATACGCCATATGGTAAACACGATAGAACCACAGGACGTCCATTAATACTGCCCAGGGTATACACGTTGCGGTCACTCGCTGGTTGTGATAGAGATGGATGAGTCTCGTCTAGCATAGCCTTGGCGGCAGCTAACTCCAGTGGTAGAGCACATATCCACGCAATGGAATAGTCATTGTGAGAGTAAGACCGTGATCTCATTTTGACATGGTGATGGTGGTGGTGGTTTGTCGCATCACAAGACGACGAGTTTGCATGTTCTTGGTCAAACTTTCTCAGGTCCGCTCAACTGTCAGTCAGCTTAAGTATATATTATGAGGGGAACCGGCTTCTTCTCTTTGCGTTTTCTTTTCCGATCCTGCAGAGACGGCGGACTCTGACTAGCTGCATGGCGCATTTAGCATTGGCGCGTGGCGGAGTAAAGAGCGTAGAGCGCAAAGGGTAAAGGGCAAAAGGTGAATTGGGGCTGATTTTAGATGGAAAGAAGAACAGCTGCCAGCCTTGCTCCCTGACAAAGTCGATGATCAGAAAATCAATATCTAAGTCTATAAAAGATATCTAGTTATAGAAAAATATCATTCTTAAACATATAACTAAAGAATAAGACATCCATACATCCATGGATGATGATAGATGTAAATTATTATACAAATTCCAGTGGCTCACCTTATTTCGGGAGGTTGCAATATTAGCCGAAATACAAAGATCACGTAGTTACACAGAGCTTCAAAAAAAGCTCGATTTATCGATTTCCACGTCTACCTACCTACCCGTGGACTCCCTACTAACAACAAATTTCCATCTTGTCAAATACCTACTCTCATGACCAACCTCAGAATGGTTCTTCGGCACTGTGACTTTGGCGGGTGCCAGAAGCCAGCGGAGAGAACCTTTGGAGGTTGTATGATATGCGGCGAGCATCTCTGTGTCGAGCATCTAACTCCTAACCATCACAAATGCCCTTCAGAGGTGAGCCGTTTCTACCAACCTTATGGGGCCCAATGTTTATACTCTCTAGGATAACAACCCAGATTCGTATTATGCTGCCCACGATGCTGCAAAAAATAGCCACCTTCATGCTCTGCTGGCAAAAATAGATGTCGATGCCCTCAGTTTGGTGGCCAGCAAAGCTAGGAAAGGTATACCTTGTCGTATTCCGGCTTTGAATCGCGACTTGGAGGACGCTTCTCGAGCCGAAATCATCTCCAGTCAATGCGGCGGCCAAAACTGCCATTTCGACGTGGAATTTGACGATGGGGTCACATAGATCGCGAGGAGACGACTCTGCGACCCAACCCTTCCCCCACAACCTGTTCAGGACTACATCTTCCTGAGTGAAGTGGCTACCCTTGAATTTCTCGCACAGACAGCGGTTCCCTCTCCAAAGGTCTATCATTATCAGTTGGAGTCGTCGCCACAGAACGCAGTTGGGGCTTCATTTGTTCTTATGGAGAAGATGGCCGGGAAACCCTTGAACTGGGATGAAGACAGCCCTGAGCAGCGGAATAAAGTTATGCAACAGCTCGCCGACGTGTTCTTAGAGCTCGAAAAGCACCCGTTCGAGCTGACGGGATCGCTTGTTCCATCAAATTCACCCGGCGAGGTTGGTGGGTTTGCTCAAGCACCCTTATTCAGGACCCCGGAAAACCCACTCGGTTCCTTCCCAACGCTCGAGGCTGCCTACACAGCAATGATCCGCCAGCAGCTCGATGCCATCTGCAACGAAGAAATCACAAGCCTCCCTATCGATAGTTACCTTGCATTCAGTTGGCGGCTCTCCGTACTTCCCTCCCTCACCTCATGTGACGCGAACAAGGGGCCGTTTTACCTCAAACACTACGATGACAAAGGGGACCACATTCTCGTGGATGATGATTACAATATTACCGGAATCATCGACTGGGAGTTTGCGTCTGCCGAAGCGAAGGATCTCGCCTTCAGCTCGCCATGCATGATGTGGCCCGTCGGAGACTATTACGATGGACTCAACAACCTTTCTGAAGAGGAGCTTCAATTCGCACACATCTTCGAGCTGCGTGGTCGCAAAGATCTCGCCGAGATCGTGCTGAACGGCCGGCGCTGGCAGCAATTCTTATTTTTTCTCGGCGGGGGCTGTCACGAGAGATGAGGCGGAATTTGAGTCACTATTCCAAGGCCTCAGGAAGTCTTTTGCCACTGTTGACGATCAGATCGTTTCGTCCTATCTAGATTGGAAAGTCCAAGCTGTCAATGCATATTCCAAGGAGGACTCTTGTCTCCAACGCCTCTTACGGCAGGAACGGGCAAACAACAGAAGTAAGTAAACCGGGTAGATTTTGACCTCTTGGTGTCATATTTTTTTCTTGTCAAGATGGAATACCGCCTCCTTTCTAGTCTAGTGGTTGCAACAGGATGTGAAAATGTATAGGAGAGAAGACTAGCAAGAATCTTCCAGCGAAAGAATCGGAAAAATCGATATCAACTAAGACGTCAGCCGGGCGGTCAGTAAAGAACTAAGCAATATACAGTAATTCGGCAGAATTCCACGCCAGCAGAGTGAGAGATATTATCTAAGCATGTATCAATATACATAAAGAAAGCCTCTTTTATCTTATATTTAATTATTAAATGTGTCTGTTCATGTAAAAATTTTTTATTAATTTCTATTGTTTTTGGAAAAATAATAATGGAAAAAACATTGTGTTATGTAATATATTTTTGTATTAACTAACTAACTTAGTCAGTCTTAGTGTCTTAGACTTATTTGGATGCACATCATTCATCTCCTCACGACGCTTACAACCCTCCAACCAAACCAAATCAAAACCTCACTTCTCTTCCACCACTCCGGAAATTCTCCCAACTCGCGCAATTCATCGATATTAATTCTAGATTGTTAATTGCCATAGAAATCGCTCTCAATTATCGCCTTCCGAGCCATAATCAGTCATCGCGCATCATGTCTGAGGAGTCTCCAGCCACCCCTGCCGTCGCCGCTGACGCTGGAGATTCTCGCGCCGCGGCAGTTGACGCTCAGCCAGATTCGACTGCGGCCGAATCTGCGCCGAAAGTGGACGAAAGTAAGACTTCTGAAGCTGAAGAAGGGAAATCCGGTAAGTCCTGAGCGCGATTGGGGGGAAGAGATTTGCTATCAGACTGTTGACCGTCGCGTCGCTAATACTTGAATCTTTGATCGCACGAATCCTCCAGACCAGAAAGTTGACGAGAAAGAATCTGCTGCGGAACCAACTGATGTTACGACCGTCAACGGCAATGGTAATGTAGAGCCAACTCCAACAGACGAGACGAAAGAAGCTCCCGTTGCGAACGGCGTGTCGACACCAAAACCTTCCAGCGCCAAGCGCAAGTCGGTCGGCGGACCATCATCGACTAAGAAGCTCAACAAGAAAAAGTCGCAACAACGTATTACACATCTCGATGCTGCTCCGGGTGAATACTACCTTGCGCGCCTGAAGAGCTTCCCGCCATGGCCGTCGATTGTCTGTGACGAAGAAATGCTGCCGTCTAGCCTGCTGAACACGCGACCAGTGACGACCAAGCAGGCTGACGGCACCTATAAGGAAGCTTATGCCGACGGCGGGAAACGTGTCCAAGATCGGACGTTCCCAGTCATGTTTTTAGAAACAAATGAATTGTAAGTAATTGAGATTTGGTTGATCTGATTTTGAGAAACCCATTCCGGCAAGCGATCGGATGGCTGACCAAGGGCGTTTGATCTCTTTTTTAGTGCTTGGATTCCCAATACCGATTTGACACCGTTGGACCCCGAGCAGTGCAAAGAAGTGAGCGAGAAGGGAAAACAAAAACAGCTGATTGCTGCATACAAAGTCGCTGCGGAAGGCCACGATCTTCAGTACTTTAAGAATCTGCTCGCCGACCATCAGCGTGCCATCCAACAGGAAGCGGAGGAACGGGAGGCAGCAGCCGCCGAAAAGGCCGCGTTGAAGGCTCAAAAGGAAGCAGCCAAGGAAGCAGCCAAGGAGGAAAAGAAGAAGAAGCGCAAGAGCGTAGTCGCAGAGACCGAGGATGTCGAAATGGCCAATGCAGACGACGGAGACAAGAAGGCCAAGGGCACGAAGAAGCGCAAGAAGGACGTTGGAAGTGATGTTGAAGATGAAAAGGTATTGGTTCATCAGCAATATACAACATTTGAGAACGAGTCTGACAGGAACTTGCTATGTAGCCTCCGAAAACACCCAAAACCGGAACGAAATTAAAATTGACCACCCCGAAGGATCCTTCTGCCTCCGAGAAGCCCAAATCAAGCAAGTCCAAGAAACACGTTGAAGCAGCCGCCGAGGCTGTTGAAGCTGTGGAAGAGCCAAAGGAGAAAACACCGCAGATTGACCCTCAGGAAGCTCGAGCCAATAAACAGAAGAAAAGTACGTTTTGCCCTCTGGCCCAATACAAATTTACAACTTTATTCTGACTTCTTGCTTTTTAGTTCTTTTCCTACGCCACAAATTGCAAAAGGGATTCCTACAAAGAGACCAGGCTCCCAAAGAGGAAGAGATGGAGCAAATGGCAAAATACCTAACGGAGCTCCAAAGCTACGGCGAGATTGAAGTGGGCATAATCCGACAGACCAAGATCCAGAAGGTTTTGAAAGCGATCATCAAATTACCGTCGATCCCGAAAGAAGAAGAGTACGAATTCAAAGCGCGCGCCATCGATATTCTCACAGGATGGAAGAATGTGCTCGAATCGGATATTCCAACTCCTGGCACAACAGAACAAACGGCAAAGGACTCAGAAGCTGCTCCAACTGCTGAGGAATCGAAAGCCGAAGAGCCCGAGCCCAAGCCCGAAGAAACTGAATCTCGGGAAGCAGAGGATCAGGTCATGACTGATGCTGGAGCTGAAAAATCGGCGGAAAAGACGGAGCCATCGGGAGAGTCTACGAAGGAAACGGCAACCGAAACAGCAGAAGACAACGCGAAAGTCGACAAGGAATCGTCCGCCTAATTCTCTGTTTAATTCGGATAATTCTCGTCACTTTATTTTTCAGCGACGAGTCCTTCTACCTTGAATGTGCACTTCTCTGGTATGTTTTGGTGACTTTCTTCTCGCACTTATGTCTGGGGTGCTTTCCGCTATCGTGTTCTGTTGTTGCTGTTTGAAATATCTTTGAGCTAGTCGATCAAAAGGTGGGAATTTTTTTTATTATTCAAATTGTGTATTTGGAACCACGATCCTTCTCTCATGTCTGTCTCTGAAAAGCCATGCTTGTGTGAGTACTTGTCTCCTGGCTTTTTCTGTGTATTAAAAACGAATCAGTTTGTGTTTGGTCTTTTTCCAGTGCTCTCCCTCGAGTCTTTGAACGATCATTTATCATTGGCTGTAAGTTAAATTGAATTCAGGAGATATTAAAATAATTTTCTATGCTACTGCGGAGACAAATAAGTAACTATATTTTCTTTATTCTTTACCGACTTGGAGATATACCGCGCATTACCAACTTGCATCCAAACTTAATATGTGTATTGAATAAAGGACGGTAATACCAATACGGTTGTTTCGCGCCCGCAGTCAACCAGTTAAGCTCCAGAAAAATTGACCCCAGCTTTAAAAGCTACAAGCAACTTCAACGTCACTCTTCGCATCTGAGAAATTAATAATTTGTCTCTTCATTCATCAGTAGTTGCTTAATTGAGAGCTATTTGGCTGACATTTTCTCCCTTCTACCGCCCGTCTGCCTGGAGCAATCTACAAGATGATTCATCCGTCAAGGCAGGCGTACGTCGAGGAGGCGGAGGATACAGATATGGGAATCAGTCTTGCCGACCTCCGTGAGTCCAGCTCTCTCTCTCTCTCTCTCATCCACAATTTCTGTCCTTATTTCGAAAATGCTCTCTAACAAGCCAACCAGCCACCGACCATGATTACGATTTACCAGCTGCCGGCGCAGGGATTGCGCCCGAACGAGCATCTGCTCTTCTCTCGCAATTCGAACGCAAGCGACGCGCTGCCGCCATTCTAGTTCCTACCGACGATACTCGCGTGCGTCATCGACTGCGTGAACTCGGAGAACCGATTACACTATTTGGCGAGGGGCCGGCGGACCGTCGGGATCGATTACGAGAAATTCTCACAACTTTACAAGAACGACAGCAGCAGCAGCAACAACAGGACGGCGAAGATGTTGAGATGCGAGATAGCAGACTACAGAGCGAGACGGTGGAAGGTACAGAGGAACAAGAGGAAGAAGGAGAACAGCAAGAAGAATTCTACACGGAAGGGTCTCAGGAGCTACTGAACGCCAGGAGACAGATTGCGCTATATTCGCTGCCCCGAGCAAAAGCTCGAGTAGCGTGGCAAATGGAGCAGTCGAAGATACCGTTACGAACGCATCTCAAGCATCGCAAGGCCGTCAAGGAGAAATTGCAAGGGTTTGAGCTTTACGGGTCGCAGATCGCCGCCGATCGGCCCGTAAGTATCGTGCGGTTTGCGCCAAATGGCGAAACGGTTGCGACGGGGAATTGGGCAGGAGGGATCAAATTACTCAGTGTGCCGAATCTGGAAGAGAAATTCAGTGCCAAGGGTCATAGTGATCGTGTCAGTGGATTGTCGTGGTTTCCCGGTGCTACGCTCGCGACGTCGAATGTATCGGAGTCGTCTTTGAATCTTGCTTCGGGCGGTGGGGATGGGAATGTTAATCTGTGGTCTTTAGACAAGAAAGTGCCCTTAGCTACGCTCTCCGGACATACGGAGCGTGTTTGTCGAGTGGAGTTTCACCCGTCGGGGAAATACCTGGCGTCTGCTTCTTACGATACGACGTGGCGTCTATGGGACGTCGAGACAACGACCGAGCTTTTGCTGCAGGAGGGACACTCCAAGGAAGTCTATTCTGTCGCCTTCAATTCAGATGGATCGTTATTAGCCAGTGGAGGATTAGACAGTTACGGAAGAATCTGGGATCTTCGAACGGGGAGGACAGTGATGGTTCTCCAGGGTCACATTCGCGAGATCTATGGTGTTGACTGGGGTGTCGACGGCTATCGAGTTCTGACTGGTGCCGGAGACGGCTGGGTGAAATGCTGGGATCTACGCAAGGTTGATTGCAGCGGTAGTATTGGTGCGCACAAGAGTGTTGTCTCGGATGTGCGGTGGTGCAAGGGCGGCGGCGAATCTTCCCACTCATATCTGCCCACAACCACTGCAGATGCGGATGCCGACACAATGCAGACCACAAATAACTCACCGTCATCTGCAGAGCCGCACAAGTCAGGCACGTTCTTCGTCACCTCCGGGTTCGATCGCAATATCAACGTATTCAGCGCCGACGATTGGTCTTTGGTCAAGTCGCTCGGAGGACATGCTGATAAAGTACTCAGTGTTGATATCAGTTCGGATGCTAAGTGGCTTGCAAGTTCCAGTCATGATCGGACAGTCAAACTTTGGGGCATTGAGTAGGTGAAAGCAGTGGAAGTTGAAATTTCTAATCTTGCTTCCTGTCTGGGAGGACCTCACTCTTCCTTGGTTAAGCGATATACCGGTATCCGCAGTGGCGCCAGAACCCATCGCTCGATGTATGCGTCTGTGCATCTGATATATTGCACGTCTTAGCATGTCATATTAGCCACCACAGCGTAGAAAGACATGTCGTCCGCTCCTCTTTCGTCCTGGCGCCATCGATATAGATTGATGTTGGCCCAAGACAAACCGTCCAATCGGAGAGCGAGCATAACGCCGGCTTAGTCAGCCGATCATCCCGACGCGACCATTTTCACTACGTCAGTAGTCAGCTTAAAGATCTTATCAAAAAATTCAAAAAATTCAACAAAATCAAACAACATCACCAATCTCTCCTTTTCAAATAATATTTTAAATGTTCATTTATTTCAGATTCATTTTTGCATCACATATCTCACCGTACTTGTCAACATGCGAAGAGCTTTGACCGCAGGGCGCTCGCAGAGGATATTTTACTCGCTTCGGGCTCGACCTGAATCGCCTTTACAATGTCCGCGCGCGGTCTGTCTCTCATGTCGGTCTAACTACAACACGTCCAAAGCCTGGACAATATCACCTATTCAACGACGTGGCTTGACATCCTCCACCATTCGAGGTGGACAGGCCGGCGCTACCCAAGAAACACCCAACAGTCCAAACCCATCTACTCCCGATATCACCAACCACTATACCATTTTCCCAACTACCCTCCCTCAAGGCCCTCCTCCCAACTCGTCATTCGCCTTCGACACCTCGTCTCTACGACGAGAATTCCTCCAACTTCAAAGTGCCATTCACCCAGACAAGTTTCCGCAAGGGCCCGAAAAGCAACGCGCCGAGGCACTTTCTTCGCGCATCAACGAGGCTTACCGCACATTGAGCGATCCACTCAGTCGAGCACAATATCTCTTGGCGGAGTTCCACGGTATTGATGTCTTGGCGGAAGATGGCGCGTCTAAACATACCCTTGATCCTGAGACGTTGATGGAAGTCATGGATGTTCAAGAGACTGTGGAAGAATTGTCGTCAGTTCCCGCTGCTGAAGCGGAGACTACTATAAAGCGATTACGGGCAGATAATGCAGAGCGCATTGAGGAGTCGATTGCCAATTTACAAACAGCTTTTGATACCGGAGATATAGAAGCGGCGCAGGCGGAGACGGTTAAGCTGAGATTTTGGTACAGTCTAAGAGATGGGTTGAAGGAGTGGGAGCACGGACACGGGGAGATTAGGATTGTACATTAAAGTGGCCATGTTTATCCCGTGCAAGTACTGTTTATATTAGAAATTAGAAATGTTTCAAACTGTCCATCCAGGTCAGCGAGTCTGCTTGCTATCTGTTTCCACACGGCTTACTTTCGTGTACGTCCCCGATAGACACAGAGCGTGACGGGCTCAGCCTGGAGAATTGGACACTATCGATGCGATGCAACATTTGATAGCGCTCAGTGAAGCAGAGCTTCTCACCTATCCATAGAACCTAGAGCCTGAGAGTCCGAGACTAAACAACCACTATGCTGTGCTGAGCAGATGATTCGAGTTGACAAGGTCGGATTTAAGCAAATTTTTCAGAAGATACAAAACCTGCGAAGTTTAATTGCGGTTTATCGCCGTCTGATTCATTCTTGGTCAAATTGTACAGTAGTCATCTGGACATTCAAAATTATATAACTTTCTAGCGAAAGAGAGCCAAACGCTACCTAATTAAGATTCATACATCAATGGATCACAACATTCTTCGACGATGATCAGTGCCAAACCAAGCCGCAGATTTTCCAGAACAAATAATACTTTCTCTCTGGAATCGAACGTAGGCTCGGAATTCTAGTGGCAGTTTTGATTCGAACCCGAGTTGTCCAATCGTCAACTTTCAAAATAGCCACTTCCAGGGATCAATAGAATCTAGAAAACCCAGGAAAAGACATCATCACGATTGCAGGAGAATAAACGCTACCCTACAGAGTCCCCAGCTAAAGCATGGGGATGTGAAGACATTCACTTCTCTGTCTTCAGCCTCTCTCGCGTTTCCATAAGTGCTTTTCCCAACAAATTTGTTCCCCAATCATGCCTCCTATGACTAGCCTGCGCAGCACCAAAGCCAATTCCCCATATCCGATCTTTCGGACTTGCCTCCACCAACTCTCGATTCCCGGTTGCCAATAACTTCTGCTTCAGATCCTCGTCCCGTGAGAATTTCAGGTAATTACCCTCGGACACAATCTCAAATCGATGCTTCTGCCACACGTCTTCGGAGAAATCTGGAATCTTACGACCCAGCTCGCGGATCACCCTAGGATGGGCCTTCCAAGCTCTTTCGAGCTCTTTGGTGATTGGATGATCTGGACCGGCAAATAAGAGAGCTTTCCGGTGCATCATATATCTACAAATCAATCAGTCAGGATTCTCAGCCGTGTGGGTATAGAGAAGAGGTGAGTTCCGTACTGTTCAGCATTTGCATATGTGTATTCTCGCCCTTCGTGTTTCCACGAGAACGAGGACGGCCACCATTGCCCTAGAAATCCCCATTGTCCTTCGGGTTTCCAAAAGTAGACGGGATTATCTGTGTCGTAATTTTTCTGGGCCATCTTGGAGCTTGGTGTTCTGACTATTTTACAAAGGTTTTGGTATCTACTTCTTTGCATCTCGTTCGTCTGGAATAAAATGATTGAATATATAGATGCTATAGCAGCCATGGATCTCAAAATCATGGGGATTGTGAGTCACAAAAGAAGCTTTGTTCTAATGCTCAGCCACGATACACTTTGCCATATCCGGAGGCGATCCTTTTGAAAAGAGTTTTTGGAAGGTCAGTCGATCAGCCCGGAAAGATTTTATTGCAAGCATCGTCAACTCTCATCTACATATTCTTTTAGTGTTTCGTCGAAAATGATCGTTGGGGGGTGTACGTAGTGGAATCATATATGGAAGGCTAGGTTGGTCCTAGACAAGTGAAAAAATCCATCCGGAAACCCACAAGAGGGAGTGTAAACAATGCAGTCTAGCTTGATTGAAAGAAATACCTAGATAGGTCAATCGTTCTCTTTTCTTCTTTTGTTTTTTCGATTTACCTAAGTAGAAATCCGAATTCTATTCGCCGTAGTCTGAGCCATGCATGCTTCGGTAAGAATCCGGGTAATTGATATGCGCCAGAATTGCCTATGCATCATTCAATTCTCAATTAAAATCTCTCAAGATTAATTCAAACAACAATCGCAGTACTTACTATTGACATATGAATGGCCAATGCGGTATCTATGCTAGGTGAACGATTGTCCCAATGAGCGGTGGCACTTCAAGCTTAAGATGAACTCCAAGGCCCCCACTGTATTGGGCACAACCTTTCAAGCACTACAAACCATGCGGATTCAGTCGGGCACCCATGCAATATCAACCTTGTAAATTGCCAAACGGCCTTTCATGAGACCGGAATAATCCTGGTCAAGTCCATGCTTCCGGATCATACCCTTCGCGCAAATTTAAAGGTTGTCCAAAGCTTCATACTACACTGAAGTTGTAGAAGGACATCACAAATCGCCTCACTCCGGGGACGGTACCATCCATCACCAACCTTGAAATTGACAAAATATCTTGCTTGCATCAAGCAGTCACTTTGCCTCATTTTTTTTCGGCAATACCCTACCAAACACATCCGAGCCGTCTCGAACCCGACATCAAAGCCGTTAATGTGAATCTCTAAATTGAAGTGGCTGGTGGAAATTGATCTGTGCTTGGAGCAAACCGGTTAGTCTTTTCGCACACTCCCAAATCAAGTCGGCCCACGTAGCGCGCCATAGCTTCGTTCGCCCTGCCCGATCAGCATTTCATTTTTGTATTTTGTAGAACTCATCTATGTTCGGCCTGCTTCTTCTTTAATTTACGACTTGATTTGTAGCTCGAGCGAGTCTATGTCGGTGTTGTTCCGGGAGCTGAAGTGTTGCAAGTAGGTAGGAGATTGCCTGAAGAACCTTCACGTCTTTATTGCGACGTTGTGGTGCTTCAGTCAGAGTTCTCAATCAATCTTGGAAACCGACAATGAATAAAATTCCAGATTTCAGCAGGTGAGTTAGATCGATGGATGCTTTGAATCGCGAGTACTGCAACAAATACTTACATCTACAGTCTGATATCGTCTCCTCCATTTACTTTCCTTGTCGGCAAAGAACATACAAAACTAACGATTCAATCTGGCCTCGCCAAACATGTTTCCAAGCCTCTGGACGATTTGATGAACAATGGCCATACACGCGAATCCAAACATCGCATCGCCGTCCTAGAAGACGAAGAGGTCGAGGTCTTCACGGCTTTCACTCAATATGCATACACGGGGAATTACACTGTGCCAGATCAGCCGGCAGAATCGGCGAATAAATCCTCTTCCAATTCGACTGTTGCGCCTGAACCTCCATCGGCAGCTTCGCCGCGATCTGGCTCGGGGTCAAGCAATGGCATTCCAGATTTGCGGAACGGTCGTGGTCGCAATGGACGTAGTCCGATAGATGAAAGTGTGCAACACGAGCAGCCCCAGCAACAGCAGCAGCAGCAGCCCGCCATGGACCCGACCATAGCTCGAACGCTCTCAGCAGCTTCTTTTTTGCCTCCTCCGGCTCCTACACCACCTCCTTTCGGAAATCGATTTGATGCTCGACCCCCGGAGCGCAGGTATGCGGAAACACCGCTGGCTATCATGCAGACGTCGGAAGTGGAGGATCAATGGGATAATCCATTTGCGCCGGCCACCGAGCATCTCAACCACAATCATCGCAATGGCAGTACCTTCCGTGAAGATGTTCCGCCTGTCGAAAACAAGAGAGAGGTTGTGGTTATACAAGATAGACAGCAGGAACCGTCAGATGACGATACGGAGCCGGCGTTCCCTCTTTCAAGACGACCTAGCAGGAAAGAAAAGAGGAAGAAACGAAAGGATACGATCGTGGCTGCATCGCGATTTGATGAAACCGCAACGAAAAGCTTGACACCGCCATCGACTCCTCCTTTCGATCTCAAGGATACGAGGGGGAAGGTAAGTCCGCCGAAGAGAGACGTGCATGTGGTGCCCAGAGGTGATCCGGATTGCGCTATTGAAACAGATACGGGTGAAGAAGGAGATATTGACGGCGACGATGGCGACTGGTGGGACAAACCTGTCACTTCGCAGAACTTTTCGAGAAAGAGAGATCTCAATAATGATGCTCTGGAGGCACGCGGACAACTGCCGCAAGGGCCAACAGTCCTTCCTCATCAGCAGCATTCATCACCGTCGCGTCTTTCTCCAACGTCAACTTCGACAACAACCGAACAACAACGGCATTATACAGCGCCCTTGATTGATACGGCATTTGCGAGTCATCCAATGTCTTCAACCCCGCAAAGAAAGGGCTCCAAATCATGGAAAGAGTTTGCCTCTATTGATTATTTCCATCAAGGACGCAGCGAAGGTTCTGGCGCTGCCACGCCAACTCCTTTGCAAGCAACAATTGTTGTTCCTTACATTTTGTTCCATGCCAAAGTCTACGTCTTCGCCACTCGGTATCTTATTCCAGGACTCGCCCAGCTTTGTCTTCAAAAATTGCACACATCCCTCGTCGACTATCCTCTCGACCCCCCGGCTGACAACGAAGAAGATTATAACGGTAGCCAGCGTGGACCCAGCCGCAGCACCAGTCGATTGGACGTGGAGATTCTGCAATTCAACGCTCACGCAAGGATGTTTTTGGACATTCTGAAGTATACCTACGAAAACACAACTCGCTTTGAGCCCGAATCGCAGACATCGGCAACGTTGCTTCGAGAATGCGAGTTGAGGAAATTGGTAGCCCAATACGCTGCTTGCAAAATGCGTGAATTGGCTGTTTATACACCTGCGCCGATTCCAGTGCCTTCGTCGCCGAGTCAGGGACCGGGATCTGGCGTGAGTGCTATTACTGCTCCGGGTGGTGGCTTGAGAGAGCTCTTGGATCGGCTACCGGAGCTTGCTTCTGATTTGGTCTTTCTCATGATGTGAATATGGCTTTGTCGATTATTTTTCGGCATACAATTTGAGGCGTATGGAAAGTCAATTTTGCGAGTATGATCATGTGAATATGCTTATTGACTGAACGACATCAACGATTACGACCTGCTTCTTTGGCTGTTCTCTCTGCTATTTTTCCATTCCTTTTTTCTGCTGAATTTTTTTGTTATGATTATGTCTGTAGTTTTGGCAAGCGTCCGTCTACAATATCCAATTCGTTGTATTGTACCTTATCGCGAAATCAGTCACTAAGAAAGATTCCATTCAATACCAACTTGATTGGCACAACTTATTTGTGCAAATGACTTCCAAGGTTGCGAGACAAATTTAAAAGAAAGCTTTACTCCGAATAACGCCTTTAAGTCACTATAAAACGGGCAGTAGCTAAATCTTTGCTCGACCAGTTCTCAACTGCGCACTGTCCATCCTCCTACCCTCGTCATCCTGCTCGGCTACTTCCAATATAGGGAATTCCTTCGGCATAATTCGTCGTGGATGCGCGCCGGGAACGACGGCATACTTTGAGAAATCAGTGATTCCACATTCCCGACGTAGGAAATCTTCGTCCAGGTCAAGAAGACCATTAACTTTCTCGGGGGAAGCCGCGAGCATTGCCAATATTGCCTCTGAGAATATTGTCTGGTTAACGCCTCGATTAGCTTGATTTCGCTTTTAATGTGCAAAACTAGAAGTACGTGGAATAAGGCAACGATAGGAGGGGGAAATAATTACAGGTTTGCGAAGGTCACGTTCTGATGTAGGGTCTTTCTTGACCATTGCTTCTGTGGCGGCAGATTCGATAGACTTTCATAGTGTCCAATATCAAATTAGATAAATGTGATCATACGTGTGTTGAATTGGTAGCCTTCGTGGCAGATCACTGTGGAATTTCTTACGACAGCTGGCCAGATAGAGGTAATAGCCATATTTTTCTTCCCCTGACGTTCAAAGTCCATGGCGAGGCCTTTCGTCAGAACACTCATGCCGACTTTACCTGTAACAACTAGTCAGTCGCGGTGTTCAAGCTGAGGTGACAGCCAACTTAGACAGTCCGAACATCAGGGATCAAGATTAAGATCGAGGGTAGGCGCACGACGTACCTATAGCGTAAGCGGTCTTTCCTCTGAAAAACCTAGAATATATAGGAGGCGACACAACTATAATTCTTCCCTTCCATCCATTCCTTTCAAAGTACGGCAGAGAGGCATGAACACTGGCGTATAGACCTTCCGGGTTAATTCTCTGCATCAATTGGAATCTCTTCACGGGGGTGTCTGTCACAGAGGACCACCATATTGCACCTGAGTTGTAGATCAGAACGTCCAGTTTGCCATATATACGAACCGTTTCCGCGAGAAGATGATTGATTTGGTCTACATCTCGTGTATCGACTGCGATTGCTGTCGCGGTCCCTCCGTACAACTCGGTAATTTCCCGAGCAACTGTATTGATGGTTGAAGCTGGAGAATTGGGTTGAGGTGGAAAAGAAGTAGCTGTATGGTACGGATCTGATGTTGATTTGGCAGCCACAACGACTTTTCTTCCGAGTCAGAGGAAAAACTTTCTCCACAAGGAATATTGAGATAGACGACCAGCATACCCGCGTAGCCATTCCGAGCGAGATCGATGGCTATTTGTCTACCAATGCCACGGGATGCTCCAATAACGAGAGCAACCTGTTTTGCTTCTGTCATGATATGATGTTTTTGATTGTTGGTCTTTATGTATATTTCTCAGGACTGAACATCTATTAGCGTCTTCGCTGCCAACCTGGGAACGGATATGGGGAACCAGACTGAACCACTATGCACACTGTTATTTATCTCGGTGGATTTACTCGGCAACGCGCCACTTAGTCAACTAAGTTAACTTTCCTGGGGATACGATTCGTAATGGTATATTGAGTCCAGTATCGCCGCAGGGAGAATAGATCTAATACCGTCGGCGTTGAGCGAGCGTCGAGGCTCTATGGACGGAATCCTGGATTTAGTGATGAGTGATCAGATATTTCGGCGCAATATATCTGTCCGTACCGAGGCATTGATGGTTAGTCGGAACATTTTCATAAAGTCCATCTTTGTTATATCCGAATATTCAATGCTAAAGGTGATACTCACCTGGGGCTACCATCAATGGATGCTTTGTGGTCTGACCTTTCAAGGTTGTCAATATTCAAGTGTCGAATATCGTTAGCCGGATCCTGTTGTCTGATCTCATGGATGAATCTAGGGCAAATATTGTAGACGAAGATTTTCAGGATTGATGTTTAACTGGCTGTGCTCCAGGCTATCGTAAAGGTAAATTCATTCGGTCAATCTGTCAGGAATGAATGATGAAGTTGAAGCTTTGAGCCGCCGGTATGCGCGATGTAAATAGGGTTAGGGTCATTGCATAACTCTGGACCTCGGCTCGGGAGAACTAACAGCACCGCAGCTAACGGAGTAATCCAGCTCCCCATATTTATTGGACTCTGTCCTTAATCTCCTTGTCGGCTTATTCAGATATTCCTGATTATAAAGACACAAGCTGTGGCGTGATCAGAAAATACTGCTTGTGGAATCAGTGCTTACACCTTTGTCCACTAACGAATCAAATTGCACTACCAAATTGCACTACCAAATTGCACTAAGAAACACCATGGGCGGCATCATCCATGCATACTATGACTGCGGTAAAGAAACGAGATCCAGTCGAGTTTGCAACGAGAAGAAAACCATACTGATTCGCTGATTACCTACCTAGTCTCGCCGTATTCTTACTTTGCATTTATCCAGCTGAAGAGGTTGCGCAATACTCTTGCCAGCCATGGCGTGAGCATCGAGTAGGTTACATTTCTATTGAAAGTTTCGTTCACGAAATGGACAGACAAGAAACTAACAACTTGTCTACAGAATTCATCCCATATTCCTTGGTGGAATAATGCATGGATCAGGTCAGTAGTAGTCTAGCTTTCCAATTGGAAGCCTGCCAAAGACCATCGAGATTGCTAAAAGAATATGGCAAAGGCAACACACCCCCTTGGACAGTACCAGCCAAAGCCAAGATCTCAAGATTCGAAACAAAGCGCGTTATGAAATATTTGAAGATAAAACCATTTGAAATTCCTAAACCATTTCCTATTATGACGCTTGTGGTAAGTTCGGCCGTGAAACTATGGACATTGAAAAAAAAAGAGAACCTGTCTCCTAGCTGTCCGTCTGACTAATGCGTGCTTTACAGCCCCAAAGAGCACTAACATATATAAAACACGAATATCCTCAAAACAAGTTTGAGAGTATCGTTGAATTGTACTGGGAATGGTTTTTCTACCAGCATCAGGACATTTCAAAGCCTGACGTCTTGCAAAAGCTCCTTGCAACCCCAGAAGCAGGCTTCACGCCAGAAGAAGCTGGAAAGATCACATTGGCAGCAAAAGACCAGAAATGGAAGGATGCCTTGAGTGCCAAAACGCAGGAGGCGCTCGATAAAGGAGCGTTCGGGGCACCGTTCTTTTGGGTCGTGAAAGTTGATAAGCAGGGAAATGTGTCGACGGAGGAGCCGTTCTTTGGAAGTGATCGGTTGGTTTCCTTTTTCATATACAGTTATTTCAGATTAACGACTCGAGCTGACCGTTTTTAACTTTACTAGTTTCCATCACATGTGGGATTTTCTCGACTTGCCTTACAACGACATTCAACTCCTGGCGCAAAATGAAGCAAAGCTCTGATGCAGAAAGGATTCTTTTGCATGTCCTTGGGAAGATTGTTTTTAACATGGTGTAGCATTTCATTTGTGTAAAATTATCTAGGCTCTAATCATATCTTCGTATTCGTTCAATCGTGAGATGACCACCCCGAGAAATGCTTCGCTTTGATCAGTCCCTTAACTCCATGGAACGCGTCCGCCGATCTCGTCTGAGAGCTGTCCAGGGCCAACGTTGATTTCCATCCCTGCATTGATGGCTTCGGTCCGCATGAGTCGTAAATGAGCCTCGTTCACGTATTCCTTGACGCTATCCAAGGCTTCCTTGACCACATCTCTGCGTAAATCTGTCTGCTTCGAGACAAGTAACCCTTTCTCAAGATCGATTCGTGCGTCCAAGGTGCCCTTATCGATTAGTTTAATGAGTTCCTGCACGAACGGCGAGCTAATATTCGTAGGAGACGCGACACCTCCGACGACCTTGGGTGCAAACACTTTTGCCATTGCGTCGAGAGACACCCGGCTAAAAGGGACGGTATACTGTCGGATCGACTTGATGCGAATCTGATTGTAAAGCGCAGGAATATGACGCTGCAGATGAATATCGAGTAAGTAGTCCGCTCGATATTCCTCGAGAATGGCGAGGCACGACTGAAATTTCGAATTACAAAAGAACGAAATAGCACGGCGAATGTGAGGTTCCAACTCAAGATAATTGCGGAACTGGTTGTTGTCCAGTACACGCCGCTGCAATTCATTTCGATCCATTGAAGCCAACGCACACAGACCACCGTAAACGGCGACGTCGTTTGCGGTAAGTACCTCGTTGTAGGAATCACCTAAGGTGGGATCGGCATTCAAAAATTGATTGGCAGATTCCAAGAAATTGCCTTGGCCGAGATGAGCGAGACCTGCCGCGGCTGATATCTTTGGTGCATTCTTTGCTTGCTCGTCGTCTGACTTGGGCCCCGATCTGTATCGATTGACCGCTTGTAATACACCAAACCAATCGCCCCGATCGATGGCGACGTTGATCAACTTGAGGTGCATGGATGCAAAGTGGCTTGGCGTCGTACAGTTGTCTTTGAGACGCGCGTAAGCCTTGGTGGCAGAGGCTAGGTCGCCTATGATATGGTAATGTGTCGCTAAATCATCCGTTCCCATCTGCTTGCGATCAGTCCCGGACAGCTTTCGCGTTTGTTTGAAAAACATTGTCATGACGTACTCGTATGCTCTCCTTGATGAGATTATTCTTGTAGCCTCTCAGCTCGTGGTCCAGCTTCTCTGTCTCGACTTTCACCAGATGTCTTGTTTGATCTACCCATCGTTGATCGAGTTCTGCGTCTGGATCATTCGGCGCGACCTGCTTCAGTGCTTCAACTGCATTCTTGTAACGCTCGACGTCTTTTCCGGATTTCGCTTCGACGACAGCTAGTCTGAGTGCATCGCTAGAGAGAACCGTGGAGCATTTCCCGATCAGGAACAGTCGATCGAAGCGTGTACGTCCTGCAGTATTATGGTCAGTCGGACGATTCTGACCAGACAGTGAGCCCAATGGATACCTTTGTAATTCGCGATATAGGAGTCTAGGTCGAATTTTGGGGTCTCTATCATTTGAATCAGGAGCCATCACATCGTAACAGAGGAATGAAAAGTGTAACGCAGACCTTCCACTTTGATGTAGGTAGGCTCTTTTAGCTCGCCTAAAAGCTTCTCGATAGCCACACCGTCCAGATTCTTTGGAAATTCCATCATCTCAGAAGGAAGATGACAGAATAGAGATGTGCGACCGTGTAAATATATTTTCCAGCTGAAGTTGAGGAATGCTCAAAGGTTCAAAGATGAGGTTGATTTAAAGTGAAGCTATGATGTCGTCGCTGACTAACTGGTCGGTCGTGACTGCCAATCACAGGACCCAACAAGCCCTAAGTCTTGTAAAAATTTCCTATTTAGGAAGGTAGACAGCAGCCTCCTTCATCACAGGTTCTCAACAGCAAAATTGATCCCCAGAAGAAGAGAATGGAAGTTGAATATTTTGAGGATACAGAGCTGTGAAGATTGACAAGCTGTTGATGTTGCGGGGGAAACCTGCACAAAACAGTAAGAAAATATCAGCAGAATCTTCACCGCCTTCTTTACCGCTTTGTGCCCTCTCATCTCTCACTTAGTTTCTTCACCCATCTTCACACAATAATCTTACCATAAGTCTTTTTTTATTCTATATTTCTTTTTTTTTTGGCTTTGATGACTGGATAAAGAACTATTTTACTGAACATATACATGCATGCTCTTCCCTGCAAGCTGTACAGTCTTGCTGCTGACTCTGCAATGGATCTCGGGGAACCTTAACATTGATTATGACGCTCGCTGAAACGCGCAAAGACAACTCGACATCTTCAGATCTAGGTACCGCCGAGCAGAGCTGATGATAGGCCCAGAGGAGTTGCTCCGATTACTTGCGATGTCAAGAATGGTTAGATCGTGCGTTCGTCATTGATGCAGCCTGCATCACACTTATTCGAGATGCCTCTAAATGGCAAGGGCTGCAGCAGAAGCGGCCGCGGAACGGGAAGGCTTGCATCCGGACGCTGGACGATCGACCTACGGTATAAGTGACCCATGAGAGAAACGTGATGGAAGTGTGATAGGCCTATCTTTTGGCTCTTCGAGAGCAGGGATTCAAGACTGAAAATGATGGCGACGATAATTCATTCGCGTACAACTTCAGCCCAAGTCACTCACGCTTGAATCAAGCGACATCCAATTTAGGAATGAGATAAGTTAGTTTTTGGGGGCTGGATTCGTCCGAGATTCATTAGATCGTGAAGGCGAAAAGCTGTCACCGGCGTCTATCTAGCCATTCAACCAGATCCGCTGGTCGTCCTATATCATATCGGCCCGGGGCATATCGAAATATCAAGCGATCTGCAAATTATTCCTGAGGTGGATTGGATCTCGTGCATAATTATCCGTTCCATCCACTGAGAGAGTTCGCGTCTGGAATTCTTTTTGGGATTTCCACGTAGGTACCACCTACCTAGGTATAGCATCAATACTCTACCACGCTATTCTGTTGATTTCTATCGCTTGCAAAACCGCAGACTCAGCGCAGCAAGCCAAATTAGCTTCAATTATGTTCTCGTAGTGTGCAATCATAATTTAGAAGGAAATCACTACAATTTCGATAGTGATCTTGAGCATTTACCTGCCGCGAATTATTTCCCAATCGACCCGTGGACTGAAAAGTCCCTAGGAACACCAAAAAATCATTTTTTACAGATCTTGATGTTTTCCGGGTTTTTTCTTGCAGATAATATGCAGCTAATTGACTAGATTCATGTGGCTTAACTGTTATGTCAATTTCGAACTCCCAACTCGGCCGGGTGCAGTGCTTCTGGAATATTTCCTCGTCGCGGTTAGCTTTCTTTGCTTTTCACCAGTTTCTGCAGATACAGATTGCTTTTTTAGCCTCCTTTGCACTGGGGCAGGTTTCATCTTGTATTCTAGAAGGACGATGGTGTATTCTATACTAGACGCCTCGTCTCTAGTGTCAAACTAAGCGAAAATATGCAGGGCTCGCACCTGAATCCTGCAGCCTCTCGAGTCAAGTACAGCGGGAAAAAAATCCCCTAGAACAATATCGAAGCCTTCTAGAAGGTTTCCATACAATATCAACCCTGCAGTGCATTGAAGAGTCACTACAAGGCTGAACTAAGCTACTAATTACATGCTAGAAGACTTTCCTTACTAAGAGAAGCTCACTATGTACTCGAATAAACGTAAGGAGCAAATGGATGCAATGGAATAACCTCCCCACAAACCATGGAGGAACCATTGACCATTGAGTCAGGATCAGAATGTTATCTGACCACTCTGATAGGTCTCGTGCTTCGATTCTGGGTCTGCTGGCTCGCAGAATTCTTTGTGCGAGTGCGTTGTGGACGCAGTTCGTCTGAAGCAACCCCATCCGCACATTGACGGGGTGGCACGCCAACTTCCAAGGTTGCGGTGGAAAAAGAAAAATAAGACAATCTTCAGGGCATTACAAGGTTTTCATGCTTATGCACCTGTGGACACTAACCTACGAATTCATAACATCGACTTGCCATGAAGCAGAGTACCGGAATGGTCTACGAGTGGAGAAGAATCGATATGCAAAAGAGAATTACCCATTGCGTAGGGATCAGTCAGCCTTATAATAGTTAAATATCGAGCATTTATCAATTATTGAGATCAATTGGTCTTTTAATACACATTGGGGCAATCTTTTCTTCGAGGTGATTGCTCTTTTCTAACCAAATCATTGGTACTTCAGCCTTGATGTTTGAGAAAAGAATGTGGCTATCAAGAGTCTATTGATATCAAGAGAAAAAAAAGAGAGAACAGAAGGAAAAATAGGAAGGGAAGTCCAATCAGAAAGCGCAATTCCCATTCACTGCTAGGGACGTGGTGTTTACCCTGTCTCTTCGTCCATCCGAAACAACTCTTCCCCCTCCCTCCCTCCTCCTCTCCTCCTCTCTTCCTTTTTCTTTCGTCTCGCTCGCGCCCGACTAACTTTTCCTTTGACATCTCCTTGGACTCGTTACGAGACGTTCGTCCTTCCTTTTCATCCTGTCCAGTACCGAAGCTTCTTCTTGTATTCCTTGCCACATCGAACCTGATCCCTACATTTTCCAAATCTGTCAACTTTTCATCTCAGGACTCTGCCCCGTCGTCTTCTTGGATTGATCGTCTGGGCACGATGTCCCGCAAGTGGAATGATCCTGATCCTGGCTTTGTCGCCATGAGTTCTGGTAGCTTCAACATCAATCCTTACCGCGATGGTCCATTTGCGTCCTCTCAGCCTATTAGTCCAGGCTCTGCCTGGTCTACTACTCCGTCTCCCAAATTGGAAACCTTGCCGAACAACGACCAAGCCGACGTTGCTATGGAGGAGGCAAATATGACTGCAATGCAGACTTTTGTCCCTGTCACTTCTGCCCCTGGCATGATGGGTGGTATTCAGACCTCCTCTGTTGGGGGCTATTCGCAGTCGGTTGGCTATCAAGCAACCCCAGCCACCACCGGTAGCATGCCCCAATTCGACTGGATGATGGATTTTAGTACAGACCTTACGGGGGGTATGCTTCATCCTACTGCTTTTCAGAACAGCAATTCGTTCGCAGTTCCAACGACCCAGCCACTCTCGTTCAGCCCTGTGAGCTACGACAACGTTGCCAGTGGATTCTCCGCTGCTCAAGGAGCATTGGCACAGTATTGGAATGGCATTCAGCAGCCTTCCTGGATGACTGAAGCTCTTACGTTCATGTCTAGTACTCCATTGAACGCTGCCATGGGCCTCCCTGCAAGTATGGCTCTGTCTCAGACTTTGGCTCCAGGCACAGTCGCATACCAGGCATTCGATCCATCCATGACCATGAATATGGCAGGCTTGTCTCTTGGAGCCTCTGTCCCAGCCTTGCCTACTACTACCCTTGGAATGTCTGTCACTCCTGACCTCGACTTTCATCAGATTCAGTCCTGGGACACTCCGATGGGATCAACTACCCCGATAGCTGCCAACAACCAGCATTTTCCAGATACTCCCGATTCCTTTTTTTCGGTTCAATCTTACGGTTCGTCCTTGGAGTCTGCCACAACTGCATCGACCACGCCTTTGGCACCAGGCCCTCACGAAGCTGCATTCGGCTTGGTTCGGTCTGAGAATGTTAACGGTGGAGTCAACCGTGGTAACGCTTCTGTTGCAAACTTCCCTCCCTCAACGCCACCAGGTCAAATGTCTAGCAGTGACACTGCCTTGGTCCTCTCCTCTGATACCAAGAACCAGCGTCAGAGGATTTTGGACACTGTTCCTCATGCCAAGTTGTGTGCCATGCTAGAGTATGGTGTCCCTGCGGAAGGAGACAACCTGGCCAAGGACTTGTTCATCGTTCGAGGCAAAAGCTTGAGACTGTCTTATGGACAGATCAAAGCCATCGCAGGTTGGAAACAGGCAGAGTCCACTTTGCGTGGTCGTTACCGCAACTTCACAAAGGCGAAACATGAACGTCTTCGCAAACCGAAGTGGACCGTCCGTGATGTGAGTATTTATTCCTTTCATCTTCTCAAGAGCCATGGTTTCGTCTTTTTCTTTTGTTTTAACATGTGCTAAATCTTCTTTGCGCAGGTTTTTATTCTCAAACAAGCGGTTCTGGCCCATGCCAAGACCATAATTGAACAGAGCAGTTCTCGTAGTCGCTACGGCCGTCACGCTGAAACGCACTACACGGAGCAAACCCTTCCCGATGGTATCGAGGCAGCCATCTCTTGGAAATCGGTCTCCGAGTGGGTTTACAGACACGGCGGATCCTATCGCTTTGGTGCCTCGACTTCCAAGCGTAAATGGTTTTCTTCTACTGGGCGTGATCGCAAGGACAAGGACTGAACTTCGAGCCCCCTTTTTTTTTCATCTGTACAAAGAGCCGTCCATCGCATTACGCCATGTGCGTGTGCGACCAAGGGAGCCGGCAGGGTTTGGACATAGATGATACGACGTGACGTTTTTTACGCGATTAACGGTCTTTTCGACACTTACACTCATTCCATTCCATTCCATTTCCATTCTATGCCAGCGTTTTTTTCTTCTTTCAGATTTCTTGTGATTTTTTTTTTCTCTTTTTTCTCTAGTTTCAAACAACCGAGAAGCAAAATCTCCGGAGGCGTCAGGACGGTGCATGGGACGGTGACGGCCAGGAAGATACCACAGTCACGAGACGGGGGAGTATCGGTTTCATGTCTTTCTTCTTTTCTTTTCTAATGTGTGTTCGTCTTTTTCTTTCATGATGTTTTCGACTCTAATGATCAACAGCGTAGGTAGCTAGTTTAGTTAGTAAACACAGGACATCCCAAGATGGGTCCTTAGGAAATGGAATACATTATCATAAACTGTTCTCTTACCTAGGCACACCATCTGGATAACAAAGGATGGGTTTACCTAGATACCTTTGTACATAGCCTAGATACCTTTTAGATAACATGGAAAAGGGGCCGAGTTTAGATATGCACAGCTGACTCTAGCGATTTCCCTATTCCGACATCCCTAAGCATATCGCTGATCACCTCCACATTCTCAATCAAAAACCTCCACTGCTCTTCGCTCTTGACCATCAGCGTTCCAGCTAATATCGTCCCGTTCAACGACACTTCTGCGGATTCCATATCGTTGAAACCTGGGAGATACGCAGATTCCTTTCTTCGAGGCACAATCATCATGACGTCCTCGGTCATGGCGAGATTGTAGCTTATAGCAGCGGGGCCTGAGGTACGTCTCGTTTCTTCCGTGGACGTAATGTTTGAGGCGTGGAGGGCTTCTCGGTACAGAGTGAGATAGATTTCGTGTAATACTTCTGGCGAAAGAGATGGTGATGCACGCGGTAGCTGGATCGCAAAATGGCGAAAAGGTAGATTCGGGAGAGATTTTATGCCCGATGAGGAAGGTTGAGCGATATTGGAGGAAGAAGAGGATGAGGAGAGAAGATCGATAAGTGGTTTCCACGTATTAGAAGATTGCTGCTGCCCCTTCAAGTCCTCTTCTTGCGCACGCATATCCTCAATAGGGAGGAATTGCAGATGTCGATGCGGCTGGGATGCGCCGCTGTCGGGACCCGAATTGAAAAATGCAAATAATCTTCGACCCTCTTTTAACTGCTGCTGCTGCTGCTGACGTTCTGGTTCATCCTCACGCCATGCTTTCAGACAGGCATACGCAATCCCCAAATCGTCTTTATCCAGTAGATCCGTCTGATTCTCAAATCGTTTAGTGGCAAGAATGAAATGATTCGGAATAACAGGATACTTGTTCAGAACCAAGTTATGGCTTTTCTCAGTCTCTTTACTCAAAGAACCAGAAGAGCTGGTTGGCGATAATGCAACTTCGGCAATGAGAAGATCCTTGGATGGATTCTCAAATGGATCTGGCTTGGGCTCAGAAGCAGATTTGTTGGCCGAGGATTGTTTATCTGCGTTCGGCTTTTTGGCTAGCGCTGGACAATACCGGAGTTGATACTGTATCCCATTAACATCTCCTCCAGGGCTCTCTGTAGAGATTACAGGGGAAAGAAAGAATGCAATATCATACGTCTATTCCTCGCTTACTACTCAATGTTGCCAGCTGCGTGGCTGAGAAAATCAGACTGCCGGATTCTTTCGCGGCCACAAATCGACGCGACACCAGAGAGGGCAGACTCTCGCTCAAATTGAGACTCATTATGTTTCCCCCTCCCTTTAAGCCAAGTTATGTTGGAAAAATTGATAAAGAATAACTTCCCCTTGTAAATAAAATGAATGAATAAGTAAGCAGCTTGACGATAAGTGAGGTGTAAATAAGGTTGCATGATAATTATGGATCCTGAAGGTCCGGAATGTTCTGAGAACAAAACAAAAAAAGTTGGTGGTTAAGGCTAAAAAGGTTGTTTGGCGGGGCTAACCACAGTTCCCATCATCATGTACTCTCACAGGTTTATATGGACTATTTTACTTGTATTTGTGAATTCACAGACCATTACAAAATATACCTGTCTAGATTCATTAACTGTGGTTCATTCAGACGCAATACTCTTTACAGAATCTTAAATTTTTGTGGCACCATCTAATCGAAAAAGAGAGCCATCTTGGTCAGGATGACTTCTTGAGTCGCCATGCGATACATCCCAGTCCAGCAAGGAATAAGACTCCATTAAATGCTGCCATGATAAAAAATGGACTTCCAGTAGAAGTCGCGTCGAAAAGTAGCCCGCCCACTTTTGTCAGTATGAGGATACCAGCTCCACCGTAGAGTGAGTATATGCCAGCGATGCACCCTTTCAAATGTTTTAGGTCAGTCAATGGTAAGCGCTGTGCCGGTTTGCCAAGAAGTGGATTGCGCTCAGTCTGTACAATATCCAGGTCGTCTTCTAAATCATTGTCAGACCGTTCTTGAGTTGATACATGCTCATTTTCGACAAGGTCCTCGTCGGGCTTGATGTTCAATACGCCGTTGCTCAGGATCCCAAGACTGCAAACAATTGCTCCAATCTGACTGATCCCAATAAAAGACACCATGACGAATTCGCCACCGTTCACACGAGATCGGTCCGGCTGCGGGTTGAAGATCAATGGGAAGGCGATGTACCCAACCACTCCCAGAAGCGCAGCACAGAGCAGGGGCAGGTTGTAACGACGGGATTGTTCAGAGAGATAGCCAAATATTGGTGCAGTAAGCAATGCCACCAATTGCGACACACCTGTTAATATCGACGCCAGGACGTAAGCTTCTGGGCACGATCTTTTGATATCACCAAGCCCATTTGACGAAATGCGATCGGTATTTTTAGTTCGACACAGGCCAAGCTTTCGATAGTAGTGATTGATAAACAACGGGATGAACAGAGAAATTGCCACCGACGACGCTCGTGCTACGAGACCGCCAACGTAGCCTAAGCAGATATCTGGGTAGCGAAATCCTAGAGTGAAAGCATGTGATAGATCTTTTCCCAGGCTGATAATCTTCCGCGACCGATTCTCCCCTTGGCTGTCTTCGTCGTTTGCTGTAGTTTGCCAGAGCGATCGAATACTCTTTTCCTCCTCTCCGGGAAGGTCTTTGAGACCAAAGAAACAAGCCAAAGCTACAACTAGAGCAACGGAAGCCACGACGTAGAAACTCTCTCGAATAGCCAGAGCGGGGGACGAGCCGGACATCTCAAAATATGCCGGAAGAGGCAGGAATACAGCCAGAGATATCAAGGCACCGCAGCCTGCGAAAAGTCCCACAAACCCAGCTAATCTCGAAGAGCCCGAAGATGGCTGGGGTTCAAGAACCTGTTCTCGAGAACGACTTCGCTCGAAGCGTGACGGTGTTATTGTGATCTCAGACGAGAGGGATGGCCTCCAAGCGTGGTTCGAGCGGCGTTGGGAAGGAGGAACCTGGCTCGAAATATTTCCTCCTGTCATTGTTGGCAAGGCAGCTGTCACCATTGTAGAGACCGCCGAGCCACCCAAGCTGAAAAATAGTCGTCCCAAGAGGAGTTGAGGATAGACATTAGATGCCTGCACGAACAAAACCAACGACAACGCAACAATCGTATAGCCGAGGGTGCAGACCTTATGACGGCGATTGATAAGCTTTTGTGCATAACAAACCTCGTTCGCGGAAATACTTACATATCGAACTCCAATCTTGTCAGACAATAATCCCCACGCTGGACAGGCAATCAGTGCCAGCAATTCGTCCGCAAAGCCTAGCGACCCGACAGCATCACCCTCACCATTTTCGAGACCAACAAGAATCGTCACCACAAACGACACAGAAGAATTGAGAAAAACCAAGAAGGCAATAGAAAATGGACAGACACCTAACAGATAGGTTGCCGTCTGCAGGCGCGACGCGGTGAAGAGCGGAGGACGCGGCGTCATGGTTGCTTCTGGTAAGAGCCAGACGATCTCAAGATCCCAAGTAGGCGCCAATGGTCATGTTGCCATCGGTGCTGAGCGAAGTGACTCGAATCCCGTCGCGTTGCCCAGACTCAAGATCAAAGCAATTGAAACTGATCTGTTTTTCGAAATAAAGATAAGTTGCGAAGGGATGAAACTTGCCAGCTTAACCTGATGTCAGCAATCACGTGCACAATTCAGCCGAATTGTTCGGATGTTTCAAGTAGTTAGTTAGGATCTCTAATTCCTTAGGTCAGCGGATTTTTGAGGCAATTTTTTTTCTTCATCGTTATTGTATAATTTTGCTTGGAGTATCAATCAAATGATACTTCCTGGACCTAAATTAATTACATTGAAGTTTTTTGTCAAGCAGTAAATAACCAACTAACCAAAATAATGAGTTAACTAGTTAAGACGAATCAGCCCGGGGCTGACGTAAGCGGGGTACCTCGATTGCAGGTAAATTAACTAGCGAATCAAGTCACTTCAGGCTAACCGTTTTAAGTGACTGGGCGACGTTGGAGGCGTAAAGTCCTGAATTTTCAGGCCCAGTTTTGGAGCTGGCCGGAACTGGAACTAATGTTAGCTAAATGATAGCTGGCATGATCCTCCAACACCAATACCTCCCCAAACATCAACAATTATCAACTATCAACTATCCACACCTCTGTCTCAATCTTTCTGCTCACATCTGCGATTCATCGCCTTTGTGCTTCTTTTCTTTCAGAAAGGATGTCTTGTTGAAAGAAGACCTTCTGCCCTTACCCCGTTCCGTCGCCGTTTCGTCTGGCAGTTAGGTCTCCTCCATGATCATCACTTGTGACTGACCAGCTTCATACTCGTCATCAACCATGCGACTCGAGGCTTACGCTGGGGTAAGTTGAAATCGGTTCCTCTCTATGTACCGCTGATGTGTTTGATGATTTCATTGTACTAACGACTCCTTCCGGGTAGGTCTCTGTGACCTTGGCTGCGGGTGTGGTGTTGAAGGCGCTGCATCAACGTTCAAACTTCTATGCGGCTGCCGTGTACTTGTCACAGAGCAACGCGAATTTGATGGTAAGCTCGGTCTTTCTTTTTGTGCTTGGGGCTAAACTCCGATGATGATCACGGATGAGATATACTGACTCCCCGGTTGAAAGATACTGACAAACCTCTTCCTGGTCGCGACTGGTTATACCCTATACGGACTTCAACGACTTCTCTACGGTCGCTTACGTCCCATCGAAACCGAGCAATTATACGAAAAAGCGTGGTTCGCCGTGACCGAGACATGTTTGGCCATGACAATCTTCCGCGGCGAGCTAGGAGTCTGGTTCATGGTCATGTTCGTCTGTCTCCTCGTGGGAAAGGTTTGGGGCTGGATCGGCGAGGGCAGAGTGGAAATTCTGGAGCAGCAGCCACCGGCGAATCCCCGTCTATTCCATGCTCGACTTGCCACATCGCTGTTGTTGTCTGTCGTCTTCGATGCATTAATGCTGGATTATGCGGTGCGGACTGTTTTGAAATCAGCTCGCGCAGACATGATGGTAATGTTTGGCTTTGAATTTGCAATTCTCACGATCCTATCATTATCGACTCTGGCGCGGTACGGTATCTCGCTGGTGGAAATCTACATCAAGCATCGCCAGAAATTAGTCAAGTTAGCGGAACGCCGAGCAGAAATTCGCTCGGACAGGGAAAGAGCCATTCGCGAACATCGCGAGTCAGGCACCGAAGGCCTTCCGGATAACTTGCCGGACGAAACCGATGTTGAGGAAATGGAACTCGATATTCCAGGCTGGGAAGAGAAAGGTCGCTGGGTATTTTACCTAGATTTGATCACAGACTTCTGCAAATTGGTCATCTATCTTTCTTTCTTTGCAATCCTCTTCACTTTCTACGGCCTTCCCATCCACATCTTGAGAGACGTGGTAATCACTATCCGCTCGTTTGGCCGGCGTCTCATCGACTTCATGAAATACCGCACCGCGACCCGCGATATGAACGAAAGATACCCCGATGCAACCGCTGAAGAAATATCGAGGGAAGACGTGTGCATTATTTGCCGCGAGGAGATGATCCCATGGCAGCAACCTGCCGCCGACGGGAACCGGAGATCCGTCCCAGAGAGACTTCGCCCAAAGAAGCTTCCATGTGGCCATATCTTACATTTTGCCTGTCTACGAAGCTGGTTGGAGCGGCAACAAAATTGTCCAATGTGTCGACGACCAGTCGTAGTACCACGCAACCAAGCGTATTTGGGGAATGGGGCAGAAAATAACAATAATAATAACGATAACAATAATAATAACAGAGAAGCAAACGCGGCCATAGGAGCACAAGAAGCTCCCAACGCACCTGCGGCGCCAGATAATGGAGCAGGTCACGGGCCACCGCAGGCTAGAATATATCAGTTCGGTCCGTTTCGAGTTGGCTTTGGGGCAGGTCGTGGCGATGTTTTACGCAACTTGCATCAACAGATTCATGGAAATAACCCCGCGCCCGCTCCTGTTCCTGCAGGAGCTCAACAAATCGGCTTTGGGTTTGGGTTCGGTGGACCTCAACAAAACGCTCAAGTTCCTCTTCCTATTCCGCCATCACCAGGGCTGGCCACTACGCAGTCTGGAACTACTTCGACCAGTTTGTCGAGCATCCAACAGCAGCTAGCGAATTTAGAGCAGCAAATTGCTCATGAGTATCAAACCGTTCGTGCTACGGCAGAACAGTTGTACATACTACGTTCCATGCAGAATGAGCTCCAACGACTACGAAGCGCACAACAGAATCCACCTGTTGCACACGCCACGGAGGTGCTGCGTCCACCTACCATTTCTTCTCCAAATTCTGCAATAAGACCTACACCAACAACAACACAACCTACCACACTCCATCATTTAAATGGCCAGTCATCGCCTCCAGTCCCTGCTGGTGACAGTCGCCTTCCCGAGGGGCTCACACTACCTCAGGGCTGGACAGTAACACCTCTCCGCCGTGTGGAGACCACATCAACCACATTTGCAGCTCCGGCGTCTGTACCTGCGTCAGCGCCAGCTCCAGCATCAGCCCCCATTTCGCCTTCCGTATTGGACCCTCGGTTATTTGGGCCTCTTCCACCTCGTGCTTCCAATAACGCGCAGCAACCATTGATTCCCACGCAGGCTGCAGATAATCCATCTCTTCCAGCTCTAAGCAGCGGGTCCATTTCATTAAATCCACCACAAGAGCCTCGACGCGAAGATGGTGCCGAATCCTTCACAAATTCTTCACTTGGCAGCAGCGGCGCAGAGTCTCAAGAGCCAAAGTCTGATAGTGCCGCTGTAGGCCAGTCTTCGCGAGAAGCCGATGGAGCGCCTTCACCTGCATCTGCATCGGCGTCGGCATCAGGTCCGGGCGACAAGGGCAAAACTCGAGCTGCAACAGTTGAAGACCTTAGTGAGGAAGAGAACTGAACGTTCTTCCTTCTTCATCAAAAAAAAGAAGAAATCCAGTAGCATGCATAGTGGCCCCCATCTACTTTATGTGAAATGCCTCATATATTTCCCAGATCATTGTTCATTTCATCTTGGGCGTTTCCGCCTCCCACGCTTTCTAGCCTGGTTCCTGTCTCGTCTCGCATGCATACATACCCTTCTCTCGATATTATTATTAAAGCTTTTCGGGTATGAATCCCAAACTATCCAGCGGAATTTTGGTATCGCTTTTTACCCTTGGAACAAATTACTTTTGCATGCAAACCTGCTTCACGAGATACTACGTAGACATCTATTTGCGGCACTTGTCGAATATCGTATTCATGCTGTACATTGAGTAATCTGCGGTTCGAATTTATTTCTGTAATTTATCGCCATTTAGTTTAGACGATATACTTACAATTGAATTCATTTAGGATAGAGCAACTTGGAGAGTGTCATTTGAAGAATTGTGCCAAACATGTATTAGTGCCATTCACCTAGTCCAGATTAGGCTGGTCGGCCCCTTTTCCTCCCGGCGGTCCGGCAAAGCTGAAAATGGAAATGGAACTATGAGACTTCTCTCCAACCTGATTCATGTCATAGATCGATCCATGATTCAAGATATATATCTAATCATCAATTATCACAATCGAAATAGTCCTTCGTATTCACGTTGCTCGACCTCGGACTTGTGCTTTCATTCAGTTTCACATTAGGCAACTCTACCTACCAGCTGCTGCTTCTGTGGCTGCTGCCGAACTCGTTCATGCATCGGTCCAACTACATATTACCTGGACTCGGCTTCTCAGTTTGTGCATTTACTCTGATTCTCACAGCATGGCATTTGCTCTTGGGAGGTGATGGCTGGCGAGGTATTCCGCAAAGGATAGGGCTGGGCGATATCGCCCATGCCGGGGGACTGCCATCTACCAAGTCATCATCATCATCTCATTTGCATACGTCCCATGAATCTCTGCCACCATTTAATACCAGCGAATTCGTGGCAGGAATTCCCAAAGAGCATGGCTCGCACTATTCCAAGACGGTAATAATGGCAAAGACCAAAGAGGAGAATACCACTTGGACGCACTCCGAGCTCGAAGATACGGGCTGGGAAACGGCTATATATGTGGTAGACGATCCGACGGCGGAATTACATCCACCGAAAAATAAAGGTCACGAAGCAATGGTGTATCTAACTTATATCATTGACAATTACGACAATCTACCAGACGTCATGGCGTTTATTCACGCGCATCAATTTGCATGGCACAACGAAGAAGTTTTTGATTTTGATGCGGCTGAAATGCTGCGCAGGCTGAGTCTTGAGCGTGTTGTGCGAGAAGGGTATATGAATCTGCGCTGTTTTTGGTCCCCAGGTTGTCCCGATTGGGTCAGACCGGGTGCTATTCATGAAAATCCGGGCAAGAAAGAGGAAGTTTTGATTGCCAAGGCATGGAGTGAGATTTTCCCAGATATACAGATCCCGCAGGTTCTTGCTCAGCCGTGCTGCGCGCAATTCGCACTGTCGAGAGAGCGGGTGCGAACAATCCCTCGTGAAAGGTTTGTGCATTATCGTCAGTGGTTACTGAATACGGATATTCGAGATACAATGTCCGGCAGAATTTGGGAGTATATCTGGCACATGGTGTTCACGGGCCAGGAAGTATCTTGCCCCTCGCAGAATGCATGTCTATGTGATGGATTCGGTATTTGTTTCGGGGGCGAAGACCAAGTAACTCAGTATTATCAATTGCTCTGGACGATTAGGGATGGAAACGATGCATTGCGCGAATGGCAAGAAGAAGCGGGCCATCTGGACGAAGACGCCAGTATGAGACTGAGCTTGGACGAGTTGGCCGATGCCGAACTATCGCCAGACGATCACAAGGGAATTCTGTTGACGTTCGACGTTGAAGAGAGAACTGCTGAGGTTGCACGACTGAAAAAGGAGGCGCTGAAGAAAGGCGCAGATCCTGTTAATCGTGCCTGGGCTGCCGGACGCCAATATAAAGCCGGTGATGGGTATTGATTCTGTGGTCCGTAACCATTCGGTGTACTCTATTAGAGGGACGGCCTCATCAGGAGAAGACTTTACACGGCTGGCTGTGCAGTCAGTGGGGGAACATGGTGTCAGCAAAGTAACCTCGATGCAAGAACCACGTTCTTTAAATGGTTTCGTTATCATCTCGAACGCCTGTTGGTGGACAGCTAAACAGAATTCATCAGCATGTTCCTTGTCTGCGATGATATACAGATGTTGGGTTATTTCATTTTTCGACAAGTCAAACAAAGAATTATACCTATTCTTGCAGCGGGCAACTCCTGTATAATGATGAGTCTCTGCACCAAAATATTCATTTTTGGCGGGAGTTTGCGACATATCTGATGAAGGTTTGTCATCATTGAGGTGTCTATTTCTTAGCAGAGCCAGGCTTTTCTTTGTTTTCTCTTTCTCTTTCTTATATGCACATACACGCGCACATACACATACATACACACGCACATCTACATGCACACATCACTTCTTCCTTTTCCTCTCTCTTCTTTATCTTCACGAAACTCCAGTTATTTGTATCCTCTTTCTTTAAAAACGCATCATTTTTGATTCCATTTTCTATCAAGATCTTTCGCACACAGGCTACTTGTCAAAATGGAATTCCAGTCTCTTCCCTTTGACTTGTTACTCGCAATATTTGAATCTCTTGGTGATCTCGATGATCCTTTGTCTCTTTCGATGACATGTCAGCACCTCTACACAATCTTCAAAACGTACAAGCGACGTATTGAGTGGTCAATTATGGTGAGTCCGAGATAATTTCCATTGCAAGTCCTAGACAGTGGGCATTAATATGAAAATAGCTCCGCAGCGAATATCATAAATACGATCCAGCTCTTTTTCAGCTACTTAACTTTATGCATGGCGAGGAAAAGGACGTGACACTCAAAGCCTCCTTGACACCAAACGACCTGTACAATCCTCCCAGTCATATTGTCAATGGAAGTGGCGAGACTCACCTCGATTACTCGCAGATCGATAAAGATCTATACTATGAACGAGTAACTTTATGGTGGAAAAAGGCCAAAGAGCTTCGCGACATTTACATCAAGAACGATGCTTACATGACCGCGCCATCATTCGAAAACATCACTACCTCGACTGATGCAGCGGGAAATCCTAAGGACGACTGGTTGGCGTTATACCTTCACAACCACGTCGGCATTCCAGATAAGTTCAGTTCACTTCTGGAACACGGGCAACAACTGAGCCCTATTTCAAAGGGTAGGTTTTACCGTGCGGTGGTTGGTCGGCTTTTCGATATCAAAACCGTGCAGTTCTGGGACCTGTTTCCAAGGGGTCAACCCACTAGAATTGCATTGCATCATCATCTTCGCAGTTTCCGAGAGTCACTGGAAATGCTTGAAATGGTCGATTTCACCAATTTTTTGTGTTCGACTATGATCCGTCCTGAATTCTACCCAAAACCTGACATTCCAGCAGACGATTATTTTATGATGATGATATACTTCTCTGAGTCATTTTCGACGCCATTTGATGTTCTCACTTTGCTTCAGGATCCGTCACAATTCAGAAGTTTACCACACGTCAGTCGAATGGGAATTGGAGGCTACATAGAGACTTGGCTCTACGAGAAAGATGTGCGCCACAAACTGAAAGAAGGGACGCATAGTCAACAATGGGCCCTTTATCGTGCTTCACGCTGGAGATTTACTGTCAGAGGGCAATGCTTCTCTGATTCATTTGACGAAGAGCGTATCGCCCAGGAGATTCGACATTTCGAGCTAGAAGATCGATACAGGCAACCCGGGCAAGACCGACCAGAATTGAGGTATTGGTGGCAAGACCTGTATCCGACCAACACGTTTCAAGAAAATGCAGCTCTTTGTGTTAAAGTCGATGAGGCGCGGGGTAATTATCCAGAGCTCTTTGCCACATTGGATAAACTTGAAGAGTATCATGCACACTGAGACTCTTGACTGAGATCCAAAAGCAAGAGCGGACTTTATTGCTATTCCTTTTCCTGTTCTTGCGTTACTGCTGCTGTCCTCTGTATGTCAATTTCTTGCTGTATAATTGACATTGGTGGAGCTGGATGTTTCTCGATCATGGCCATGTCTCAGAAGCTCATCTATTCTCAGGCCGAAGTCTCGCTATGATGGAATGATTTTACTTAGGCTAATTTTGAAAGTCAACAGATGGCTGAATATAAAAAAAAAATGTGAAAATGGAGAAAATCTTTAGTGGCCAAGATGTGTCTCTCACCTCCCTCTAGCTTGATACTTCCCCTTCCTTGGAAGTTTGGAAGATTCCATTTTTTTGGTGAAGCGTGAGTAGCACTATACGTAGTTCGTTGTGCCAACCCGATGAACCTGGAAAGCTTCATTTATGCTTCTGAGGAAGCAAAAAATAGAGATTCTAGGAAATAGTAGCAATTACTCCATACATCCTAACTATGAAGTATCACAAAGAGATAGAGGATTTCATGAGTGCATGGAAAGTGGGCACAGAATCCGGTCCAGTAATTGGCCACCGACTTGCGATGATTATTATTAGGCTCGGTCCGTTCCTGCAAACTACGTCGGAATTTCTTTGCTCCGGGCACAAATCAAATTGGCTACGTGCGACATATGAGGTCGGGGTTGAAAAGATGGACAACAAGGACAGCGAATGTTGAAGTTTCATTACGGTCAAGCTGTTGACTCTCGCATTGTCGGCTATAAGGAGGGTCTTACGATCTTTTGCAAGAGATACAGGGATACCTCGTTCCGCCACGCCCAGATAACGCGAAGCAACGTTGTAGTTTTAGAAGTCGATGCATACAGTATCTGCCCCAAAAATTGATGAGAGCCCTGTTAAAGAATAGGCTCGGAATAGGGTTTCAAATTGTCGACTCGATTGGTCCTTGTGATGAATTCCTGGTATGCTCATCACGACTAGGATTCAACCACTGGCCCCTCATAAGCAGACTGCCGGAACACAAACGTCAAAGCCCAGAGGACACTAACTACTGGATTCTTCAATGTCGTTTCATTTCTAAGCTCTTCTCATCCAGTCTATAACACAAAATGCAAACTCGAATGTGCCCTGATGATGTAGCCTGGGAACAAGCTGAGGAAATATCTGACAATTGGCTGGCCCAATTTCTCAAACTTGACGTGCTGAGGCCGATCGCGAATTTTGTACTTGACCACAACGGAGGCAATGGGACCGAGTTTGCGATACTCAAAAAAGGTTCCTACAATATCTCCTTGCGGTTGAAGGACGGGCCCACAGCCACGATTATCCGCTTGTCGCAGCCCGGTGCTGTTTTCTTCCCTGAGGAGAAAGTCGTGAACGAGGTTGCTGTTATGCGGTTTCTCATGGACAAGACATCAATACCCACTCCTTTTATTCACCACTCGGGAACAAAGCAGGAGAGTCCCCTCGAACTGAGTCCATTCATAATAATGGACTATATCGAACATGAAACGAAAATGTACGATGCTCTTAATACCCCCGGATGTCCCACAGATGAACGCGGAATTCTCGATCCGGCTATCAACAAAGATCGGCTTGACATGCTCTATGGTCAGTTAGCAGGTATCCTGCTGCAGCTTTTTACTCCCTCGCTGCCTCGGATAGGATCTCTTAGCCAAATTGATGACTTCACCTGGGAAGTAACACGCCGGCCTTTGTCTATGAATATGAATGAACTTGTCCGATTGGGATGCCTGCCGCGATCGAAACTTCCCGATCTACACACGACATTTCCAACAGCTTCGTCATATCTCGAAGCTCTGGCGGACCTCAATATTGAGCATCTCATACACCAACGAAACGATTCCGTGGAGTCTGCAGATGACTGTCGTCGAAAATTTGTGGCAAGGCATCTGTTTCGTAAGCTTGCTAGAGACAAGAGACTCACCAATCCTTTACTTGATGAAGGGCCGTTCAAAATATGGTGTGATGATTTGCGCCCAGCCAATGTGCTTCTGCATAAGAATTTGAAAGTTGCTGGCGTGGTGGATTGGGAGTTCACATACGCTGCTCCCATTGAGTTTTCTTACGCGCCGCCTTGGTGGCTACTTATTGAGAAGCCTGAGTACTGGCCAGAAGGCCTTGAGGACTGGACCAGAGTGTTTGATTACCGCCTGAAGACATTTCTTAAGGTGATGAAGGAGTGTGAAGAGGACGCTATTGGAATAGGCCGCTTGAAAGAAGATCAGCGGCTCTCCGGTCCTATGTATCAGAGCTGGGAGAGCGGTGATTTCTGGGTGATCTATGCAGCATTGCATAGTTTTGCTTTTGATGAGATTTACTGGCAGAAGATTGACCCACGCTTTTTCGGGACATCTGAGGACCCCAAGGTAGCGTGGAAAGAGAGACTCAGCCTACTAGATGACAAGGAAATATATGATATGGAAAAACTAGTGGCGCGAAAGCTGAAGGAGATGGAGACCAGAGTTCTGGCGTGGGACCCGGATGAATATACTGTGGCTTTCAGCCAACAGTTGAAGAGGCAAGAAGGGAAAGCGGACAAAGCGTATACTGCGCACCAGGACGGGAACGATGAGCCGAAGGTCAATGATAATGAGACTGAAATTTCAGGATCCTCGGAGAGTCAGAACCTAAGTGATAAGATGGCCGCAGCCCATTTGTCTGACTAGTTCACTCTTAAAACCCAGTCGTTTTGAAAGAAGAGCATGCAATACATGTGAATTTTGTTGCCCACATAAATTATCCAGATCGCATCAACTTCCTAGCTCAAAGCTGCAGAAAGCAAGCATGACTTTCGTAACAAATAATAGTTTGTGTTCAGACCTAAGTCTTACCGCCATACCTTGTCTGCATAGATGGCTCTAAACATAATCAACCGTGTAACAATCCCAACAGTCCAGACGCGGTTATTATCGAAGCCGGTGAGCATGTGTAGGTACTAGGTACTCATTTTCTTGGTTGTCTTGCCCATCTTTGGGTAGCTACCCCTATAGCATCTCTTTAAGTATGAAGGAAATCCGAGGGTAGTTAGCCTGAATACTGGAAAACACGTTGAGAAGGAATGTCGGATCCTTGCCATCATACTTGTCACCAGGCTTTGCTTTGACCAAGTCGTGCTACTACACGCCATGGTCTCAAAGCCTAGGAATGGGCCATACAGAGAATTGCGAATAGAGAAAAGGAGCTGCCCGGACTAGTATGCTTCCCTCTCTCTCCGCTAGAAAGCTGATGCCAGAAACACGCTGTCTATTCTTGCCACACTCAGACGCGAGTTAGATATAAAAATAATAACAAAAAGGTGGCAGTACGTTTACGAGCGCATATGCAATGAAAAGTGGATACAGAATCCGGCAAATTAATTTAGGCTCGGTCCGTTCCCGCTGACAGTGTCGGGACTTCTTTGATCCGGCCCCAACCTGGACACGAGGCTGAAAAGATGGACCATGATGCTTGCCATCACAGGAGACTCATCTCTGTTCGGATGAGGTTTGGGCATATTCCATTTGTCTCGAAACCTGGAGTTGCACATATCTTCTGCCAAAATGGCTGCCCAGCGCCGTCTAGGCGAAACTCGATTTTTAGAATATGCCTCCAAGCTTGACCACCTCCCAGCATTTAAACGGGGGTATGCAGGCACTGATATCTTATTTGAGTCAGACTATAACCATGTTGAAGGAAACACGTGTGAGAAGTGTGACAAGGAGAGATTGGTGGAGAGGCCCTCCCGCAATAATCAGGAGCCTGTTATTCACTATGGCACCATTGCGTCAGGTAATCAAGTGATGAGAGACGCTGTTAGGAGAGATCGCGTTAGTTCGGAGCTTGGAGGCGTGCTTTGCTTTGAGATGGAGGCAGCAGGCTTGATGAACAAGTTCCCATGCCTTGTTATTCGAGGTATATGCGATTACTCTGATTCACATAAAAATAAGAAGTGGCAGCCATATGCTGCAGGAGTTGCAGCAGCATACGCCAAGGAACTTCTGTCCGTAATACCTTCCATTGATGAAGCCGGACAGTCACAGTGTGTTAAGAAAACCGTCGGAAATTTGGCAGGTGAGCGTACTAACCTATCTTCAATTGCAATGATTAACATTGTACAATAGGCGCCAAGACATTCTTCTTACTCCCATTTCAGAGAGATAAGAAATTTGTTGGCCGGGAATCGATAATGGTAGACATTGATAAGAAATTTCAATCATCGGATTCACATAGCCATCTCAGGCTCGCCTTAGTTGGAATGGGGGGAATAGGGTATGTTTTCACAAAATTATTTATCCAGTTTAGACGTCTCGATTTGACATTGGGAAAAGGAAATCCCAGATTGCTATCGAATATGCATATCGGGCTAGCCAACGTGACCCAAACCTATCCGTATTTTGGGTATATGCTAGCAATATCACACGCTTCGAACAGGCCTATAGAGATCTTGCGGACGAGCTAGATCTTCCGGGAAGAACCGACCCTGCGACGAACATTTTCAAGCTAGTGGCTCGATGGCTCTCCGATGGCACCAATGGTCAGTGGCTGATGATTTTGGACAATGCGGATAACGATGATATGTTTTTCCAGCAATTTGAACCGGGAGTAAATCCCGGTGTCACCAGGGCAGGACCAAAGACATCACTGATTGATTATATTCCTCAAACGACCAATGTATCGGTTCTCATCACGTCGCGGAGCCTAACAGCAGCCACGAATCTTTTTAGTATGCACGATAATATTATTGCCGTTGATGTGATGGATGAAGCAGATGCTGTGAAGCTTCTTCAAACCAAGCTTACTCTTGATGAGCATTCAATGCTAGATGCCCGCAAACTGATTCAAATTTTGGAGTGTATTCCGCTTGCGATCATCCAAGCCGGATCATATATTCAAACAAGGTCACCAAGAATCACAATTTCAAAATATCTGTCTCTGCTGCAAGCAGGTGAAACGAATTTGAGTAAACTGCTCGGTCAATCGGACGTGAAAGATCTCAGGCGAGACTCCAGCGCTCAACACGTTGTCACTTTGACTTGGCAGATATCTTTTGATCAAATACGAGCTTCACATCCCGCATCAGCTGACTTGCTTGCTTTAATGAGCATGTATGATCGTCAGGGAATTCCACAAAAATTAGTACAACAGGATATGACTGACTTAGAATTTGAGGATGCAATTCATCTACTGATCAGCTTTTCGCTCATCAAAGATGGTAAAAGCCAACGATCCTTCGAGATTCACCGTCTCGTCCAGATCTCGGTTAGAAAATGGTTGGAATCTGATAACCAGCTGGAGCTATGGATCAAAAAATCTGCAGAGGTACTTGCAGCTATTTTTCCATCGGGAGTGTTTGAGACATGGACAGAATGTCAAATACTGCTACCACACGCCAAGGAAATTCTGCGCCACGCCCCAGAAAATAATAGCTCAGGCACAGAGAATGGCTTCTCTAGGCCCAGGAAAAGGATGAGGTTTCAACCTATTGAGGAACTCCATGCAGACAATCAAGAATTGAAAATGTGGGCAAGAATCTGGAAGAATACTGGCTATTACCTATTGTTGGCTAAGGGCAATTCTGAGGAAGCAGAGATGATGCTTCAACGTGCACTACAAGCCTTAGAAACAGTGTGTGGGGAAGAAAATCATGAATCGCTATGTCTTAATGGGGTCCTTGGCACAGTTTTATCGTCTCAGGGCAAGTTTGATGAAGCAGAGATGAGACATCGATATGAATCTCGAGGCTTAGAAAAGTACTTGGTATGGAGCATCCTCATACACTTTGGAATACACTGAGCCTTGGTAATGTGCTTTGGAAGCAAGGCAAGTATAAAAAAGCAGAGATGATAATTCAACATTCATTTTAAGGACTCTAAAAGATGCTTGGTATGAAACATCTTTATACATTTTAGAATATGCTGAGACTAATAGATATGGATTAGGTTTAGGTTTGGGTTCACAGGTTGGGTTTTGCCATGTCTAATCCACAGACAAGTCTCTCTATTAAATTCAGTTAAAAGACATGGATAAGAGAACATAAAAAAAACATTTAAGTTTATAGTAGGCAGCCACCGCCTACAGACTCTTAAAAAAAATCAGTTTTAACTTCATCATAAGCTAATATAAAATCAAAAAGATATTAAAAAAATATGTATAGATTAGAATTTAGAAATATAAAAGACATCCTATTCTAGAATTATATAACAGTCTTTTAATAACTATATAGATATATAGTTAGAGATTTTATAGTTATAAATTATTAGCAGAGTCCTGGAGCAGGATAAGACAGTGACAGAATAGATAGTGAAACGGATACAGATTTCAACAATGGACACGCCCGAAAATAGGCGTGTCGCCACAAATCACAATTGTTATCTAGCGAAAATTTAATTTATCTGTGATATGTTAAGCGATGGTATCACAGTATCAGAGGTTGCCAGCACTGTTGGCTGCAGTCGATAATCAGTTTATTATATATGGTCGAACCTGGAACAGTTTGGCAATGCTAGAGCGCTGTTAATTCTGGCCGGCTGATCACGCATCATGATATCTGAGGTGTTGACAGCTCTTTGTGATTATCTCATCAAAAGCTGATTTTATTCTTGCATGAAATGGCTGTCTTTTTATGTGATGAGTTTAATATACGCGTAACAATAAGCAGCATCAGCAGGGCCCTTGCCTCGATTGGTTGGTCGAAGAAGACAGCGCGGAATAAGGCAAAAGAGCGCAACCAAGATTTGTGAGACGAATATAGACATTATTTGAAATATAAAACTGGTCTTCAATTCTGTATATCAAACCAGATTTAAGTAAATGTAGCTCTATAGATATATTTTCTGTGACAAGCAATATACATTGTCTTGAAGGTCTGAAAGTCTGGCGCTATAGATGTTAAATAGTCCAGACGGTAAAAAGAACGCTATCGGCCATCCATCCACGGTATGTCAACTCCCAAGCTAGTTGCAATCCTCATAGCTGACACGACGCAACCTTCGAGAAGAACCTTTCCATCCCAACACAAACATTGTGAGTTCCATTCCTCCAAATTTGGTCCTTCTCTGGGTCTACAAGTGGTGAGTCATTCTCGAATGGGGCAAATATGTCACTTATGATTTTCCTGCTCTGAGCAGTTCTCAATACGCGACTGAGTCGTGCACGGTGTACTATCTGATGTGGTCGATGTCAGAGATGGGGAAGTTCGTTACAAAAAAGTGATGAATTCTCATGTGTTGATTCTGTTGACTGGAAATTGGAGTGAATATGCATTATCTGCAATGTGTTCGGAGCTTTGGCTGAGAATCATTTCAGTGACAGGGGGCAGTCAGCAACAACCGACAAATCATGATGAACAATTGTTTCCCCGGAAACAACTGGAATACCCTCCATGAGTTGACGTAGAGGCTCGTATAATGTGCCAACAACATTTGGTGTAACAGCCATGATAACATGGTCAAAGTCCAGGGACTGCTTTTTTTTCTCGGAGTCAACCCAAGACTTGAGACTTTGCGCCAATATTTTTCACAGAGATTACCTCCGCCTGAAGATGCACATTCAGATTTCTGGCTAGCTTCTTCTCAACGTTATGAACACCACCAACGACAGTATAATGTGGCTGACGATAAGTCCGCCTTGCATATTCCACAGCATCAATCGCAGGAAATTCAAGCAGTGCTTCATGCGGGCATGTTGTTACACTTGACATGAGAGGCAGTAAGTATTCCCTGATAAAGCGCTGTGGCAGTCGGATCCTCCCGAGATACGTTCGCAAAGTTTCGTCCCCATTCAAGGTGATTTTCGGTTTGACGTAAAAACAACAAAACGTGAACCAAAAATAGCACACCGCCAAGTATATCATCTGCATAATCCATCTTATATGACCTTGTCCTGGGAGTCGAAGAGGCGGTATTTGATGATTGCTAGAAGAGTGTAAGAAATAGGCATGTTTTTTCTTATTATCGGCCGATGACTTGGACAGAGAGTATAAAAATTTCTGTTTTGCATATCCGATGCCGAGAAAGTCGTACATTCGCTTGAGCTGTACATGAAATCCATCATCAAGCGCGCGCATTGGTATATCGACACGATAAGGCAACGAGTTTTCTCTGCCTTCTGGGCGAATGGTGTACGAGGCAGAGTCCAACGATAATAGATCTTGCTAAACGATGGGTATATTAGTATAGGACCTGAGAGGCGACAGACAAGAGCAACAAGAGTTTAATTACCGTCTCAAACACTTGGACGTCATATCGTGAACCCTTGTCTTGCTGGATCAGATAAGCAACGACCAATCCTGCCATCCCGGATCCAATGATAGCAACGATTTTCTTATTCTCTTCCATCTCCGATAGGCCGTGCTGCGATCTGCGGACCATTTAAACAAAAATAATCAACATGTCTTTGTTTCTGTCTGCGCATATGTAGATAGTCATGGCGCGTAACTAGGACCTCGGCGCTCTCGGGATTCGTTAAGGAGCCTGCCTGACCTCAGACTTGGAACGGTCCAATCCGACATTTTTGCTTGGCACTCCACGGTGAATGTACTGAGTAGAAAAACTTCAATGTTTAGATTAATGAACATTTTCTGAGAATCGGATGACATCCAGAAAACGCGATGATCACATAAGTGTTACAGATACGACCTACTACTCTTACAAATCTGACATCTGAAGTCTCAACGTAGCTAACGCTGCGTAGGTCGTTAATATCAATCTATACGCTTCAGTCTACGAGGTTTCTGATTCAGATTATGCTTCATTCCCAAGATAATCAAGACAGCCATGCAATTATCCCTGGATTTTTCATCATCTAGTCTTCGATCAAACACAACATAAAACAACTAAGGCTAAAGCTATGTTCTGAGCAAATATAAATTCTATAACTAAGGAATGCATCATCGTTTATATTACGCTGTGTTGGTAGAACAAGACGTGAGTGTATACGGCGGAGCCAGGGACGACCCATAGTATAATAAGAATAGAGATAGAAAACCGAAGTAGCTAAATCGAATCCTAGTCGTATATTACGAGAGTTAAAATACATCCTGAACTTGCGGGCGGAAATTGCATTAGGTAGGTATAAGCGATCTCGTACATAATTGGGTCCCATTCACATTAGTCGTCACATGATATAATTAACAGTTAAACTATTTTTCCTTATCAAGCAGCTGACTGGCCTCGATACTCTCCTCCACTTGGATAAAACTCCAACATTTCCTGCAATTATGATGTTCACCAGTGATGCAAATCTACCAATGAACCCCTGGAAGGAGGTACTCATCATATGTGCTTGTTGCCCTTTAATAGCCTGCATATGTATCGACGAGGAGATCCAAACGCGTCGACAGCAGAACATCCTACCTCCACCAGTAGTAAGCTCTCTCGCTCCAGGCTGATGGTGCATATATTGATTCTATAGACTACACCTCCAAGGTCGCCGGCTCCGCCAGCAGCAATGGCGATCGATGAAGGGATGGAAGAGCATCATTCGACAGACGAGCCGAGCAGCAACAAACCCTGTGAGTGAAAGTAGCATTTTTAATGAACACGAAATGGGTTGAGCTGAGATAATTATCAAAGGCAGTTAAGGGGAATTCTATGAAAATTTGAACTGAATCACTACTTGTCTTCGTCACTTCGTGTCTCTCCATGAAGGATTCTATTAGGGAACTTCTGTGGGCTTGCAGTTTAACATGGACTAAATTTTATTCAGCGTGAGTTCGGCAACATCGATTTACCACAACATAGCTTCCGACCAACATTTATCCTGCTATGGATGATCCAAAAAGGTCGCCATTTTGCGTACTGTCATAATCGTTTCTGTACATTGAACAATCTGTAACATAATCGGTAAGCGAACCGGCCACATAAGTGAGCCAGCCACCTCTTTCTGGAACAGCGCTCTATATTGATTTATCATATTACAACACATCAAACTGTCACCAATTTACAAAAAAAACATCCTCAAATCCACTTAAAATAAAAAAAAAAATTAAATTAACTATTTTTAACTTAAAAAATAAAAGAATTTACAGTATTTATAAAGCTATTAGAATCTATATAATTCTTTATACAACTTTTTAAGATTATATAAATAGTGTATAATATTAACAGATTACATATATGATATATCAATAATTATAAATTAATCTAAAAAAATATTATTTATTAAATAAATACTTGAATTTTTAAAAACTATATAAAAAATAATCATTATTAGTATTATTTTAAATTATATTAAACAAAATAGCAGCTTATAAAAAATATTTTGTAAACTATAAATCACTTAATTACCATATTAAGTTTTTATTTTAAATTTAAATATTAGATTTATCTTAGATATTTTTATTTATAATTTAATTTTATAAGCTTATTATAAGCTTATAAATAAGAAATATAAATATATATAAAATATTCAAAATCTATAAATATAAGAATATAAGCATATAAAATACTATAAGCATATAAAACC